>OX578138.1:90044913-90392413 GCA_951213105.1 Amaurobius ferox | reverse complement strand
TATTAATTTACATCTTTGTGATTGCGTATAGCACTTGTCGTATATTGTATATATATATATATATATATATATATACATATATATTATATATATATATATATATATATATATATATATATATATATATATATATATATATATATATATATATATATATATATATATATATATATATATATATATATATATATATATATATATATATATATATATAGAAAGAAGTAATAATAAAAATAATTAATTCAAGTAATCATGAAATATTAACATATGTAAAACGTGAAATATTAACATAGAAGCAAAACCACTGCCATAATGGCGATAATAGAAGAGATCAGTACCGGCCCAAATTCGAAGATTAAAAAGAATTAAATTTATCTTCAGGTCTGAATATTTAATTTTCATTAACCCAAACAAATGCATGTTTCAGATTGGACAATAGTACATTACTACAAATGTCCAAACTCAGACTACAGGCACCAAAAGATGAATATATGAAGATAAGAAATATAAGGAAAATTTGTATTACCATGTGGCAGGATCCCTTCTTCTTTCACGATGTGTATGTGAGACCGACCTCAACAGTATAATAAATATCTAGAAGCAACGGAATGAATATGACGAAATACAACCTAGAAGGCAGCAGGAACGTTCACAGCGACACTCTCTGACCCGTCCAGTGAGTCAGAGCAGGACACAGGACTATTACCCGTATAAGCAAAATAGAATATGAACATGAAGCAAAGATGGAAATTATTTCTAAACAAGAGATTCATAGAAGAAATGGATAAACGAGAGTACCACTATACACCATTATAAGGGCGCTCATATCGTAGTTTCAAACTGGTTAAGGTTACAATTTCTTAGCGAAAATAAAATTGAAGACATTAATATTAATGTATCTTATTTTCATATGTTTATGATTTTTCAAATTTTTTTAGCTTATTTTAGTATTTTTCATTTTTTATTTATTTAAATAATTGATAAATAATTATATATATATATATATATATATTGTTAGCCACTATATTTGGGAAGGTTGTCTTGGATGTTATCGAGTGGAAGTTGATACACTCAGTTGATAATTTTAATAACGAATTTGGGAGGATATGCACTATTAGTCGCCATATTCAATAATTCCATAAAATGTGCTGATTTATAATTTTCTTCACAGATTTTATTGATTCTAAGAACCTGGTTTATTATAATATTCCAAAAAAATGATATATGCAAACAAGAGCCAAAATGTTGTATTTTTGATGTATTAAATTTAAAATTTTGTCTTTTATCATACAAGTTTATAGCATATATATATATATATACATATATATAATATATATATATATATATATATATATATATATATATATATATATATATATATATATATATATATATATATATACAATTTACACTTGTCTTGCATTGCCTTCAATGAAGTCCTTTAGTGACCATATGTCCAAATTCAACGGCCCTAGCATGTTCGTCACATGTCGAAGGTTCTCCAGGAATTATTTTAGAAAGTTTATCAATAACCTTTTGCAATTCGTTCTGAATGTGTTACATGTTTTCAAAAATCTTTAGCTTGGATTTTATTTGCGGGAACAATAAAGTCCCAGTTGTATAAATAGGGTAGAAATGGATAATGTAGCACAGGCGTTGATATCGGCCAGAACTGTGTCTTTGGTCTGGGAGACAAGCTTCACGATGCATGTTAAAATTGATAACAAATTGATCATGAAATTCGCCCGGTTTTTCACGAATATTTATAAGTGAAAATAATCTGACTTTAGTCATATAGTTAATTCTTAATAATTTTTAAATTTGCGCACATAATTGATCAGTTGAACGTTTATAAAATAAAATTAACTGGTCTCGAGGGATGTATGCTTCCAGTCTCATTTTAAAACCTCTTAGTTCATCATGCCAGTAAAAAATGTCGAAATTGTGTTATTCTTGTTGGAACTAAAGACTGGGGCGGTGTTTATTACACCTGAACCATGATTTTTGATTGGTGGTTCGCCCCAATCGCCCTTAGACGGCAGGTTCCCAGGATTTTAGAGGCCCATGATAACTCCACCTCTATTTTCTTGCTGAAAATCAACATAAATGTGAGCATATAAATATCATTGAATCCTGCTCTCACGTAAAGACATCTTGGTGCCCTTATTTCTGCGCTATCAGTCCTCCAATTTTGTCATTAATATATCAATTATATTTATAGTGCTCTCTTTTGTTCTGTATGACTAAAAATGTCTATTTCCATTTTTGTTCAGCAATCAGTAAAGGGTACGCCGCTCGCTCAGTATTTGTCCAATAGTGTTCAACAATGAACTCGACCTGCAAAATATGAATTTAATTTACAACACATAATCAAATTAAATAATAGTAGAAAAGGTTTCAACAGAGTTATCTCTACACAATTTATATCGATAGAGAGTGCGCAGCACATGCAATTTTTGGTTCTACCACTTTCAACAAAAATAAATGTGTCTGTAAACTATTAATTTGTGCAACAAAAAAAAAATTAATTTGTGCAACAGTTTAATCTTCGATTAAATTTTACAGAAGTTGTGACATTGGACGATACTGTGAGGAACAATCAACGATCTCAAATGTTCTTGTGGCATAAATATATCCTTAAAAAAGGTGGGCAAGCATTAATATGTAGTATACGTTATATTTAATAAGTACATATCGCATATAATATAATTAATTGTTGTGTTGAAATAGCACACCAAATTTCCCAAGTGCGAGTTCTCTCATTATGATCATTAATCACTCAATTAGCTTTTACATTACATTTATTTAACACTCACTTTTGATTACACATTTAGTTACTAGACTTTTATTAATTAATTATGTCAAGATACACGTGGATTGAATTATTTATAGAAGTGGTCCAGCAGGTTGGAATATGAGACCAAAACTCAAATCGAAACATTGCGAGGAGTGACACTTGACCATTTACCCTTCTGAGAGGTTGGTGGTAGGGGAAGGAGGGTAGGTTCCTGTGGATGTCTCCCCCACTGGGTTTGGATCTAAATTGGGTAGCTCTTCCCGGCCGTCCAAACAATTACCTTACACCTTTCTGGTAGGTCGGACGGTCTAGGTCTCAACAACAAGAACTCAACCATTTACAAATAAGTGGTTGGTACATACCTTTTATACAGTTGTACTGCATCAATTCACCTGGCTTGCCGTAGGGATACGGCACGAATCGAGTTGATATTTCAGTAACAATCGTATTATATCACCAACAATTTAATACTGCTTTCAAAGATTTTTCTAGTGACCACATTACTCGATCATCTCGTCATCACCTCACATCTCTTTTCTGATATCGTCTTACTCTTTGTTAGGCAGTGGCATCTCTTGCATGCTCCGGGGAAACACGCCTTTCCTGACTTTCATTGATTTCCCCCGACTCTTATTGGTAATCTTGGGGTGCATCCTGATTGGATCCTATGGAACTTGTGCCTGTCTTGCCGGGAAGCATCGTTTACGACCAATATTGTGACCGTGTTTTTTCCAGCTGATGAAGTTATGGATTTATGGATCGAAACTTTTCCGTGCAAAACTGTCAACTGTGGCGTCACTAGTCTGAGATCTTTGTTCACAGATCTAAATGGCCTCTCAGTTCTACAAGGGGATTTATCTAAATTTTATCGCTAACTCAGATTACTACAAAAATAAAGCAGAAAGAAACGAAAAGTTTGATTATTCTTCGAGCTACATACGGATAAAAAGCATTTCGGACGGAAGCCAGCAAAAAAACTTTATAGATTTTGCACAGAAAATCATTACTTACGAAACCGAATAAAAACTGGAAGGATCATAGAATATTTTGAGTCCGTGGAGAAAGTCATACCTTGTCTACATCAAATTATATTTAGCACACTTCAGTTTCTCAAAACCTCGTCGAATTTCGAATTCCGTAAAGAGAAATTTAAGACGGTAAAAAAAAGCAACTTTTAATCAAAAAAATTAAAAAGTGAGTTAATTAGATTTTTTAATCTAGTGGAGTATCTTGCTCTTTTAGTTCGGTTTAGAGAAAAACTTGTGAATGTTTTCTTTCTTAAATTCCAGTTAGAATTATTTTTTCCTTCGGGAAAAAGGAAGGATTTTCTATATTTTTCTCGTTTAGTTTATGCAAAAACTTTAGAATAAGTTCATAAAAAGCTCTTACGTCTACAAATTATTTTCAGAATGTTTCTGCAAAAAATTATACAAAGCAGCAGATGTATTTGCATGCTCGGACTAGGGATATAAACCGCTTTTGGACAATTTTGATGCACGGCGAAATAAATCGCATTCGGACAGCATAGAATTTTCACTACAAACAAATTTATTTTCTTTGCATTTTTCGTAATGCGTAATTTAGGATTTAACACAAAAAAATAAAATATAAAATTGATCCATGTTTTATATTGCAGAGAATTGATAGTTTAACTATTTTATTTCATTTGACGTATAGCAATTTTCAAAATGGCGCCGCTTCGTCTAACTCCCAAGTAAGTTGAAATAGTTCATGAATTTCAAAATGGCGCATATTATCAAAATTCCATGTAAATTGAAACATTCCAAGAAGTTCAAAGTGACGCCGAGTCGTCAAAATTTCATGTAAACTGAAATATTCCAAGAATATCGAAATGGTGCCAAGTCGTCAGAATTTTATACAAATTGAAATATTTCAAGAGTTTCAAATTAACACCAAAGCGTCAAAATTCCGCATTTCTTTCAAAATGGCGGAAAGGAGTGAAATGGCAGTGATTACCAATGGTGATTATTGCACAGGGATTTCACTTGAAGGATGGCTCGACCTCCTGAGCATGTTTTGATTAATTTTGAAGTGATGTTCGTCTGTCTGTCTGTATGTATATATATATATGTAATCGATTTATTGTGTACACTATAACGACCTCAGATATTCACGGTTTTTTCACGAAACCTTTTATCCGGCTTCGTTATCAAAAAGTCTAGAACTACGTTTAATTGTTTTTTTAATTCGAGCGAAAACTTCGAAATTTATTTGAAATTTTATATTTTTTCAACGTGACAGCAGAGGACAAATTTTAACATAATCATGCATAAATGGGTTGATTTTTGTCTCAAATGATCACGAGACTTTATAGTTTCAATCACTATTGTGGAAAGTACAGCGATGCAATTTTTGTTTTCGTGAAATCATACCGCGAAATCATATAAAATTTATACGTTTTACTCAAAACGTTGGGGGGTTGCGATTGATTGGCATTTTAAGCTCCTAATTTTAAATTAGTGTTGCAAGTTTTTATTAACCCTTTACAACATAGTTGAAAAGTGTTTATGACATTGTTCACTCTGACTGTCTGTGTGTCTATCAGTCCGTTCGCATGATAAATGCCGTAAAATAACTTTATCAAAATGGAATTTTAGTATGTTGTTGAGACGGTCTGTGCGATATATAGCAATGTAAAAGAATAAATATTACCCAATTAGTATTGGTTTGAACCCGGGTTAAAAAAAAATGAAATACATTGAATATTATGGGACGCAATTCTTCAAACAGTTTTTAAGCGAAGTTAACATTCACAAATTGCTTCGAAAATTTTGGAAATATTCAAATTGTTCCATAAAATATATAAAAAAATCAGCAAAATATGTTCGGTAGATTTTTCAATAAAAATTAAAATAATAATTACACCCATATAATATGAAGAGATCAAGTGGCCCACTTCAATATAAAATATGGCATCCATCTTTTTTTCAGTGTCAAAATCGTGATTTTTAAAGTCCTTTTAAATTTATACTTAGTGTTGCATCCGTCCTAAAACCCCTTTATTTTTGCATTAACGAGTTATAGCCTTTATTTTTGAGTTAACGCCATCTGTATTCTGAAACAACGCAATTACAATATTTTTAGTTTAAATGATCATCAAACTTTGATTATTTCTACAATGAAGCCTAATTTTTATTGATGCAGAATGTAGATAAGTGATTGTAAGATGAGTTGTATAAGAAGGGCTGAATTTTTTCCACCCCAATTTATTTAGCTCTGGAGTCTGGAATAAAAGTGATATGAAGGAAATACTTAGAGAGGCAGACGATTTATATTTTGATATCGTCATTTTAATAAAGTTCATTTTTTTTCGCTGAAGTTTTCAAATATAATAAATTACTGCAGTTCTCTGATAATTTAATATATATCAGCTCTGAATTCATCGCACTTTAAAGATATTTAAATAAAATTGCATTTCAGTTGAAAAGTGTTTCATAATCAATGCGGTATGCATGATTGATGTGTTTTTTGTTTTTAAATATTAATTAATAATTATGATATTCATGTTTGAAAAAGAAATTGAATATAATCATGGGTGAATTTTACTGGCAATCGATGCAACAATGGTCACCTTGGTGTGCGAAATTTTAGATCATTCCTCCCACTAATTATTGAAATAGAGATTGTTATGAATACATAAAATGAGTTTGCAGCATACTGACTGACCCCAAGACGAAAACACTTTTATTGGCATCCATTCCTATTACGTGAAAGTAGGGATTGCAGACCTTGACGACTTGGGAGGCATGGTTATATCGCCATGGCGAAATATCGACAAATTGGAGACTTTGGGCGAGGTTCTGTATCGACCAGAACTTTCTCGTTACACTGATTAGTTTCGGAAAGGCGAGCACTTTCCAGATATTTCTATGGAGAGTATATAAGGGAGTCAGCACTCAATGGGAGGCAGTTGACATGATAGGGATCAAAGTGATTTGTGAAATACGTCAAAGTTTTGAGAACGGGATCGGCTGTTTTGTGAATTAGTGGAGCATTTAATTGTTGCTCTATTGTACCTGACAGCGTTTAGTGATCTTTTAAGATAGTCATCTAGCTATTCGCTATATATTATGCATGTTTACGTTCATTAGTGCTTTTAATATCCAGATATTCAGACTCAATTTTGTATCTTGAAAGTGCATCCACGATGAAGATATATCGTAACAAATCGGGGTCAGAAGTGTGATTTCTAGAAACTTGGCAAGCAGTTATGCGCCCCCCCCCCCCCAATTAAGATAACTATGAAGAGAGAGCTGAGCAAAATTGTGGAATTAATGAAAGTCGGATTAAAATAGAATGCAGAAGAAACGAAAAAAAATATGAAATTCGAACAAGACGAGGTGAAATAAGCAATGAAAGTAGTGAAAACCAAACAAGAGGCGATGGCATAAAAGATAGAAAAGATTAGAGTGAGAATAACTCTACTGTGTGTGGGTCAGGCATGTTTTATTAGTGCGGGGGAAGAGGGGGATGATCTAAGGTGCCGTAAACTACATAATTCCGTTTTATAAGAGATTATATGATTATGTGATGATTATGTTTCAATAGAGACATTATACCATGGATTAGATAGCGACGGTAGAGTCATTATACCGTGGACATTATACCTTATAAAACATTATACCAATAATTTTATACATTCTCAGTTTGCTTTGCTGTGTAAGAAATTGTTTGTATTTTGCAACAGCTGTTTATTATTTGTAAATAGGACATATAGGATTCAAGCTTGCCGAGTTTGACCATCTAAAATTCAATATGCTATTTTTAGTATTTTAACATGCCTTTTTAAAAAAAATTTTGCCAATAAATTACGTTTTGAATCTTATTTTATTGTAATAAAATAGTTTCCATACTAGTGAATAAGTATTTTGGTTTGAAGGAATGTTTTTAAAACATCCCTTTAAATACCCGATGGGTCTTCGTTTATGTGTATATCGGTTAGGCCTAGCAGTTTATTTTACTATTGTATACTTGTGATACAGCAATTTTTGAATTTTTATTATTTCTTTATTTGAAATGTGCATTTAAGATACATTAAGAAATACAAAATTATATACATTTTATGTAATTTTAACCCAACTGACAGCAGAGAAAATTCTTGAATTAATCGCAAACAGGAACCACTCGCAAGTAGATATTGGAGATGCGGATAGCAGCGATGAACCTTTACCGACACGGATTCCTGTTTTAACTCAAATCCTGATGAGAATAACAGTATAAGAAATTATATTTCAGATAATCTACAATGGAAGGAGTCTCCCAAATAAGTTTCAAAATATATTTTTGACAAAATATTACATTCAATTTTTATAAGAATTGTACTAAAAGAATAGATTTTGTGACTGTGGTTCATGGTTTCCATTTTATGTTTGCGACGGCAATGCCTGATTTCCCTTTGATATATCAACTGAGCAACAAATTGTAGTTAAATTGGAAAACTCATGAGAATTTTTTTAAATGTATATGGATGATAAGATATTGTCTACAATTGCAGACTGCTCAAATCGAACAATTGTTTACTATCAATCGAACAAATTTAAAATGTGTTTTTTATTTGGATTTACTACCTTAATTTTTGATTTGGATATAAGAACAATTGACTTTGTGAATTGGAATCTTTAATCCATTGTATTAAAAAAGGATGTTTAAACATTCCAAGGTCTTATTTTGTTAGTATCAATGAACAAATACCATTTACTTGACCACCCAGTTTATCATTTACTCGATGACCCAGTTTACCATTTATTGGACCACCAGTTCACCATTTACTGGATCACCCAGTTTGCCATTTATTGGACTACCCAGTTTACCATTTATTGGACCATCCATTTAACAATTTATTGGACCACCCAATTTACCATTTATGGGACTACCCAGTCAAAGCAATCTGTTCCTTGAAAATCTAAACTAGTTGGTTTGAATATTTTGTTTGGGTCGATCTTGTGAAATAGTACTAGACTTTATTATTATAGAAATTCGTATATTAGAGAAAATGTACTTTGACTATCATTCAAAATCAAGGGAAATCATTTACTGTAGGAGAAGCAGCAGCACTAATATGTGTGAAATGAAAAAAATTTACATGTGTGTACTGTGATCTTAACTTTACAATATTAAAGTTGACGTCAGTTTTGTATTCGCAAAATATATATAAAACAATGCGAAACCGAATTCTTACCGGAACAAAGTAATATAATGGAGATGCAGGATGATCATAAAAATTATGAACAAACACCTAAATAAAAAAGATCCTCTTGTCCTTCAGTATAATTTCGTCAACGATCTGCATGCCATATGCCCAAATTGACAAACATCAAAAAGGCAGCATGGTGAAGAATTCAGAATGTAGTAAAAAAACATAATTTAAGTTTAAATATTGATTTTTAATTAAACGGGTTATAACATGATTTTATCGTACATAGATTATAAAAAATTGTTTGAAGCAATTTCATGTCACATAAAATTGTCAATTATTTTCAAGAATAAAGTTTATATATCTTTGTTATATTCATTTACTTCATTAATTCAGCTACTTCTCATATTTAAAACATAAGAAATGGTTTCAAATATTTTTCGGAAGGAAGGCCCATGTATCCATTATAATGGATGTGTTCCACAGTATTTCAAAAATAGAAGAAAATATTAAATTTTTAAAGAAATCATATATTGACTCCCTTTTTATACAAAAAACATTCTGAACAAAAAGAGAAAAATCCGTAACTTTATCTTGGGTCTTATGAGAATACGTAGGTTACGAGATTACGAGAATACGCAGGAATAAGTTATGCGCTGCCAACAGCAATTAAATTTTTTTTGAAACTATCATTTCTGTTGATACAATAAAAAAAAACTCTGATGTAGGCAGCACATGACTTTCCTTGCAGACTTAAATCCACGTTATCTTTATTTCAATTAAATTTAATTCACTTTTAATTCAATTTTCGTTCTCATTTGGTAACTGGACTTATTTTCAAAAGAGTTGTGGAGAAAATACAAAAAAACTAAAATATTTCGAGAACGGCTAGCCCTAGTGCAATAGGGTTGGTCTTATTCCTTTCATCGTTAAAAATTACGTATAAAACAAACATTTAATGGATATATTTGAGCATACGTAGTTTTTTATTTTAGATTTTGACAATTTTTGAAATCCATTTTGCAAGAAAAAGCAGGTTATTTTTTTTCCGAATCGTACCAAAATCTAATCAGCACCAGGGTAACCCACAAAAGACTTATCTACCGAATTTTGTAAAATTCGGTCTATTAGATTTTCAGCTAGAGTGGATACAGTCTTCTGCGGCCCATTTCGCAAAAAAAAGGCGGGTTCTTTTATCCCGAATCGTACTCAAAACTAATCAGCATCATATTCGCCCACAAGTGATCTACCTACCAAATTTTATGAAATTCGGTCAATTAGTTTTTTAGTTAGAGTGGGTACAAAATCTGCACAGACAGACAGACAGACACACAGACAGACACACAGACGTCACGCTAAACATAGTTTTTTTCGTATTCTAGACGTCTTGAAACGCGTAGATCTGTCGAAAACTCGAGTTACGATTTTCGGCATGATTCCAATACTTTCCCTATACATTGCAGGGAAAGTAATAAATAAATAAATAGATAAACAAATACATAAGTAAAGAAATAA
This sequence comes from Amaurobius ferox, assembly GCA_951213105.1. Classification (NCBI taxonomy): domain Eukaryota; kingdom Metazoa; phylum Arthropoda; class Arachnida; order Araneae; family Amaurobiidae; genus Amaurobius; species Amaurobius ferox. The sequence continues at coordinate 90,381,947 of OX578138.1, read as the reverse complement.
AGGAAAATGTTGATTTGATCGCATTTTTCTTTAAACTTAGAGTATTACCACAGTTGTGAATAATCTGTCCATGGTGATTATACCCTCATATAATATGAAGGAATTTCAACTGTCGCGATTGAAAAAATCAATGTTCTGTAGAAATTTGCTCTGGTACCTTTTCCAAAATTGGCTTATATTCCTGAAATATTCAGTTAATATATGAACTATACAACGTCATATAATTAACTGATTTCCCTTCTAACCGATCCGCAAAAATGTAAATAAATGTACGGTTACCCCATTTACAATTAATTTTAAGAAATTATAAACGTTCCATGTGACATTTTAAAGTGTGCTACTTTAACAGCTACAGTGTTTCTTTCTGGACTTTTTTGGCCAGATGGGCGAATGAAACTTGAATGAAATATTTGAGAAATTGGAGTCACTAAAATAGGTAGAATTTGTAGTATATGTTTATTATACATCTATTAGTATTATATGTGCATTATATGATATATGTATTTGTATTATTTGTACATTCCAAGAACATTCGCTATACTCCCATTCGTTGTTTGTTCCCATGCCATCATTCTTATTGTAAAATAATGTACTGAACCGTAAACTAGATTATTAAATAAATAGTAAATGTTATTTTATATGTTACCTTTTTATAATTTTATTTTCCCCTTCTTTGGAGAGGGTTCAACAGCATGCCCGAATAAATATATAATTTACAAAATGTACACAGATTCAACACTTAACCATTATTAAATCATATTTTAAAGAAATAGTGTTATTTTCTGCAATGATAGGCATCAGATGGCAGCACTAGCAACACATTTTCAGAGTTCCTTTCTTAGAGGCAAATGTTTTCGGGAGTGATTTATCATATTATCTTGGTTGCATCTATAAGCTTAACTTCTCTGAGGATAGTGAAAATAATTTAGAACGAATTTGGGGATGGGTGCAATTACTGTTTTCGATACTGTTTTCATATTGAGCACTAATGTCATTTTACAGCCAAAGAAAGGGTGCGGAGGGGTCATGATGTCAAGTCTTAGCTTTCGCCTCTGTTTAAATGTCACAAAATATAACTGTTGTAACTGTTATAATTTAAATAGCATATTTTTATTTCGAATAATTTCTAAATTTTTGAAAGATCTAAAATTCTTCAGAAGCGAGTCCCGAAAGTCCTTCACAGCTTAAGATAATGTCGTAACTTGCGGTGCTTTTGAGTTACGTTTGAGGAAACAAATAATAAATAATTAGCGCATTTTTATACATTATGTTACAACAAGTTATTTGCAATATGAGAGCTTCATCATGCCAACAAAACCACCTCGGTTCGTACATACAAACAGATACAAACCAACAAGTCCGACGATACAGATATCTGACAGCGGGGTCATGACGTCAGTTCTTAGATTGCTCCTCTACCTATGTTTAAATGTCGTAAAATATAAATGTGTTAGCTATTATAATTTAAATAGAATAGTTCCATTTGGAATATTTTCATTTTTAAAGAAATATCTAGTTAATTAAACAAGTAATGTTTCTATCTGAAATATTAAATAACAGATGGCAGCACTATGAGGAATTATATTTCAAGGTATAGAATGTTTCTATTTTGGGTTATGAGTTATAATAACAGAATAATTTCCAAAAATATTTATGCCATACTATATACAGAACCGGTTGCCTCTTATGAAAGTTAAAAACAATATTGTAGTTTTTAAAAATTGAATAATGATTTCTTTGTCATACGTTCGAGATTCTTCGTTTTTTCTTGAGAAACGGAACATTTTTCTAGTGAAAAAAATATTGTGTACTGCATGTATTTAGAAATATGTTACGTACCTAGAGAATAATTTAATATTTGACCATTTAAAAACTGTAATCTTATAAAAAAATGTTGCATAATTAAAAATTAAATTACCTCTATCGTGAGATTGCCTGTTATTATAAAATTTCAGTTAATCCAATAAAAGTAATAAAAAACGCTGACATCCCCAAATAACAAACAATTCGAAACATTTTGGAGGCAGAGTAATATATTACAAGACAATCATTAAATAGCTTGGTAGATCGGTAGTTATATTACCCTGTTAGGGAAGAAATGTGTCACACAATTACTTATTAAAAACGCTTCAAGTTATATTTATAAAAGGAAAAATTATCTATTTTATTCAGCATAGATGGAAGTTTTATAAAAAAGAAATGAAGCGGTCCGTTTGGACACTAAATACAATCGTTACACTTTAAGAAAAAATGCGGCAGTGTTTCCACAACATATAACTGTTTTGAGACTTTAAGACGTCAATATATTTTAAACTATAATTTGGATATTTTTGAGATTTTAAAATGATTTAACAGTTATAATTATTTTTAAAGTTTGCAAGAACAAAATTTTGTGCGCTTTATATTCTTCGATTGCTTGTAGTTTGTAATTTACTTAAGAGATGGCGACACTATCGCAGGTTAGGGTTTTTTTCCGTGATCAAATGATTGTATAGTAAGCTTCGTGGGTCCACAAACATCTTTTGATTGCGACAAAGGGCTCCCAATTGATAGGATATAAATAGTTTATCAATTAACGGAAGTCTAACACAAATATTCATACATTATCATTATTATTTCAGTGAGGCTATAAAACATTTCAATGACAATTTTAATTTGTACTGGCCAATATTAAATAACGCACAATCTTCAACAAATTTTAAATTTCAGGTAAAAACACATAAATGGTGCGACTTTTTAGCAGATAAATTATAGTTTAATACACTTTTATTGAAAGCAACCCGCAATTATATTCTTATAAATACAATTGTAATAGGAAATCACAAAATGAATTTAAATGGAACAATAATATATATGACATTTTATGCTCGATTTTAAAGTCAAATTTTATATTTTAATAATTTACTTACATTCACTAAAGGTGAACTAAAGGCAGCCTGAAATATAAATGTCTGTAACATGTTCCAGGACTCATAAACAAAAGTAAGGACCGTATATGAGCTGGGAGGTGCGGGCAGCTCTGATAGAACAAAAGAGTTTTCAGTCAGAGAATTTTTCAATTTATAAATATTTTTAAAAATTATCGTGCATGTAATTAAATAATCCACACATTTAATAAAAAGTATTTTACCTCTAAAATTATTTGAATTCATACAAATTTATTTAAATAATTTAAAACTACATAAAAATAAATGTTATAACCATTTCAACATTTAATTAATATTTTTAAATTAAAAACATTATTTTATTGTTCAAAAATAAATACACGCATAAAAGCGTTAAAAACTATTTGCATGCCCTTCTCGCTCCATTAGGCAGAATCGGCATTATGGAACTTTCTCTCAGTTTCCTGTTTTGGCTTCGAATTAGCTAATTTCTGAGTGTATTATGGAAAATCAACTTTCAGGTCGTAACTCGTGAGTAGAATGGTAATATCCAAAGTTTAATAAACAAATCACTGCTCAAAGTCATCCTGCATTTTTGAAGCAAGGCAAGTGCATTTGAGATTGAGAGAAAGAAAATTCCACAGAAAACACCCAATTTACTTGACCTTATCAACCAATGTACGAATGCCCTTGTCAACCTATGTATAAATGTCTTTATCAACCTATGTACAAATGTCCTTTTCAACCAATGTACAAATATCCTTGTCAACATATGTACAAATGTTCTTATCAACATATGTGCAAATGTCCTTATCAACCTAAGTACAAATGCACTTATCATCCTATATACAAATGTCCTTATAAACATATGTATAAATGTCCTTATCAACCTATATACAAATATCCTTATTAACCTATTCGTAATAAATGAAAAAATTATTTTTCCGATTGACATTTCAATATTGTTCTTCAATCATCTGCCATCATTATAATCAGCGACATTTTATATAACTACTCAAAAGAATTCGCTCAGACAAACAAACGTAAATATGTGTCAGACAAGCGAAAAACATTCCAAACATTGTCAGAATATGTGGACGAGATTAAGATTCATATTTTTGTCACAATCTGGTTTAAAAAGTATTAGGATAAACAATACTTTCTCGTAAATGCAGTACAAGAAAATAAAAATGAAATTATTATTTTATTTTTTTCCCTAAAATCTACCGAACATCCTCTTTTCAGCATATACTTATCTTTTTTGTCTTTCCAATCTCTTGTATGTTCTGACAAAACGTTCTATTCGAATGCTAATAATTTCCGACCCCTGGCCGACCTTTGTTGCAATAGTACTCTCCAGTTACTAACTCTTAACAAGTAGGTTTACTGAAGAAAATAAATTGGTATAAAGAATAATAGTTGATTTGTTTTACCTTTTACTCTTTAGTTCCCAGTAGGTCACATGTCAACGGGACGAGCAAATAGTGTGTTGAAGAGCACTTTCTCGTTTACAAACCTTAACACTTGTCAATTGACGATTCTTTGAAAGATATGTTTAGGTAGAAAATGTAATGTAATCAGTAAGGAGTAAATAAATACGTAAAATTGATTCTATGTAAGTACAAAAAGTAAAATAAGTAAGTAACACATATAAAATGAATCTATTATCAAAATAGTTTGTAGACGGGTTCTTTTGTAACTAGGTAGAAAAAATATGATGTGGGCAGCACATGACTTTCTCACAAATGTATTTTCTCTTTCATAATCCATTAAATTGTATTTCATTGCGCAAAATGACATGGACAATAATTTCAAATTCCACTGAATTCGCAGTTTTATTTAATTACTTTCCTTATATATAGTAAAATGTATAAGGAAAGTATTGTGAAGGGGTTGAAAATTCGAATTAGAGTTTTAAACGTTAGAGTTTTCTACGTGAGCACGTTTTAAGCATTCCCGAACACGAATCAAACATTTTTAAGATGATGTCTGTAAGCGTGTAAGTATGTGTGTGTGTGTGTTTGTGTGTGTGGTGTGGTGTGCGTGAGTATGTGTGTTTGTGTAGGAGTATGTATGTGTGTTTGTGTAGTAGTATGTATGTGTGTGTGTGTGTGTGTGATTCTGTGGAGACAATATCATACGAATGAATGGAGCGATTCGCGAACGAAATTTTGTACGAAAATTACAATAAGTAAATACTGTAAGCCTATTGTTTTTATACGCAATTGAATGTATAGAATATCCCCAAATTTTAATATGACATTTTGAAAAAATGATCAAATAATAGAAACATTCAGAACGTAATAATAAATCAAACAGTTACTTAAATATTTATTTCTTATATAATTTTTGATTAGAAATTGATTGACATAAACTTTACAGCGCTAGCAAGAACCCTTCTCGAGATATTGCACATTTTTTAAATAAATTTATCAAAAAATTACGTAAAATTAAAAAAAAAAAGATTAACTATTGTGAAAGATATTCACTTTCCATATGTAATATTATACAAAAAATTTGTTATTGTAATTCTCGTGAATCTAGTTTGTTCCATTCGCGAGAGAAGATACTTTGAGTAATAGTTTTGTATTTGGACTCCATTAGTCGTTTAACTATAAGAATAAGCTATTTCGCAATCCATAACGTCTATAAACGTCTATAAATTTTGGCGACGAAGTTGGCGGAATATCGCCAACTTTATAATTTTTAAAATACTGTGAAATTGACGAAAATGTCTCGAAATTGATAAATATGTCACCAAATTGATAAAAATGACGCTAAATCAAAGAAAATAACAATAAATTGATATAAATTCAATATCTTGAAAGGAATATAAGAGTTTTCTATAAGAAATAATCTATTCCTCCGTCCGTAACGTTTGGGGAATTCTGGTGACGAATTTTAGCGGATTATCGCCAAATTGGCGACTTTTTTAAATGTTGTCCAATTGACGAAAATGTTGCTAATTGTTAAAAATATCACCTAATTGAAGAAAATGACGCTAAATCAAAGAAATTAACAAATAATTGGTGAAAATTGATGAAAATTCAATATCTTTAAGAAGCATACGAAATTCTGGTGACGAATTTTAGCAAAATGTCGACAACTTGGAGGCTTTTAAATGTTACCAAATTGACGAAAATATCACCAAACGTATAAAAATGCTGTCTATTTTATAAAATTGTTGACAAATTGATAAAAAAGACGCTACATTAATGAAAATGACGACTTAATGGCAAAAATTCAAAATCTTGGAAGAAGCATACGAAATTCTGGCGATGAATTTTAGCAAAATATCGACACCTTGGAGACATTTTAAATGTTACCAAATTGAAGAAAATATCGCCAAATTTATAAAAATGTTGCTAAATTGATAAAAATGAAGCTACATTAATGAAAATGACGACTAATTCATGACAATTCAAAATCTCGAAAAGAACATAAGATTATACGTTCTTTGAAATATCTATATAAGTAAAATTGAAAAACTGTCTGTCTATCTGTCATCATGTTTGTCTCATCACCATGGAAGAATGGCTGAACCGAATTTGATAAAATTTTGTGGATAGCCTTGAAACAGGCTCACTTAAAATTCAGTAAATGATTCGAGTTACTAAAACCAGGGGCTGTCGATATATCAATCAAACGAAACTTTTCGCCGGGAGTTCTACCCTCTAACTCCCTGGTCCTTATAAATGAACAGGGTTGGAAATCGCTGGTTTAAAAAGTGAAAGTGAATTGAAACTCTATCTCTGAGTTTAGAGCGAGTTTATTGCGCTAATCATTCACTTTTTGAAAAAATGAATTGTTTGAAATCTTGAATGTTTTAAACATGAATTTAAATGGAAACTCTATCATCATGGTTTATTTTTCACAGGCTATTACTCAACAATGAAAAGTATTAAGAAATCAAAATGGTTATTGAATTATCACCATTTTATGAGGCATATGTTTTCTTATGTCATGTTGCTCAGCAATGCAATTAAATCAGATGTGTTTGTTAATTTTTAAATTTTTATTATTTTTTTTTAATTGAATAATGAATAAATAGATATAAAAAATCTCTTATGAATGCACGGTTTGATTTTTCTTTTAATTATATTAATTGCGTCCTGCATACATCTCTTTCAATTATTTTGGCAAAGAGTTTACAAACTTATATACTTTGTTTAGTTTAGCCAATAAACTCATATATTGTTTTTAGCCAATAAACTCGTTTAGCCGATTGTTGAAACAGAATAAGAGTAGAACGGGTATATCTTCTAATAAAATTTTAGTGTTTTCATTTAGTCTATACAAACGGGATCAGGATATTTTATTCTTCAGATCTGCAAATTCAGATCTACGAATTTGACGGGATTTCGCTAACTTGGCAATTTTTCTCAAACATTGCTAAATTGGCGGATATGTCAACAAATTGATGAAAACGACTATAATTCAATGAAATTAATTTTGTTTTGTTAGGAGAGAGTACTGAAATGATATTTCGGTAACATTTGTCTGTCTGTCCCAACATGCTACTTAGTAACACATTTAGCAAATTTTTAAAATGTCGCCAAATTGATAATAATTCAAATCTCGATATTAATTATTATAAATTGGGCGTTATTAATTATTATCAATTAATATCTCTCAAATAATTAATATCTCGATAGCCCCTGTATCAAAATATTAATAAAAAACAAACCTCTCATAGGTATGGCATTATGAAAACGATATTTTTATCGCCAATTCACATAAAGAAAAATATATCATGTCACTTTACAACGGAATTAAATACAATGTATTTATACAGCAGACGATTTTATTAAATATTTCATGATATAAATAATAAACAAGAAATACCAAGCATGCGTAAAACATTATGAAACACTGCTAAACAGAAATGCAATTTTATTTACATTTTAAGCTGCTTCAAAAATTAACATCGACAAAATGAATCTTAAAACTTCATCGAAAAGACAATGCTAATTGCCCAAAATGAACTTTATTCAATTGATGTTATCGAAAGTATAATTTGTGAAGCATATACGATACTTTTGCAGTTAATACTACTTTCAATTATAATATTTCATTATTGTAGAAACTATATCGTTGTCTTATGTTACATTAGATCTTCGAAATTGTAACTATGACAAATCATTTCATTTTATAAATCGTCTGCATCTCTGTGTAAAATCAATGAAATTTCATGTATATCACTTATATTCCAGACTCTAGTGCTAAATGATTTTGAATGAAAAAAAATTCAGCAAACTTATGCAACTCAAATTACAATCACTTGATTTGTTTACACTATGTATGCCATAATTTAATGTTAAAATTAGGCTTCGTTTAAGAATAAAGTAAGTTTAGTCATCATTTAAAATAAAAAATATTGCCACATATTTTATATATACACATAATACACAAAAATGAAGTGGTTTTATATCGGATGTAATACTAAATATAACTTTAAATGATCTTTAAATAATGCACAGCGGAAAAAATTGAAGCCATATTTAATTTTGCAATAAATCACATGTTCTCTTTATATAATGTGGGTTGAAGACCCAGACCGTCCAACTCGTCCGGAGACATGAGCAGCTGTTTGGACGGCCGGAAATATAATGTGGGTGTAATTATTATTTCAATTTTTATTTTAAAACTACCCAGCATAATCCGCTGAATTTTTTTACATATTTTATGTGATAATTTGAATATTTTCTGAAAATTTCAAAGCAATTTCCAAACCAATATTGGCATCATTTATTCCAAACTATGCCTGCCATGTGTTCAAAGATGCTTCCCAATGATCAGTAGCTACCATTTTAAAAGCACAGCTTAAAAAATATTTGAAAAATTGAGTCCTATATAGGTCAATGTATTTTCATTTTCAACCCGGGTTAAATCCACAATTAATAGGGAGATATTATTCATTCTCATTTCCAAACATCCAGCAGACCGTCTCAATAACATACTAACATACCATTTCGATAAAGTTATTTTTATGGAAGTTGTGCAAACGGATAGACAGACAGACAGAATGAATTCATAAACACTTTTTAACAATGTTGGAAAGTGTTAAAAAATGTAAGGACTTTTCAAATTCATATATCGTTTATAATTCATATATTGTTTTTAGCTAACTGTTGAAACAGAATAAAATTAGTACTGGCATATCTTCTTTACCATTTTAGATGTTTCACTTTAGCATATATATAAATCTAATTTCGTATTTTTTATAAATTTGGCTACAAACGGTACCAGGATGTCTTATTTTTCAGATCTGCACGTGAAGATAATTTTGTATAGCGAGAAACAGATATTCTTATATTTTTAGGGGAATTAAATTGAATATTTGTTAGAATGTTCTGAATAATAAAAAATATCATTTAGATTACTATAAGATTTAGCACATAATTATGAATTCTAATTTTTTTTATATAATATATTCTGTACGAAGTACGGGTATACTTCTGGTATAGCATAAGAAAATAAAAATAAAATATTTATTTCACTCTCGTTCCCAAGTTCCTCCAAGCAGCCTCTTTTTAACAAACAAGAATCTCCTTGTCTTTTCACTCTGTTGTATGTCTTGACACAGCGTTCTATTCGAATGCTAATAATTTCCGATCCCGGACGAATCTTTGTGAAAACAGTACCCTCCAGCTGTTATTTCCTTGCAAGTAGGTTGCTAAAGAAAACGAACTAGTATAAAAAAATAACAGATTGTTTGTTTTCCCTTTTACTACCGGCTGATCCTAGGTCAATGGGACGAGCATAGAAGGTGTATTGAACGTTTCATGTGATCCACAGGTGGCCTTTTCAAACAATTTTGTCTATGGAATTTGTTTGTAAGAAGAGCCTTTACATTTTAGCCGACTGATGTTGGATTGATTAACACTTTGGTTCTTACCGTTTGTGCTGCGATCAACAATTGGGCAATATTGTAATTTTCAAGAAATCTTTGAAACGCGGAAATTATTAAACCACAGTTCTATCTCTTAGTAATCTTTTGACGCTTGAATTTGGAACATCTATCGGCACTTGATATACCAGAGTCCAATGAATCTATGCTTGTCGCATTAAGGTCACTTTGAAACCTCCAACATCTTTTCCCAAACTTACAGGGATGATTTATTCGGAGGTTATTGTAAAGAATCTTGCTGCCCCAACCGGAAACCGAACCACATATCTCAGAACTGGCCAGCCAATGCTCTATCGAAGAGATACTGTAATGGCAATTCAAGTTGTTATCTTCAAAGTGGTTCTGCAAACTACAGGATGCAAATTGCCATGCGTGTTGCTGCTTCAAAATGATATCTATTGATCCTTGGCACATGACTCAATTTCCACCTCAAACACATGATATATTTTGGAATAAATAATGCCAATAGCGGTTTGGGAGTTGAAATTATTTTTAAAATTTGAAGAGCTTCTTCATATTCTGGAGTTCAAATCATAGTTACATATATTCAAGAACTTCTGTAAGGTTTTAGGTTTCCTAAGGGATTGCAACTTTTATAACTTCTATATTGGCATTACCAAGTTGGCGCTTTTACTCCATTTCATAACCTAAGAAAGTAATTTCCTTTTGAGCAAATTGATACTTTGAAAAATGTCAACCAATAAATTTCCATCTCACAAATAGAAAAAAAAATAGTTCCAAATATTTTTAAAATATTTTGTAATAATACAACAAAGTGACAAAATTGCTCAGAATAAAGTTTGTTTGATATTTATCAAGGATTTGACAGGAGAATTGAAAAATTAAAGGATAAATTTTTCCAGCCAAATTTTATGAGGTAAGTGACCCAAATATGGGCACCCCTAAGCATTTTAATTATTATAATGTGTGTTTCAGCAGATAAAAATTTGAAAATTGGTGGATGTATTCCTTGCGGGGGTAACAGGGGAAAATGATAATTGAGTTAAAAACATCAGATAGGTGCTAATAATGGACAGTGCCCATGTTGGGTACCTATGATCATATTTGGAACCTTTGCACCTAATATGGGCACCCTTAAAAATTATGCTAAAAAAACCTTAAATCAACGTAAAACTTTAATTAGAGTCGGCACAAGATGGACTTACAATAATATAAAATGTTTCCTTACTTGTAAGGCCACAACATTCTTCATGTACCCAAGCACGGCACGTATTACACTGTATCATGTATAATTGTTTTTCTTGACGACACAGTACACAATAGCAGGACTCTTTTAAGCTGCATGCACCACTGCAGTTAGGCTGAGCTGCAACAGTTGATATTACATTTGTCTTGGGTTTAGGCTTGGGTGCTGGTTTTGGCTTAGCTGCTCGTTTGGACTTGCCAGCTGCTTTATGCTTGGGTACCTATTTTCCAGGAAAAAACGATTTCACCAGTCTTACAGCTCGATAATTGAAAGCCTTTTTTCTGTTGGTCTTTCTAAAATATCGGAGATAGCTAAGTGATGAATATTTGTGTCTTTTTTACAGCAGTGCCCATATTATGTGTAGTGCCCATATTTGGGTCACTTACCTTATATTTTATGGGATAATTTGAATATTTCCTAAAACTTTCGAAGCTATTTGTGATTTTTAAATTCGCTTAAAAATGTTTGAAAAATTAGGTCCCATAGGGTTCAATGTATTTCATTTTTTCAACTCGGGTTCAATCTGAAACTAATTGGGTGATATTATTTATTTATATTCCCATAGGTTCCACAGACCGTATGAACAACATACTAAAATTTCATTTCGTTAAAGTCATTTTTACTGCAGTTATCGTGCTAACGGACAGACAGACAGACAGGCAGACTGAATGAACAAAGTCATAAACACTTTTCAACTACGTTGTAAAGTGTTTAAAATATGCAATATTGTTACGACGCATTGTCTGGAATCGTGTTTCTACTCACATGATGCCAAAATGAGTCCGAATTTCTGGTTAACTAACGCTTTAATTTAAAAAACGCTAATAAGTGTGAACAGGGACAATAAGCGTAAACAGAGACAATAAGCGGAAACAGAGACAATAAGGGTAAACAGGGACTATACTCAGCGAAAGCGAATAGCTATATAGTTATGTTGCAAGATCACTTAACAGCTGTCAGATATAATAAACCTGGAATTAAATGCTCAAATAATTCACAAAATAGCAGATACTAATTTCGACACATTATCGTAACTCTCAATTCAATTTAACTTTTATCACATCGAATCTCGCCAACTAAGTGATGATTCCTTCATATACTCTCCATGGAAAGTTATAGAAAATGCTCGCTATTATTGAAAGTAGTCGGTATTTCTTAAAAACTCTAGTGGAATTAGAAACTCGCTAAAACTCGCCAAGTTCTTTCTATTTTGCCAAATATGGTAAGCCTGCTCCGAAAAGACAAGTATGGCAACCCTACTTCCACGCAATTGCGGTGGTTTCAGATAGAAGTATTTTCTCCCGTTTTGGACTCAATGTGATTCCAAAACCCATTTAATTGCATTCGTAATAATATCATTCTGCTTGATTATTACTTTGATTTGATATTTTCAGTTTTTTACTGCTTTCATTAAAAGCAAGTTATTAAAAATTCAGTTAAGTACCCTGCTTTGGCTAGTTTATATTTGTTTATTCTTACTTGGCTTGTAAATCTCAAGAATTATCAAGATTAGAATCCCCGATATGATGTAGTATCGATACAATAAGGAGAAATAATGGTACAATAACGACACCGCCCTAACGACAACTATTACCCTAAGTTTACCTATAATTGATTCAGAGCGTAAAACCCGCGGTTGAGAGTCATTTTCAAAGTTTGGAATCATAGATCAATTTCAGAAACTAAAATCAGTGCACCCTTTCTGCTGTTTCATGTTCTGATAGGGTTTTTTTTATAACGTGTAATTCGAGTTATTGCTTATCCCCAATCAATTCGACGGCAGTCCTGGCGTGTGATGGTCTTGGCCTGTTGTCACAGTGCTTTGCAGAATTGCTCCATATAGCAGGTTTTCTATCTACCGGTTAGGTGCTGATGAGCTAAAAAGCCAGTATTCGATCTACCAATGCTGGTAACTAACTGTACATGGATTTCATTCTGGAGTGATAAAAATATAGCCATTTTAGGATAGCTTGCATTTATGTTGTTAAAGATAGGATAATATTCACTTCCCATTGCATGACTGTTATCGAGAAGCAGTTAAGGAAATTGCTGGTAAAAGGAATTTGCAGGTAAGGAAATTCGAAGTAGCAGGTAAGGAAATTGCTCTTGTTGCAATACTTTAACATTGCAGAAACCAATTGCAGCAAATTTGCACAACAAAACACGATTATTAATTTCGCATTCTGGAGTGATAGAAATAGCCATTTTAGGATAGCTTGCATTTATGTTGTTAAAGATAGGATAATACTCACTTCCCATTTCATGCAATGTTATCGAGCAGCAGGTAAGGAAATTGCTGGTAAAAGGAAATTGCAGGTAAGGAAATTCGAAGTAGCAGGTAAGGAAATTGCTCCTGTTGCAGTACTTTAACATTGCAGAAACCAATTGCAATAAATTTGTACAACAAAACACGATTACTAATTTCCCATTCGCATTTCTGGCGAAATATCTTGATTTGAAATGTTATTGTCATTAAATGTGATGTTTGTTGGAACAAAAATGTTAAAACCCAATCTCATCGCCATTTCTCAAAACAACTTAATTCATTACTTAGAAGTTGATCTAAAATACTCACAGAGAGATATTTATGTAGGATAGAATTCTGAGCTTGATATGGGATAGAATTCTGAGCTTGATGTAGGAGAGAATTCTAAGCTTAATGTGGGATTAAAAAGTTCTATAATTATTAAGCAGTCGATGTTGAGATGCCCTTCATGAAGGATATTATAGAAAATTTTTAATTTATTTACCAATCGTTACTGCAAAAACTATGAGATTTCAAAGAATGCAATTTGTTTTACTACTGTTGAGTTTTTCTGAATTTTCTGTAATAAAATATGACGTTTGCCATTCAGACTATCTGCGTCTTCCATAGCGGAAAATCGAAGTGTTATACAACTGGGAAATTTACTAGAGGTGCTTCACGTCTTCGTAATGTACACCTCGGCGATAATTTTTTTAAAAATTCGAATTAGTTTAAAAGTAATTGAATTTTTAAAGTTGGAAACCACATTTTTCGTCATTTTGTTAAATATATACTTTTGTTGCGGAAGTAGACAGCAGACGATGGCTGGAGATGCGCTGCTTTGATTAAATCGCAGCTCTTTTGTCACCAGGATCGCACACTAAGAGCAGTTAATAAATGAGTTTTCTAAATTTTGCGAATTTATAAGATTTCATTCTAATTTCTTTAAATTTAGTATTATATTACCATTATGAGTACTTTAATATAATTTGACCTAAATTGCATGAAAATTCGTTGATATACCAATAAGTTTTTAATTTTACTTCGGAGGTAAAGGATCTTTTCTTTTCTTTTCTTTCTTTTTTTTTTTTTTTTTGCGATTTCAAGTTTTTTTTCATTGTGTTGTTCTGCCAACGATCGGTGATGGAACACTTATGTAGGGCCCATTACCACAATGTTATATAATTTGCATGGTTGCGCGTGGGAATTACTTTAGTTCAAAACAGGAGATTTGGAAATTTGAAAATTGAGTAGTGTTATCAGTATTTGTACTATTTAAGTCGCAGGCGGTTATTTAGGATCCGGGTATTGGTGGATAATTCGTTCTAAATAGCATTCTGAGACAAATATTGTACATGCAAATTCTATCATGACCAAGATGCGGAAGGTGGTATTACTTCATGGTAGACATCATATAGAAAACAGCTCCATATTTGCTTTTCCAAAATAATAACTACCTTTTAAATACATTGCGTTATTACCATATTCAATTGAGATTAGTATGAATTGTCCATATTTTCCCTAAGTTGCACGATTAAAATAATTTTTACGTTATACTTATATTCTCAAACTGAAAGAAACAACAAAAAAAAAACCTTTCACCATTTTATCTGCAATTGTCTTATTGATCCCGCAATTATCAAACTCTCGTATTCAAAACGAAGTAATTTGAACAATTTTCAATCATTAGTATTCTAACAAATCATATGTCGTGGTTTTGCTGAACCATCTGCAGCACGATAAAGCAATTTTAGATTCATTACTGTTTGTCTGTAAGCCGTGCAAGATGGCCTTTGAGATATTTGTTCAAATTTATTTGCTTTTGAATGATTGATATCCACAGCGCATCTTTGAGATCCGAGTTGAGGAAGGAATTTTTTTTCGTTTATTTTTTCAACAATGTCATAAGACTAAATGCTAGTAAGATGAATTAGGCTAAGGTCATACGCTTAATGAGTGTGAGCTTTGCGTTCGAATCAATGTATGATCGTTTAATATACGGCAGTATATATTTATTAAGTTATAAAGTTTCTTCAGGAACAATTGCATAATTGGGGATGTTTTAATGGTTATATAATTAAATCTATCTGAATCGTAAATGTTCAATTATTAAACACACTAAAAATTAAGGGTAAAATCACACAGTAAACTGGCGCTGCTGCCAGTTTACTGTGTGTTTTTACCCTTTATTTACTGACACTTTTAAACAGGTAATTTTCCAGTTACACACTTAAAAAGTATAAAGTTAAAGATATAGTTAAGAACAAAGTTTAAGAATAGTTATAGTTAAAGACATAGACATAGCTAAAAACGCAGTTTAAGAATAGCCATAGTTAAACACACAGATATAGTTGAAATTACACACTATGTGAATGTCCGGCCGTCCATACAGTTACCTTACACCTTTCTGGTAGGTCGGACGGTCTGGGTCTCAACACTATGTGAATGTATGGTTGCTCGTGTCCTTTGGATGAGTCGGACAGTCTGGGTCTTCTACACTATGTGAATGTATAATTTTATTCATTTATATGAGAATTACACGGAATAATGAGTGTATTTTACTTTAAACTGAAAATATTGTTTAAAATAGGTAAAGATGTAACGTGATATGTTCATTTTACACACCTGTTTACCTGCTTAAAAAGGTCCCTCATTAAAGACTCTTTTAAGCAGGTAAAAAAGTGGGTAGCAGATAAACAGGTACTTAAAATGAGCTTTTAAAAGCGGTCTTCATGGATTTAAAACAAAAAAAAAAGGAATTTGATGTGGGAAGTATGGAAAGGACAGGACTTTCCCTATATAATGCTTGGAATCCACTTCTTTCACAGTGAAAAAAAATCAGACGTGGCCAGCACATTACTTTTCCTACAGACTCATACTCATGTTCTCTTTATTTCTTCAATAATTCATTAAATTGAGTTTAATTGCACAAAATGACAGCCATAATTATTTCAAATTACACTGAATTTGCAATTTTAGTTCCATTTTCATTGTCATTTGGTATCTGGATTTATTTTCAAAGGTGGCATAAGGAAATGCATAAAAAACTAAAGTCTTTCGAGAACGGATATAGCTCTAGTGTAATGAGGTTGGTTTTATGCATTTCATCGTTAAACATTACGTATAAAACAATCACTCAATTGATATATTTGATCATATGTAGTTTTTTATTTTAGATTTTCAAGATTTTTGCGGACCATTTCGGAAAAAGGCAGGTTATTTTTTTCCGAATGGTATCAAAATCTAATCAGCACCAGGGTAACCCACAGACTTATGTACTAAATTTTGTAAGACTTGATCTATTAGTTTTCCAGATAGAGTGGATACAGATAATTTTTGAAGACGATTTCGCAAAAAAGGGCAGGTTATTTTATCTCGGATAGTAAAAAAACAAATCAACACCAGGGTCATATATAAGTGACTTACCTAACAAGTTTTAAAAAATTCGGTACATTAGTTTTTGAGTTAGAGTAGATACATTCATCACACAGACAAACACACAGACAGACAGACAAATACACAGACAGACAGGCACACACACCGACGTCATTCTAAAAATAGTTTTTCGTGTTCTAGAGGTCTCAAAACGCGTAGATCCGTCGAAAACTCGAGTTGCGACTTTCGGCATGATTCCAATACTTTTTCTATACATTACCATGTATTGCAGGGAAAGTAAACAATCTTATATGGCCAGCACATGACTTTCGCTGCAGACTTAATTCAGTTTTTCTTTATGTCTTTAATAATTCATTAAACTGAGTTCAACAGCACAAAATACACTAAATTTGCATTGCTAACTCAATTTTTGTTTTTATTTGGTAATTGGACATTTTTCCAAAGACGGAGAAATAAACATGCGAAAAATCTCAAATATCTCGAGAAAGGTTTGACTTATTATTTTCCTAGTCGAAAATTCCGTGTAAAGCAAGAATTTAATTGATACATTTGAGCGTACAAAGTCTTTTGTTTTAGACTTTCCCGATTTTTGAGGGCCATTTCGTAAAAAAATGCAGGTTTTTTTTCTTTTTCGAATCGTACCAAAATCTAATCAGCACCAGAGTAACCCACAAAGTGACTTATATACCAAATTTTGTAAAATTTGATCATTTAGGTTTTCAGCTAAAACGGATACAGGCAATTTTTTCGGGCCATTTCGTAAAAAAAGGCGGGTTCTTTTATCCCGAATCGCACCAAAAACTGATCTGCAATAGGGTCACACACAAATGACTTACCTACCAAATTCTATGAAATTTGGTCCATTAGTTTTCGAGTTAGAGTGGATACATACATTGCACGGATAGACCCACAGATAGACAGGCACACAGACAGACACACAGATATACACACAGACGTCATGCTAAAAATAGTTTCTGTTTTCTGTTCTAGCGGTCTCAAACCGAGTGAATCCGTCAAAAATTCGAGTTGTGATTTTCAGCATGATTCCAATACTTTCCCTATATATTACCATGGATTGCAGGGAAAGTAAAAATCTGATGTGGGCAGCACTTGACCTTCCTTGCAGACTCATATTCACGTTCTCTATATTTCTTCAATAATTCATTACATTGAGTTTAATTGCACAAAATAACATCCAAGAATATTTAAAATTGCACTGAATTTTTACTTTCAATTAAAATTTTCGGTCTCATTTTGTAACTGGACTTATTTTCAAGGGTGACATAGCGAAAATGCGAAAAAAACTAAAATATCTCGTGAACGGTTCATCCCAGTGCAATGGGGTTGGTCTTACTCTCTTCATCGTTAAGAATTACTTATCAAACATGCATTTAATGGATATATTTTAGCATACGTATTATTTTATTTTAGATTTTGATAATTTTTGCGGACCATTTCGCCAAAAAAGGCAGGTTCTGTTTTTCCGAATCGTACTAAAATCTCCTCAGCTCCAGATAGGAACCCACAAGTGACTTATCTACCACATTTTGTAAAATGTGATATATTAGTTTTTCATCTACAGTGGATACAGAGAATTTTTGAGGACCATTTCGCAAATAAAGGCGGGTTCTTTTATCACGAATCGTACCAAAAACTAATCTACACCAGGGTCACAAACAAGTGACTTACCAAAGTGTTCAAGTGACTACCAAATTTTATGATATTTGGTCCATTGGTTTTTGAGTTATATTGTTCAGACAGACACACAGACATACATATATACAGACACACATACATACAGACACACACACGGACGTCCCGCTAAAAATAGTTTTTTCGTATTATAGAGGTCCCAAAACGTGTAGATCCGTCGATTACTCGAGTTGCGATTTTTGGCATGATTCCAATACTTTCCTTATACTTTACCATGTATTGCAGGGAAAGTAAAAATGATGCATAAGATCTACGGCACAATGATTTTAATGTTAAATTGTACATTTGGGGCTTTTCTGGATGAGATCATTATTCCAAAGTATCCAATAGATTTATATTTCACGTAATTATAAATTGACCATTATCAATATTGATAGCATCAGCAATAAACAGTAGTCCACAGCGATATCTTCGACTTTTCTTCAATTTTGGATGAAATATAGCCAAGTTGGCAACATTTCGCTAAATGAGTCACCAAGTTCAACAGATTTATCACCAAGCTTTACAGACAAATGAAACTAAGACCATTTCTTTTACATGAATGATTGTTGGTGAATTGTTAGGCATCAAATTATGAAACTATTTCGCAAAGTATCTTCTGCAGTGAAGGTAATGACATGGTCGAAGATAATGATGTCGACAAATTTATCGCACAATGTTTCATATGAGCAGTGAACACTTTTCATAATAGTCGATACTATTTTTTAATTTTATGTGATTTCTTATTGACAAATTTATCTGGAAAAGTACAATATCTTGAGAACGATTTATGCTAACGTTAAAAAATTGTGACAATCGTTGTATAAAGAGAAATTGCATAAGAAATGATTATTTCCGCAACATTAGGCTTCCAATATTCATGGATTGTAATTTTTGTACCAAATTTCGTTCGAAAAGTTCCATTTGTTTGTGTGATATCGTCTTAACGGACACACACATACACACAGAGAGAGAGAGAGGGGGGGGGGTGAGAGAGAGAGAGAAAGCGAGAGGGAGAGATGGGGAGAGGGGAGAGGGGATGGGGGAGAGATAGGGGAGGGAGGAAGAGGGGGAGAGAGAGAGATCACCTCAAAAATGATCGAGTTCAAGGAAGTTTGAAACGTTCTTTTCTGTTAAAAAACCCAAATTCAAAGTTTTTCGAACCCGTCACAATACTTTCACTATACATTATACTACTATGTATATAGGCAAAGTAGTTAAAGTTAAAAACTTAAAATGTACTCCTGTTTCACAGAATAGCAAAAATCGACTAGTTTAGCGTTTTTTTTTTCTAGTCAGCATAGAATATGTGTCGGATTGAAGATCGGCCGTCTCTTGAAGGGAAACAACATATTTTAATAAAACCTGTCAAACTGAATGCCAAAAGAACCAGTTAGACACTGAATTCAATACTTAGTATATAGAAATTTAGGCAAACAATTCCTTTGAAAAAGGTCTGTTTAAACTTATAAATAATGCAGTTTTTGGAAAAATAATGGCTAACTTGCGAAAAAGAATGGATGTTAAACTAGCACAGATAAAGAAGGTATTAAAAACAATATTTTGCGTCACCAGCCTTTCACTCCTTCAAAGTATTTAATGAAGATTTAGCTGCAATTCATATGCATAAGACTAATTTGAAATTGAATAGACCCATCTCATGCAGATTTTTCAATACTGGACTTGAGTAAAACACTCATGAGTTTCATTATGATTTTATTAAGAAGATGTATGGATGTTGAGCTGAATTACTTTTTACCGACACTGATTCACTATGTTATGAAATTGAGAAGGAAGATATTTACAAATATTTTGAAAGTAATGAAGATTATTTCGACTTTTCGAATTATCCATGCGATCATCCTCTTCATTCCAACAAAATTAAAAAGTTATATATATATATATATATATATATATATATATATATATATATATATATATATATGTATAAATATATATTAACATATATATATATATATATAAATATATATATATATATGTGTGTGTGTTTCAGAAACAAGCATTTTTGTGTTCATTTCGAAGGGATATATGGACTTGACGAGAATTTTTTCGAAATGAACTTATCTTAAGCCTAAAGCTCTTCCATGTGCAAGCTTTTGTGCTTGTTTTTTTGTTTTCCTATTTTAATTCCTCATCTTTGAAATTTGCTGATTGTCTTTGTCTTTATGACCTGCATTACGCTTTATAATTTTCTCTTTATATTTTAATTCCTTTGTATTTTGTAGAAAATTTTGGAATAGTGTATTATGAGTTACTACTAACATTCTAACATTGGATTTACTAATTTATATTTATATTTATATATATATATATATATATATATTTCCATTGATTTTCTGTGGCTTCATGCTTGTGTTATGTCCGATCTTATGACGACATTTCGAGGCATTTGCTAATTCATATGCTGGCGTCCGAGAGTGTGCCATGGTCTAGTAGCTAGATATTAATCGGGACTAAAAAGAGGAGTTTGCAATCGTTCTTCCGTCAACTCTTTTGGCAATATGAAGGCAATTGCCTCTTCTTTCTTTGCAATTTTGTCATAGTGTTTTTTGAAGTTACCAGCTATACAGCTCAATTTTATGAAATACTTTTTACATGGTTGCATTTTTAGCAACGTAATTTCTTCTTCCTTGGATATTACATATATATATATATATATATATATATATATATACATATATATATATATATATATATATATATATATACATATATATATATATATATATATATATATCGTCGATATGAATGCAAAATATTCATATCGACATACCATACATAACATACTGTAGAGAAATGCATCTAATTTATGCCTTTCGAAAAAATGTAACGGCTCACACTTTGACCGCTGCTACACTATATTCGCGTTTGAGTGCCAATTCTAGGGTGCAACATTTAATTTTAGAGTTTGAAAAAATAATTGGCCAGATTCATCTAACAGCCTCATAGATTAGAGGTCCAGACGTGCCATCCATATATTCTCTCTTGTCCCGTAATGAATTGCTAAACACACTTTACACCTCTAAATCCCCCGGCCACACACTTTGCTACCATTAGCCCTAGGGTCGGTCGTGTGGTCTGGGTCTTCAACATCTCTAAATCCATCTTCCCAGCCCAATGAATAATAAGGGCTACTGAAGCGTGTGGTGTCTACAGAAAAGAGTTTGACCCTTATTCCCCATTGAAAATGTATAAATGACCTAATCAAAACCGCTGGGAAAAACAGAACTTTACAGAAATGTTCTTTGTAAGGGTCTGAATGTTCTAGCCTAGGACTGAACCACATATCTTCGAACTGACCAGTCAATGCACTAATCAGTGAGCTTCTAGGAGAAGATTCCACCTTCTCGATGTGGACCCAATAATCTTTTTCCTCAAGTCCAATTCGCATACAAGTTCCGATCTTTACAAAAGCATTTCTTTACATTTTTTTATCCAGGTTAATAACGTGTTGAAGTGTTGAAAACCCAGACCACACGACAGACCCGAAGGTTTACTGTAGCTAAGTGTGTGGCCGGGAACTTTATTTTAGATTCAAAACATTACAAAACAGGTTAAAATTGAATCAGAACACAGTTACAACAAGACAAATAAAAGAATGGCAACGACAAAACCAAACATAAAAACTATACAATACAATACAAGAGAGACATAAGAAAGAAAAAAAGGAAAGAGGGGAAAACCCCGAAGGGAAAAAAACCCAAGCACTAATGTAGTATAACCATCAAGGAACTATATAAACAGCACAACAAAACAAACCACATAAACAAAACCAACTACAAAAACAAAGCAAAAACCTCCACCAAAAAAGCGACACCTCAGGGGGGTCCAGAGAGCAGAGAAAATGTTAAAAGCAGAAGAGGCTCCCAGGCTGATTATGTAATTTTATTAGAAATTTCTCTCGCTATGAGAACACAGTTTTTGATCTTGTTAATAGAAGTTTTGTTGGAGCAGGCACTCGAGAACCAGGCCGCGGAGTTTCCAGCAGAAGGTTTAGAAAGGTGGAAAGATTTTGTAAGGGGACAAGTGAAAACATAGTGGTCTGCGTCACCATAGGATCCGCAAGTACAGCATGAGGTTGTTTTGTGTTTAAAAAGGTATAAGTAATCGAGGAATGGGCCGTGGCCCGTAATAAAGTAAACAAGGTATTTATTTGTTATGTGGGTATTAAAGTTAACATTCGGGAGAAATTTTAATATTCTAGCTGGATCGTGGTTTCTGGGGGAAATATAATCATTTAAATAGTTTTGCCAAGAATTTAGGATGTCGAGTTTACAGTGTTTCTTTAATAAGGAATATGGAAAAGGTATAGAGGTGGGGGTGCCGGAAGAGGTAGCAAGTTTAGCATTTGTATCGGCGGCCTCGTTACCCGAGATGTCTGAGTGGGCCTTGACCCAACAAAGGTTGATTAAATGTTTATTAATATTAGCTTCAAGTTTAATTTTGGACAGAAAGTCAGATTTGTTTCTAATAGATTTAAGGGCCGAAATAGAGGTTAATAACGTGTGTGGTTATGATGTGGAAACTGAAGTTATAATTTCTTGGCTCCTTAAATTTCACAGCCGGATCTATTTAGATCCCCATCATCACTGTTTTCAACCTGCCATATTAAATCGTTCGAACTCCATGGTAAAAGTCGCGTTATTCAAGACAAAGAACGAACCATGGTTCTCCATACTAGCCAGCTATTGCTCTAACCAGTGATCGGCTATTCCAACTTAATTTTATGCTTTCTTTGTGTCTATATATCTCTCCCCACCCCATAGCGACAAACTTGCTAACAATTTAGTGAATTTGGTGACAAATTTGGAGATACGTTGTGGGAAACAACGTGAGCTTGGCGAATTTTGGAAAATATCGTAAAAGAGACGAAAATCCAATAACTTGTAAAATAAAATTTAATTTTACTGAAAAAGAAATTGTCGCTTTCTGGTAATTACTAATTTATTTATTATTCCTGATTCTAAATATAGTGAGTTTTACCGTTCATTGGATAGGTACGTTTTGAAGGGGTGTCTAGGGATCGTAACTTAATTGCGTTAATTTACGATACCTAATTGCGTTGTTTAAATAATTAATAATATTGATCTGGAATGGTGGAGTCCAGGAACATACATGATTCAAGAAAGCAGATAACATGTAATCATGTGCGAGGTAGGATTCGAAAGTTTCCGGACTGAGTCTATAACTAAAAGAATATTTGCAGTAGATCGACTGCGATAAGGTTTCTGTGTTGCTACGTTCTCCCCCTCTTCTAAAAGTGGTTTGATCCAAATCACGTGGTCAGTGGCTCCCCGCGACGTCGTATTTTGTAGACGCGTGCACTTAGTAATCGGTGATTGAAAGAAATGACGTTTGTTGAGCAGAGAATTAATACCAAATTTTGTGTTCGTTTGAGAAAGAGTGCTACGAAGGTTTACGAAATGTTGAAGCATGTGTACGGCAGTGATACATTATCGCGAACGCAAGCTTTTGAGTGGCATTGACCTTTCAGAGAAGGCAGGGAAAGTGCCGAAGACGACGAACGCGTTGGCTGTCCGTAGACTTCTCGCGCAGCTGAAAATAGGTTTCGGCGACGATACGTGGGAACTGTCAGCAAACAATAGCAGAATAAGTTGGGATATCCGAGACCACATGTCAACGGATACTGACTAAGGATCTTAACATGCATAGGGTGTGGCAACACATCGCTTCCCGCATGTTAACGGGAAACCAAATAGGGTCAGATCATGTGTGCTTTTGCATGATAGAGCTCCTGCACACCGATCCCTCCTCGTCGCTGATTTTCTTACGAAAACGCAAACAAAAGTTTTGCCACATCCTCCTTACTTCCCTGATCTCGCCGCCTGCGACTCCAAACTATTTCCTGAACTGGCAAGTCGCTTACAGTGTCGAATATTTCAATCCGCAGATGAAGTTAAAAGTGCCTCGCAGGCTGAATTAAAGGACATGGTTAAAAATGGATTCCAGAAGTGTTTCAATGACTTTTACAAGTGATGGCAAATGTGTGTTGTTGCGCAAGGGTCTTATTTCGAAGGAGGATGTGTTTCAGCATTTTAATTGATAGTATTTTTTAAGTTATAGACTCTGTCCGGGAACTTTTGAATCCTACTTCGTATATAACGTCATATAAAGTGATTGAAACCTACTTTCTTATATTATGGCTTAAAGGTATGTCCGTCATACGACGGAATTCAAAATGTGCCACCCATTACCTCCCATTTGGCGTTATTTTTATCAATTGGCGATGGTTTTGAGATTGCTGTTGAGTTTACTGCTGAATTTACAGCCTATATGTGGTTTGGTCCTTTCTTTTCGAATTTTTTCAAAGATTCTTAACTTTGACGTACTCGCCATAACCTCACTCTTTCTCTATTTAACCGATGTTTTTATTCTTTCCTATCCTCTTTATTTTCCATTGACCAACACGTTTGTGAAATAAGATTTGTTTTAAATGTCAAAAACTATTTTTTTTTCAATCTTTATAAATATAAATTTAAATCTGTTGACAACATTGAAAGGGAAAAATAAGAAGAAAAGAAAAAAAAAAAAACGAACCGCATTCAAGCAAAAATTTAATTAGCTGAGAAGAACGCCCCGATTTTAAATATGAATACTGAATTTAAGCAGCAGTGAACGTGGAAAGTTATAATGGGTGATTTGAAAATTTTAGTGTTCAAGTGGAGGGTTATGAAAATGCTGATGTTTTGGGTTAGTACCTGAATTGAAATATTTATCCGTGATTGATACACGTTTGGCAGCATTTTGTAGCAGCGTTACCCAGGGACAGATAGATAAACAGACAAATAAATCAAGGTGTTTATATTATTAATATTGATTTCGATTTCGGAAGTATCTATATAATAATTGTCTAACATGTTTTTGTCTTTTCAAATCCTTTAGAATCCCTCCCAATTATCTGGAGGACTGAATCTTTACAAATTTATAGTAAAGTGTGTGCTGAAAATGTCGATGATCTATTCTCCGGAGAGCTGATAAAAATATTTTTAAAACTTTCAGAAGCCCTCCGGTGACCCAGAAAACATAAACTTTGCTTATTATGGCATCGTCTACGGTACGAAACCTAATGGAGTCAGATATTTAAATTATTTTCTGGGGCTAAAATAATTAGGGGAGGGAAAAAAGAGGATTTTCGGACCGACCGTCTAAAAGCCATGAGGTAATCAAGAAAACTGAACCTTTGCTCATTTATAGTACCGACCATGTAACAACGTCAAACTGAGCCAATTTTCAAAGCGTCATTCATTCTTAAATTATTATATACTTACTAATAAAAGATGGAATTGAATATATTTAAAAATGTTAGTCTGCCTGTTATTGGCAGGTATAACCAGTAGTTGTACACAAATATAAAATATACATGGGAGATATTGTAACACGTAACATAACAACTATATTGTAGCAGAAAATACTGACATTTCTCTGTAAATAGAATGGTCAACATTTATATCTTCATGTTTTCAAGAAAATAATAGTATAAATGCTTTATCGTATTGTACCTGTATAACCTCATGCATTCTGTTGTAAGAATCAGCAAAACAAGATACCCCCATCAGAACACTAACAAAACATGAATGCATTTCTCTTACTTTGCATGGCTGTCCTCGGTGAGTATGCCACGACCTCTGTGTTAACAATTTTATGATGGTGCAAAGTCACGATAAAGAAACAAACATGCGACGTGGTAGAAGAAAAATATTTGATAACCATGCATGCTAACCGAAACAAGTAGGCTAAACTATTGATTCCAGGAAGCCGGTGCAGGTGCGTACGAGGTAGAAAAAAATCGTGGATATTTTATGTCTGAGGAACACAGTGATTTCATTCATGGGTTGATCACGATCCAGATGGTAGCTAAAAAGAGTAGTGCAACTGGCATTTAACCCTTGACTCACAATAATTCTTTCTTTTGAGTGATGTTAAATCAATATATTTTATTTGGGTTGCACAAAAGCTTTACTCAGACCGTATATATATATATATATATATATATATATATATATACAGGGTGTTCAATGCTACAGATGCCCAATGGCTATTTCCTCAACCGTTAATCACAGAGATACACTTCCAATTGCAAAAATGTTTTAAATTTCAAAATCTATTATCTTAGAAACAGTTTAAATCAATAAATGCATTTCTGAAAGAAATACCAAATATAAATTTTTATACATTTCCCCGGTCCTACCAATTATATTTAGGAAAATCATCCTCATACAATTTTATGCAAAATAAAAAAAAAACATCCATTTACGACTAAAATTGACCGATTTATAGCTGTTTAAAGTTGAAGCACTTTTTGTGCTGAAAAATGGTCAATACGGTGCCTGATTGGATGGTTGCTTGGAGAAATTGCCAACCATCCCTGATTGGTTGGTTGCCTGGAACGGGACATTTTTATGCGTGGAAAAACGACTTAAGTCATAAAGTTTAATGCTTGATAACTCGGTGAATTTTGGTGGTAAAAGGAAGATCTTTTTTTATTTTGCATGAAATTGTGTGAGGATGATTCTTATAAATATAATTGGTAGGACCGGGGGACCGCATAAAAATTTATATTTTGTATTTTTTTTAGAAATGTATTTATTGATTTAAACTGTTTCTAAGATAATAGATTTTAAAATTTAAAACATTTTTGCAATTGGAAGTCTATCTCTAAGACTAACGGTTGAGGAAATAGTCATTGGACACCGGTAGCACTGGACACCCTGTATATATATATAGCACTTCACTCAATAAGCTTCCGGTCAGACACAAATATGGCAACACTGTTGACAGACCCATATGATTTCTGGATAGTACCAACCTTCAAACGATACGTGTCAAAATTTCATGACATTCTGACAATTAGTTTGCAGGTTACAGTTGGTTTAGCGACCCCAGTTTTGTAATTTTCAAAACAATGGACAAAAAAATTTTTCGTGTATTGATTAAACATTGTTGTTTGATGGCGAAAAATACTGTTGAAGCCAAACAGTGGCTTGATAAGCGTTATGGAGACTCTCTACCAGGGAATTCAACTATTATTGACTGATATGCTGAATTTAAACGTGATCGCACAAACACCGATGATGCTGAACGCTCTGGTCGTCCAAAATCGGCAGTTGTTCCGGAAAACATAAAAACAGTCCACAAAATAGTTTTGAAAGACCGTAAATTGAAGTTGCTTGAGATCCACCTTAAAGATATCAGAAGGTAGTGTGTTTATAATTTTACACGAAAATTTGAACATGCGCAAGTTGCTTTCGAAGTGGGTGCCGCGTTTGCTCACACCGGACTAAAAACAACAAGACATGCCCCGTGTCACAAGTCGATGAAAATGATGGTTAAATTATACGAATTACTCTTCGAATTGCTCCCTCACCCACCGTACTCTACAGATCTGGCCTCCAGCGACTACTGTTTTTTTTTGCAGACATCAAAAAGATGTCCAGGGAAAGAAATTTGGCTCAAATGAAGAAGTGATTGCCGAAACTGAGGCCTATTTTGAGAGCAAAGAAAAATCGTTCTACAAAAAAAGCATCGAAAAGTTAGAGGGACATTGGAATGAATGTATCACTCTTGATGGAGAGTATGTTAATGAATACAGTCGAATTTCTAAAAAAAAATTGTTTTTTTTTGGTTAGACCGGACACTTTTTGAGTGATGTAGTATATATAATTATTACTCAGACCGTATATATATATAAATATATATACACTAAATGAAAGGTAGCTGACGTCACCATGCTCGACGCTGCTCGATGAGATTTTTTGTTCGTTCAGATGTTATAAAAATATAAAATTTGGTACATTCGTAAAGTATTGTTTGGGAAACACAAATACATAGCAAAAGTATTTGAGCTGCGAATTTGACAAACAACAATATAAATAACACTATTTTTTGCAGGCATGTATCTATGTAGTTGAATTTTTTCAAGACTGCGTCCTTTTTATAAATTCAATGTAGTTCACGAGTTACTTTACTTTTATGCGCTTCTAAAGAGAAAATGTTCTTGAGTATCGGCTCATCCCCCGAGTTTCTCTGTCTTGTACCGTGAAAATTGTAGCATACAAAATATAAAATATGCTACATTTGTAGGGATTTGTTAAGGTTATCTGAAGTAAACTGATTTTCGAATTAAACTTTAGTTTCACTTAAAACAGCTCATGCAGCGATCTCAGTAAGTGCCAGCAAGTAGGAGAGGAAAATCGGCGAATTCTTCGACATTTTCAGCCTTGTACCGCAAAAACTACAAAAATATAAAATTTTGTGCGCAGGTAGAGAATAGATATTATAAAAATATGTATAAGATAAAAAATAAACATTTTTTGATTTTAACCTTAGTTTGAATTAAAATCTGCGAGAGCTAGTGAATAAACGGAAAAGAGGGGTCGCATCCCCCTCTACCATTTTATGCCTTGCATTTAGTCATTTCCCCCCTCTCCCTTTTTTTTCTTTGATTCTTAAATGTTACTTTGGGAGAGTGTGCTGCTTTGCGCCAACTTCTGAAGTAAAATTGGATATCTGTGGATTTTACTTTAATCTTATAGGTTTTTATGTTATATATATATGCTATATATATATATATATATTTATATATATATATATATATATATACATACATATATATATATATATATATATATATATATATATATATATATTTCAGATGGCCAGGCACTTTGACCTTCGTCATTCGCCTTTATTACATCGGTCAGATTGTGAACCATTTAGCCGTCCTTAGACGTTGCCCCAGGCGCACCAGAAGGGCGGATCACACTGCGCCCACAACACAAACATATATGCCTTACGTGGGGCTCGAACCCACAACGCTGCGGTCGAGCGATTGCTACGGAAACGCTTGCCTTTACCACTCCACAACCACGTCGGCTATATATATATATATATATATATATATATATATATATATATATATATATATATATATATATATATATATATATATATATATATATATATATATATATATTGGAAATTATTAATTTATGTTGGAAAACTTGTCCCTTCTGAATTTCTATTCATCCCCCCCCCCTTCTGCAAAAAACACTGCATACATCATGCATGGCTAGAAAAAAGTAGTACTAATAAAATCCTGACTTCACACTTGTAATTCAGTTTAATCAGTCGACAATTTGCCTGCCCATCATGGGGTTCAAAGGAAAA
The DNA here is from genome assembly GCA_951213105.1 of Amaurobius ferox. NCBI lineage: Eukaryota > Metazoa > Arthropoda > Arachnida > Araneae > Amaurobiidae > Amaurobius > Amaurobius ferox. Next base: position 90,352,404 of record OX578138.1, on the reverse strand, counting down.
TTCGCTGTACGTCTTTGAGGTTTTTTTTTCCTGGTGGAACTTTCATCCTCGTCATTGAGCAACGATTGAAACTTTCCCTCACAGTATGTTGCCACCTTTTAAAATAAGAAACGAAAAGTGTTGAAGGTGTGAAGAAACGGTTCGAACCCATTATTTAACATGACCTTCTTTCTCAAGATGATGAGACAGAGAGCGGAAATATCGTGAATGCAGGTGTTAGGGCGTGTTGAAAGCAGAAGGTAATATAGGGGATGGGGGTAATTCTCTAAGTGGTCACTGATTCATCTGCAAGTGCCCAGATTAAAAGTGTGAGGTACATGGCATATCCATTCACCTCCTTATGATTTCATAAACATCGTACAATGAGCTAATCCACATTTCTCAGTAATTGGACACAATTCGTTATTTTCCCACGCTGGCTCATAAAACCGCCAATTTTCAACCATTTGCAAAGGGAAGATATTTCTTGCACAATCATACGTATTTTGATCTGGTTAAATAAACCTAATGAAGGCATGGAGTAAAACATTTTTTTAATTTGATTAAAACATATTTTATTAAAAAAGTTATTAAAAAATAAGTTATTAAGTTTAAGTTATTAATTAAAGTTATTTTAAAATATGTTTAGAGTTTAAAGGAAGTATACACATTCTTTAAGTCTATACTTTTGCTTCCCTTATATACAATAATGTATAAAATGGTCGAAAATTCGATTTCGAGTTTTCGACGGGAGAGCACGTTTCAAGCATTCCTGATCACGAATCGAACAGTTTTGAGGTGATGGCTGCGCGCCCGTGTGTGTGTGTGTGTGTGTGTGTGTGTGTAAGTGAATGTGTGGAGACAATAACTGACGAACGAATGGACCGATTTGAACGCAATTTGGTACAAAAATTACAATCCGTCAATACTGTAAGCTTATTGTTTTTATACGTAATCAAATGTTCAGAACCCCTCTAAATTTTCAAGTGAAATTTAGAAAAAATCATCAAAAAATCAAAACCTCTAATAAAGTTACGCAAATAGACATTTCTTATGTAATTTTTCATTAGAAAGCGATTAACATAAATTTTAGAACTCTAGCATGAACCGTTATCGATATTTTGCACATTTTAAAAAAAAATTATCAAAAAATTTCATATAAAAATTATTTCCTATTGAGAAACCTGTTCACTTTTCATATGTAATATCATGCGATAAATTGGGTAACATCATTCTCGTGGATCTAGTTCGTTCCACACATGAAAAAAGATACTTTGAGTAATACTTTTGTATTGTATTTGAATGCCAATAGTCATTTATCTGCTATAAGAATAAATTATTTATCCGTACATAACTCTTGGCGAGATTTTTGCGACGAATTTAGCGAAATGTCGTCAACTTGGCGACTTTTTTAAATGTTAACAAATCAATGTAAATCTCGCCAAATGGATAAAAATGCCGCTAAATCAATGAAAATAACGACTATTTAACGAAAATTTAATATCTTGAAAAAAATATAAGTATCTACTGTAAGAGTAACCTATTTTGTTTTTACTGGAAAAGTAGTAAATACATTGCATTATATAAGGAGAGTCATGTGCTGCCCACATCAGATTTTTACTTTCCTTATATACAATAATGTATAAGGAAAGTATTGTGACGGGGTCGAAATTTCAAATTCGAGTTTTCAATGGGAGAGGACGTTTCAAGCATCCCTGATCAGGAATCGAACATTTTTGAGGTGATGTATGTGTGTGTGTGTGTATGTGTGTGTGTGTGTGTGTGTGCGTCTGTGTCAGTGAGCCTGTGGAGACGACAACTGACGAATGAGTGGACCGCTTAGAACGAAATTCGGTACAAAAATCACAATCCGATACTACTGGAAGACTATTGTTTTTATACGCAATCATATACGTTCAGAACCCACCTAAATTTTCGAATGAAATTTTGGAAATATCATTAAAAAATCAATACCTTTAATAAAGTTACGTAAATAGATATTTCTTATGTAATCTTTCATTAGAAAACGATTGACACCAATTTTAGAACTAGCATGAACCGTTCTCGAGATATTGTACATTTTTCAAAAAAAAAATTAAAATATCATGTAAAGCAAAAAAAAGAATTATTACCTATTGAGATACTTTTCATATGTAATATCATGCGATAAATTTGGTGACACCATTCTGGTGGATCTAGCTCGTTCCATTCATGAAATAAGATACTTTGAGTAATACTTTTGTATTTGAACACCAATAGTCATTTATCTGCAGTAAGAATAACTTATCTCTTCGTCCATAACGCTTGGAGAGCTTTTGGCGCCGAATTTGGTGGAATGTTGCCAACTTGGCGACTTTTTAAATGTTGCTAAATTAATGAAAACCTCGCCAAATGGATAAAAATGACGCTGAATCAATGAAAATGACGACTAATTGTCGAAAATCGACTCATTGATGATGACGACATGGAAAATGACGACTTATTGACGAAAATTCAATATCTTGGAAAGAATATAAATAACTACTGTAAAAATAATCTATTTTTTTTACTGTATAAGTAGTAAATTCATTGCATTATATAAGGAAAATCCCTGCCCACATCAGATTTTTTTAATTTGTATTTAAAAACCTGTCGAATATATTTTTTTGACATTTTTTTATATTTTTTATGGGATAATTTGAATATTTCCTAAAACTTTCAAAACAAATTGTGAATTTTAAATTTGCTTAAAAAATGTTTGAGAAATTAGGTCCCATAGGGTTCATGGTATTTCATTTTTTCAACCCGGGTTCAATCCAAAATTAATTGGGTGATATTAATCATTTATATTCCCATAAGTCCACAAACCGTCTCAACAACGTACTAAAATTTATTTTGATCAAGTTATTTTTACGGCAGTTATCGTGCGAACGGGCAGACAGACAGGCAGACAGAATAAAAAAATTCATAAACACTTTTCAACTGAGTTGTAAAGTGTTAAAAAAGAATTCTGGTATGTGAAAATCGAGTCACACACTATTTTCATGTGTTTACAACATCAGACTTTGCTTGGTTTCCTTCTTCCTTCTGAACACAACTGTTCAGCTGCTTAGTTCTATGCTCCTGATTCTTTTAGAGTATTTCTGTATATTATACAGAAAAGAAAAAACGGAGATACTTTGTAATTATTTCATGGAAATAATGGCATTTTTCATTCGTTTACAATATCAGACTTTGGTGGTTGCCTTTTAAACACAACAGTTCAGTCGGTTAGTTCTATGCTCCTGATTCTTTTAGAGTATTTCTGTAGAATATTTCTGAGTATTTCTGAGTATTTCTGAGTATTTAGAGTATTTCTGAGAAGAAAAAACGGAGAGGCTTTGTAATTATTTAATGGAAATAAACATAAATATACTATTCAAATATTCATTGCTGAAGAGACTTTCATTTTGTTTAATTTTAATTATCTTTTCTTAAATACCCTTTTTAAATATTCATTTTTAACACTTTCCAACATAGCTGTAAAGTGCTTGTGACTTTGTTTATTCTGTCTGTCTTTGTCTGTTTTTCAGTTCGCAGGATAACTGCCGTAAAAATGCATCAAAATGGAATTTTAGCGTGTTGTTGAAACAGTCTGTGCGACATTTGGGAATGAAAATGAATAATATCACCCAATTAGTTTCAGATTTAATCCGAGTAAAAACAATGAAATGCATTGCACCCTACGGGACCTAATTTTTCAAACATTTTTTTAAGCTAAGTTAAAATTAACAAATTGTTTCGAGAACTTTGGGAAATATTCAAAGCATTACATGAAATGTATAAAACTTTTTAGCAAATTATGTTAGGTAGTGTTTTTTAAATAAAATAATAATAGGAAATAATAATCGCACCCATATTATAGGAAGATATCACATGACTCATTTCAAAATAAAAAATGGTATTAATTTTTCTCGTGTAAAAATAGTGATATTTAAAGGCCGTTTAAATTTATATTTAGTGTTGCATCTGTCATAAAATTGATTTATTTTTTCATATTATCTGTGTATTTAAATCCTGTGCTAACGCCATTACAATAGTGTTTATTTTAAATGATCAGGAAACATTGATCCTTCTTACAACGAAGCCTAATTTCTATAGCATGCAGAATGTCAACAAATCAAACAATTGTAAGATGAGTTGTACACGAATTGCTCAATTTTTATCATGTAAAATTTTTTATCTCTGGAGTCTCGAATATTAGTGATATGCATGACATTTTCATTGATTTTATATTAATGAGTAAATGATTAGCAAACACGATTAGCATTGTCGTTTTTCATGAAGTTTTAAGTTTAAAAGTATGATAAATTATTGTAATACTGTGATAATTTAAAAATATGAGTGCTGAATGTATCGCATTTTAGAGATGTTTAAATAAAATCGCATTTCAGTTGGAAAATGTTTCATAGTCAATGCTTTTTGCATGATTGACATTTCTTGTTTAGATATAATTTGATTTCGGATTTTCCAAAAAGAAACTTATTTGGGAATAAACTTTATCAGGACAAAACACTTATTCGGTATATTAATCATCCTCAATTCAACCTTATTCATATAATATTACCCGTAACTGCGCTTAGTATATCATATATATATATATGATGGTTACAGATCTGTGTATGATGGTTGGTTTTGATAGAAAAAAATAACAGAAAATAAAATAACTTATATTATTTGGCAGCACATTATCGTGAATTGTAAATTATTGTAAAGTTATGGTTTTTCTCTTTCTGAACGGCAACAAAAAATTCTGTGAAAATAATAAATTATGATTTCTAAATGCAAAATAATCACTATTCTTAATAATGAAGGATAAAAACGTCATTTTTTTTCACGCCAAACGATAAAGAACCCGAAACGAATATCTACAGAATATTTGTATTTCTACAATTACAAAACACTCAAATGTCTTAAAAGGAAATCTGCAGTCTCCAAGAATATTTGCAATGTCTTTAAATGTATCTGACATCTGTATAAACTGTAAGCAAGGCGATAAACAAATATTTAATTTTTAAAAGAGAAAAAATACAGCGTGTATTTCTTTTTGGCTAGTCATGTGATTGAGAGCAAGCAGAACACGCTGCAGAATTACATAAAAAATTATTTAACCGGAAGTAGATGAAAATATACTGTGAATATTAATGAAATACGGATCCTTTTCAATAATGGAATAGAAAAAGATGGATTAACTGTCTCAAAAGAGGAAAAAAAGTTTTACAAAAGTTATTATAGGAATACAAATAAAATTAATCATTGATGATTATCACTGATTTATAGTGCAATGGAAATTAAAGTTAATAAATGTCAAAAATAATGTTACAATCATCTTTACATATTACTAAAATAATATTTTAGCTCCTATATTTAAAGAAAAAATGCCATCCCTTTATCCACAGAGTCTTCATGAAATGAAAATCCTTTAGGATAAAGCTACACAGACACACCAACCACTAAATTTCTTGAAAAATCGGCAAAGATTCTGAGAAATGACAAATAAGAACTTCACCCATATTCCTTCAAAATTCCTTACTATGTAACCACTGGAATTTTGTGCCTTTAAGCTGATGAAATAAGCATTTACCTAACAATAAAACCTAACAATAGAACCTAACAATGAATACACACCTAAATCAATGAAGGGAATATGGAAAACACTGAAAGAGAAGCGAAGAAAATATCATTACTAACTTTAACAGATGATCTCTTATCTTAGAAATCGAGGTGTGAATTGATAGTCCAGAGTAAGGACAAACATAAAGAGCATTTAAGAAATAAATACTTTTATTTAAATCACTAATTATATTGCGAGAAAATCGTTCTAAAAATAAGTAAACACCCCCCTGTAATATGCTGATAACCACTTAATTTATTAAAGATCCAAAAACAGAACTCTGGAATCTTAGTGAATACCACATTTCTAACTGCAAACATGTTAATATTCAAAAGAATGGAAGATGGTGGACTTAAAGCCCCATCTTTCCCCAGAACAATGCCATCCAAATTCTAAAAGTTGGATCTACAAGTACGATCAGTTCCGATTTGTCACAATCTTCTTCACTCTATAAGAAGCCAAACTCCTTTACCGGCTATCCATGTGTGTTGCAAGAAGTATCATCCCTTTTTTCCCCCCTATCCTTCAAATATCGCCAGAGGGTTCACATTCGTCATCTTGCGTCGTAGCATCCCTTACTGGACCCGAATGAGGCCAAGGTATCGACATTTTGACCCCGGAGACTTTTTCCACTTTTTATTTGAAATTCGTATTGATGCTTATGGGCTTTTAGAACGAAGCAGAGGCCCTGGGGCTGATGGGTTTTAGTGCACAATATCTTCTAAGATTGAACTGTTAACGGCATATTTCGATACCAAGGTTGTAAAGACGAAGATTTGACATTTTAAGTGCCGATGATTTTTAAAAAGGGAAACGTTTAATGCCGTCTGCAGACGACAAATTTTTGTATAAAAGATCAGACTTAATGTTGATATTTATGTCTAGTTATTTTTTTTTTCATTTTACTCTTGAGGGTCACATCGAATCTACCAGTTTAAACAAGATCTATGACATTGTTCGTGCTGCTGTAGTAGGCAGAAGACATTGCAGGCATTCTATGACATTGTAGTGGCTTAAGGAGACATAACTGCGAAATGTTCTGAGTGGTTTAAAAGTTATATATCTAGTCAGATTTAATCATTCAACACAGTCGTAATTTTGATGCATCTGTGTGTAAACAGTGAACATGTCCCCCAAACATGGCGTGAAAAGGTAGCAGAAAAGTTTCCGTTTTAAATAAAAAATATTAATTTATTTATTTTGATAATTATTTTGATTATCCCAGGAAAATAACCTGGTACTGAGAGTTTGTCTAATAAATTTGAAGTAGCAAGACACATATGTATATTTTATAGCCTTACTTATGTATACATTTATCACTTTCTGAGACATGGTATTTTGATCACAATTGCTTGAAAAGGAAGTTTGAATCTCGTCTACAAAATTGTGTTTGCATATTTAAATACATACCCATATCATTCTGCGAAATCCTCAAAGTACATCTACTATTGGCTTCAGTTTACTTTGGAAGGCTTTTTTTTTCAAAACTAACATAATTGCAAATAAAAACTTGATGCTCACATTCATACGTGGAAGATGAAATTGGGCCTTCTAGAATGTTCGCCCGGGCGGTTAATTATTGCATAACGATTATACAAGTTAATCTATATTCCCTTACATTTTAATGTCTATATCAAGAACAAATCATTGTTCTCAATGGTATATCAGACAATTGTTACTTCTACAAGCATTGGAATATGTATTAGCACATATCTATACAATGTATGGATATGTGTATATGACATACATACATATCCATCTCTTTTTGTGTGATATATAGAAGTTTTTCTACTATTTACTTTAGCTTATTGTAGGAGGCTTTTTTTCTTTCAAAATTAGTTTAATTAAGATACAAAAGACGGCACCATTTAGATGTGGAAATTGAAATTGCAGCTTCTGAAATGAACTCCCAAAATGCAAACCCTTACAGAACGGTTACAAGATAATCTTACATACAATAAGTATTCCTTTATATTTTACAGTCTATGTCAGGAATAAATCATCAATCTCAATGGTATATCAGACAATTGTTATTTCTACAAACATTGGAATATGTATTAGCACATATCTATACAATATATGGATATGTATATATGACATACATACATATTCATCTCTGTCTGTGTGATCTATAAAAGTTTTTATACTATTTACTTTAGCTTATTATAGGAGGCTTCTCTTTCAAAATTATTTTAATTAGGATTCAAAACATGACACCATTTAGATGTGGAAATAGAAATTGCAGCTACTGAAGTGAACTTCCAAGATGCAAATTTTTACAGAATGGTTACAAAATAATCTTATTTAAAATGAATAGATTTTTTTTTATATTTTACTGTTTATAAAGAATAAATCATCGTTCTCATTGGTATATCAGACAATTGTTACTTCTATAAGCACTTAAATATGTATTAGTACATATCTATTCAATGTATGGATATGTATGTATGGCATACAAACATATTCATCACTTTTGGGGAGATCTATAAAAGCTTTTATACCATCTGCTTCAATTTACTTTGGAAAGGTTCGATTTTGAAATTCGCTTAATTAAGATGCAAAACCTGACACCATTTACATGTGGAAATCGAAATTGCATCTTAAATACTGAATTATATAGATGCAAGTTCTTGCAGAATGGTTACAAGATAATCTTATTTATAATGAATATTCTTCAAGATTTTGCGGTTTGTTTTAGGAATAAATTATCATCGTTACCATTGTCAGATGTTACATCCTACTATTGTTCTTTCTACAGGTATTGAAATACTGCCGAAGTGGTGGTTGAGCAGTCAAAGGCAAACCTCGTGTTCGCTCGGCTGCCGGGTTGTAGGTTCGAATCACACCTCAAGGACATGGATGTTTCGTTGTTGGGAGTAGTGTATTCCACCCCACTCGTGCGTGGGGGCAACGTCATATGACGTCCAAATAGTTCACGATTCTTGTCGATGTATAGATAAATGATAGTGTATCAAATGTCTGGCCATTGTAAAAAAAAATAGATAAAATATATTGAAATATATAAAATTATAGTAACTTCGATAAAAGCTGAGTAAAATACAAAATTAAACGTAACGATCTGGTTTGAAGGCAGCAGCTTTTGAAAAAGGTTGTTGTTGTTGCTAATCTCCCATTTGGTCTGACGGAGTCAGATCAGATCAGTAAAACCGTTGACTTTAATAACATCCGATACCAAAAGGGGAGAACCATAAATGTCCTCCCTGTCCAGCCCGAGACAGTCCAAAATATGTTCTGGCGAAACCTGGACTTGCCGGCACTTAGTGCAAATGGGAAAAGTTTTTTGGCCTCCAGAATACAACAGGCCTTTCAAGTGTCCACTGGCTAGCCGGGTTAGACAAGTGTTGTCTTGCCTGTCACAAGGAAAAGACAGAGAAAATCCTGGTCTGTTTCCCCTATACCAGCAGTGAGAGGGAGGCAGAAGCAATTTTTCCTTGTTTTGGGCCTTCTGCCTCGAGAATAGTTCCAGGTAAATAAGCTCCTCGGCAGCAGGAACAAGAAGATCCAGTCCCTCCTTAGCAAGGGAATCCGGCAGTTCGTTTCCGTGAATGTCCACATGGGACAGGATCCATTGAAAGTGTATTTCATGCTGGTGGGAGATGCTTTTCACTTTCTGAAGGATAGATAAGCTGGTTTTATCTCCAATGCGGGTCCAACTTTTAATGTGTTAAATAGAGCTACGGCTATCAGATAGTATCCAGATACCTCCATAGTTGCCCGCACTCATTATAACCTCAAGTCCCATATTGATTGCTAGTAATTCGCTTCGGAAAACCGAGCAGTAGTCGGGTTTCGTTGTTTTATCGAGTATTCATCTGTAGGTGTTTTAATAAAAACTCCACTTCCTGCCTTTTCGTCCATTCTACTACCATCTGAGTAGATAGTAATATCATTTGGAGGGATTTTGGCAATAATCTCCAGGGCCAATTGTTTAAGAAAAACGGGTAAACAATCTTTCTTATTTTGAGTAGTTTCAAGGCCTTCATGGAAATGAACATTGGAAAATCCTACACAAGGATTTAGATTACTATGTAGAAAATGTGGTTCAACATTCTCTGCGATTAGTTGTTGAGATTTAATTTGACTGAATGGACTATTTTTCTTGAGTCTCTGGTAACAAGTCCAGTTTCTGAAATAACAGGCAGTTTTATTATCTTGGTTTAGACTGTAAAGTCTATTGAAGTGTTTGACCAATCCTGCCAATCTTCTGTCAATAAGAGGCTGCAAATCCGCCTCATAAAGTGCAATCTCTGATGGACAGCTTCGTTTCATTCCGGTAATGATGCGAGCGGCGCTTAGCTGAACTCCCTCCAGTTTTTTCAAGTTTGTCTTTGAGGCACAGCAGTAAATAGGAAAGCCATAATCAAGAATGGGTCTGATGAGAGCTTGATAGGAAGTCCTGAGAGTAGAAGCGTCAGCGCCCCAATCTCTACCAGCTATATGTTTAATGATATTTAAACGTTTCCTGGCTTTCAAGGTTATATATTCTATATGTTTGTTACATGTGAATTCGGGGTCGAGAACGAAACCCAGATATCTAGGATGTTTCTCGTAGGGATGTCTATGGTGGTTGAGCATTAAGGATGGTTGATAGTTATAGATGTGTCTATTGGTTGTAAAGAAAGTGGTAATAGACTTGGCAGGGTTAAAACTTATCTTGAGCTTTTCTGCAAACCTGGACATGGCTGCCAGTGACTTGTTGAGCTCCAGATCGACTTCTTTTACCACCTCACCACTACTCCAAAGTGCGATATCGTCCGCAAAAATTCCAATGTTAACCACGGAGGAGACAGTTTTCTCGAATCCGGCCATGTATAGAGTAAAAAGATTTGGATTGAGAACTGTTCCCTGGGGAACACCCTGGCTAAGGTGAAAGTTGTCCGAGAGGGTTTTATTGATCTTAACCCTAATAAATCTTTGATTGAGATAGTCCGACAACCAAGCCAAAGCATTGCCTCGGATGTTAAAGGTATCGTGTAATTTAATAATAAGTTTATGCTTTCACACTCTGTCGATAGCCTTAGTGGGATCCAATAGAGCCGCTACACTGTGATGGGTAGGCTTGTAGTTCTGTGCGTCTCTAATAGTTTGGGCGAAGAACAGAACAAGATCAATAGTGCTATGGCCTTTCCGAAAACCATATTGTTCGCCAGGGAGTAGATTATTGTTGTTTAGAAAGAACTGGAGCCTTTGAAAGAGGAATAGAGAGAGTGATATTTTTGGAATTGTTCGAATTTTGCTCACATGGAGGTAGAATTTCTGAAGGGTCTGCAAGGATTTTCCGACTCCTCTCAATTTTCTCCTCCTCCCCTGGGAGGGAATCCCGTGGTGGATATTATAAGCAGTATTTCAAGATTCAACCTTCTAGGTCAGTCGGGGGCTTCTAGAGGGTCTATAAAGACAAAACAAATTAGACAATTATCACGTAGATGAGATATTCTAAATTATTTCCTTGCACGGAATCTTTGAAATTTTTATTAAAAAAATAGAATTTTCACTACCCCATGAAGACACGCTCTTAACACCTCATAAGCTGACAAATTGTTCTGATAAGAATCTGTTTTTACACGATTCACTTTCATTCATGTTTCTCCGCCAGACAAAAACCAGCAAGAAATTTCGTGACAAAGATAGTTCGTGAGGTTTCGCATTTTAATTACGCTGCAATTAATCGTTATAAATTGACCCCATAATGAAATACACTTTTCAGCCTTCAGTGACGATCACGAATAAGTATAATTTCTGAACGGTATAGTTAATTAGCGAGTAATTAGGGCTTTATTTCTTTGAGGGTTTATTTTTAAGAAGTTGGGCAGAGATTTGATTTTTTAAATGTGAATACTTTTATTTCAGCTGGACGAAGACGGGGAACTAATACTCTTCAAATATTGATCAACTTTATTTAATAACTTTTATTTTGTTTTATTACGTATGTCGGTTAGCGTCGAAAATAGTAGTCTTCGTAAGAAATTGGTCAACTTTATTTAAACGACTTTTATTTTGTTTGGCAATGCATCTTATCATCGAAAATAGTCATTTTACAAGAAATTTTACGGTTTTATTTATTAATTTAATTTTTATTTAGTAATGTATGTCGATTAGTCTCGAAAATAGTATCTTTAGTAGATTAAATAGGGTGTGGCTAAACTCGACTTTCGCATGCCAGAAATATTTTTCATTTTTCATATTTTACAAGATAAAATTTGAATAACCGATATCGTTGGTCCAAATACTTACAACTATAGCGTGTTACCCTTCCCTTTGGAGGTCCTGAAAAAATCTTTCGATTGATACCATACTTGGCATTGTACCCCTCTCCCGGAGAAATATGACGTCATTTGCCCCCCAATGGCGGCTAATGACGTCACGAACAATAAAAATTGTATATCGACTATTTATCACAACAATGACTGAAACTGCTAAGTCTTAAAACTATGAAATCATTGAGCCATAAATAAACCCTTTAATGCATGATTATGTCACATTTTGTCGTATGCTGTCATTTTAAAAAAATATAAAATTTCGAATAAATTTTATGTTTTTATAACATAGAAAATTCGCATATTATTATTATTTACTCATGAAAAGTGTTCGCTCGAATTAAAAAAAATTCTATCTAGTTCTATTTTTTTTTTTTTTATAACAAAGCTGGATATAAAGTTTTGTGAAAAGCCAAATGGCTTTCGGGTACACACAAAATCGACCACAGCCATTAGACTTACGGACAGACAGGCGATCATCACTCCAAATTTAGTAAAAACGTGTTTAGGAGGTCTTCAAACATGCATTGGCACCAAAATCTCGAATTCGAAAAATTTCGTGAAAACAATAATTTCTCTACACTATTATAGCTTCAGAAAGTAAAAATGTAAAAATAGATTTTGTTTAACAATGTATGTCGCTGAACGTCGAAAGTAACCATATTGACTGAAAATTAGCTCAGATTCTGCCCCTGGAAAATATTTAAGTGTTCCACTTTTCAGACTTGTGGGTGGGTCATTGGAGGCTTCAGAAGAGAACACTTTTCGACCCCCTTTTGCCTCCGCGTGCACCGCTTGTAAAATGGGAAATCCTGTTACATTATGTTCTGTCCCGTAGCCAATACTATATGTTTGCTGAGATTTAGCCTTCTAAGAAAATGGAAGAATGCTAGAGAATCTAAAGGCTTTTCGAAAACACCGACTTTTTTCCACCTTCGAAAAGAAATCGAAGCTCAGGCTCTGTTACATTATGTTTGGTGGCTGTTACTACCACAGTGCACAAACTCAGATCAAGTACTAGAACAACTACTAGTGTGTACTAGTACTCAAATACTAGTACAGTACTCAAATACTAGCAGATAGATGAACATCTTTACAAAAATGTTTGAAATGTATGCATGAAGTCTTTGTTTTCACATAAAAATGTTGAATTCCAGCAAAACAATACTTTGTCTATATAAGTGCATGAGAAAGTAAACATTACTTGACATGTGTGTGTGTACTAATTCCCCCGTGGTGAAGGGGCGCCTACGCACCTCGTCCACAAGAAGATCATCCGTGCAGATCTCCCATGGCGAAGGGGAAATCTGCAGCTTCACTTTTATAGAGGCCCCCCTAAGGGTGGAAGTCTGACTTGGCCATGACATTACAACATCCATGCTCGCTGGCGGGATTCGAACCCACAACCCGGCAATCTAGCGATCAGACGGAAACGCATGCCCCTGACCGCTTGACCACCGGATCGGCACTTGACGTAGAAAGCCCAGACCACACGACCAACCCGAAGGCTTATGGTTGCTGTTTGTGTGGCCGGACGGCACTTGACGTGTAAAATGTGTAAATATTTTATCGGGGAGAATTTAGTACAGGCGCAAATATGTTGAACAAGTGGAAGAAAATATCTTGGCTTCTATCGATTATGAAACTGCGCAAACTCTGAGATTCATATACTTAACGAAATGCAATTTCAAAAATAGGTACTTTCAAGATATCAATTTTATTCCTTTTAAAACCTTAAGCAGCAGTGACCATTACCTTAAGAATCTATCAATTAAGTGTTACATCACCTGACTCAGGAAAGGAATCGATTTTTATTGAAAATAATATGATATTATTTTTTAATTTAATATAGTATGATTAATATATTTTAAGTAAAAAGTATATTTTTAATATATAAGTATTAATTTATGAAAAAAAAATATATATTAATAATTATTTATTTTAATTATTTTATAATTAGTAATTAAAAATTAATAACTATAAAATTTATTCATTTTTATATTAATAATTTTTATAAAAACATTATTAATATTAAAAATATAAACACTTGGTCTCCGTTGCACAGCACAACGTTTTTGCTAATAAAAATATCATTTGCCTCTTGTTAATTTTCTGAAAACTGTTTCAATATACCGGGTGGTCAGAATTAAAACACCCCTACTCTGAGCTCTCTATAGATCGAACTGCTCAGTGTAAAGGCTCCAAAATTGTTGAACATACTACTCAAAACATGGGGAAAGGGATTACGCGAAAAAAAATAGTTCCAGAAACACCGATAGGTGACGCTGTACAACAGAAAATATGCTGAAAAGACACAAAATACACATCTGGAACACATTTTATTCGAACGTACCAAACATTTAAATCAGAAGGACCTTATCGATGCAGGGAATGCTGCGTATAACGTTATCCATTGATTGTTCAACAATAGCGGTGGCAACATCGTCAACGACATCTGAACGACCCGGATGACGTCCTCGACCCGGCTGAACTCCAAGATGTCCAGTTTTCTCGAATCGAGCGATCATTCTCCTGAGAGCTTGTGGAAGTAATGGTCCTTTGCGCAAAGTCTTAAGTCGACGAAACTCTCAAAGTGCAGCTGCAGCATGTCCTTTGTTTTCATAAAACAGCTTCACAAGCAAAGCGCGTTCTGGCAGTGTGACAGCCATCGCTGATAAGAATAAAAATTTCTCAGTTTTATCTCCTTTTATGCTCAGAACATAGTAGCTGCAAACCAAGGATTTATGCAAATTTTTGTGCTTACAGTGCGAAATTGCAGTTATAATGACAGTTTAAGTTTCTTCACTTTTTAATCTTCTTTTTTTCATATCAGCAAAAAAAATTAAAAAGGAAAAAATTGCATATCGCATGTGTTTTTTTGTGATTATTTTGTGTCTTTTCAGCATATTTTCTGTTGTACAGCGCCACCTATTGGTGTTTCTGGAACTGATTTTTTTTCACGTAATCCGTTCCCCCATGTCTTGAATAGTAGGTTCAACAATTTTGGAGACTTTACACTGAGTAGTTCGATGTATAGAGAGCTCAGAGTAGGGGTGTTTTAATTCTGACCACCCGGTATTTCCGGTTAATTATAGATATAGAAACTAAATATTCAAAGCCACTCCCAAAATTGCAAGAAATTGTAGTAACAAAGTTAAAAGGAAGTGAACAAGCATGTGAAAAATTCACAATGCATGTGCAAAATTCACAATGCATGTGCAAAATTCACAATGCATGTGCAAGATGCACAAAGATGAATGTGTAAAATGCGCAAAATGCACACAAATGCATGTGCAAAATATATAAATGCGTACGCTGAATACACACAAATGCATGGGGAAATGTACACAATCGTATGTTCAAAGTGCACACAAATGCATATTCAAAAGGCACAAAATGCATATGCGAAATACACATAAATGCATATGCAAAATGCACACAAATACATATGAAAAATGCAACTGAAACAATAAAAAAAAAATCATACAGATTATGTTATGCGCGTTATGCATTTCGCATATTATAATTTTCCATATCAACCTGTCGAAAATGCTATTTTGAAGATTTTGATACCCTGAAAAATTTAATAGATAATGTAATATTTACATTACGATGAAAAACGGAAAATTCGTTATAACGCTAAGTGATATAGATCATAAATTAAGCGACCCATTTCTAAGAAACGTTTAAGCACAAGGGTAAACATATAGATGCATTTTACCCTTGAAATAAGGAGAATGCAGTATATTTTTCAAATATTAGGAAAATTATCTATACAGTGTTGTCTGACCAATCGAAAATCGGTAATTCAATTATTCGTAGAGAAATCCCCTTCTTCCCTGAAAGCAAATTCCGTATGATCATTCCTACCTTCCCCTCCTACCGATTTATAAACATTGTGCAATATTGCATTACAACTTTCTACCAGACAATTATCATCCTACTAGTATTCCTTTCGTAACTCCCCTGTGGACGAGTACACCACAAGATTACAGCATCTGATCTTCAACGGGAATTTAAAACATTCCCCTAATCCTCAACAATCCATAACTACATTACAATGAAGTATCACTGTAATCCATCTGATTTTAAATTCAACCTCCAAGTGCGCAATGTCAGCATCATATCTCAAAGACCTACTGGCTCACAAGACCTACTGGCTCCGCAAATGACTTCAACTTTCCCTGACTGACGCGTCCGTATTGACCAATTCACTTGAACTGACCCCTCACTCAAAAAAACTGTTCCCACCGAATGTTACAGGACATAGAGTCATAACTTTCGGAATGTCGCAAGATTTCCGAAAGAGGGCGGGTCGATAGGTGGGTGTCCCACTGACCGCAGCAAATGCTTAGAGGGATGCTAAACTACATGTAAATAATGCATAACGTCTTCGGAAGGAAGGTCAAACATAAGCAGGTAGCATTTAAATCACTTATATAATGGTTTGCGGTTTCATGGTGTGTTGGCAATTTCAGGAATTAAAGTAAAAATAATTGCTTTCTGGAAAGATCTTAGAGTAGAAGTTTAGACATTTTAATCGAAACAATGTCAGCAGGCGAAATTGCAATTCATTATGATAATAATAGTCTAGCATGTGTAATTGAAATTTCGTTGTGAATACTTTTGTAAATATATACAAGGTTTAATTAAATTAAAGACGAAACATTTGCATCTATAAAGTCATTTAATAGACATTCTATTGATGTACAAATAGTTTTAAAAATACCAGAGCGCTTTCGGACGTTAACGCATCCTTCCTCAGTGGCGTCAAGTGACACCACTGAGGAAGGGTGTATTGGCGTACAAATTTTTTAAAACTATTTGTACGTCAATATGATGTCTATTAGATGACATTTTAGAAGCAAATGTTTCGTCTTTAATTAACTCATTTAAAATCTTGACGTGTTACTACTCTATGTATTGATTCCATAAAACGCCACTGAGGAAGGGTGTGTTGACTCCGGTAAAGCGCTCTGGCTTTTTTAAAATTATTTGTACGTCAATACGATGCCTATTAAATGACTTTTTAGAATTAAATAATTCGCTTTTAATTTAATTAAATCATTTAAAATCTTGACGTATTACCACTCTATATAGATACAGTGTGTTTTACCAAGGAATATAAAATCAACGGTTGGTTTCTGAAGTAAAATGAAATATGAAAGATGATCAACAAACAGAAATTAATTTACCTACAACAGCTGCACAGACCCCAGAAACTATAATACCATAAAAAGTTGATATTACATTTTTAAAATAAATTGCATCTCGTAAAATAAATTAGTGAAATAAATCAGTAAAATAAAATGCAATTAGTAAGGATTTCGCTGTGCTTTATTAAGAAGACATTACGGAGAAAGCTGGTACCTTTTAATGAAAAATTCGCTAAGATATCGCTAATGCGATTGTCCCATTATCGCTAATGCGATTGTCTTATATTGGCTAAGATATCGATAATGGGATTGTCCCATCTATTGATTGTCCCATTTCACTTTCTGGCTTGGAATTCCTTATACCTGATAATAATATTAGATAAAAAAAAGTTATTTCAGAATACTACTGTTAAACACAATTACATTAAGAGCTTATTCTATCTATAAATTTGATGATCTCCATAATACTTATTGTACTGATATTGATATTTTTAATTTGACTCCACCCCTATTTTAAAAATGCCTATTTTAATGCACTTGACGTGCATTAATGTTCTTGTATTTTATACTCTGTTCTTTTTATATTTATGTAGTTGCTGTAACTGGACTTAATCTGTAGTTGCCACGTAAATTAAGTGAATAAAAAAATCATTAAAATCCTTGACTTGTGCTATTAAATCTGAATTGCAAATGTAAATAGTTTACTTCCTATAAAAGTAACTAAGGGGGATATTAACAAATTTATTTAAACCGGAAAAACTGCCAATAGAAATTTACTATAATTTAATTTAGTTGTTGCTGGTCCTTTTCAATCGAACGGGAAATACCTAACAACACTAATTGGACTATCTCATTGAAGTTTTCATCAAAATGTACCGGGAAAGTGTTTTTAGTCCTAATTAAACCCGGTAAACATTTTAGTAATTTATATATTTTAATTGCGAGGCCGTATAAAATATGAAGTTTTGCATTTTTATGGAATTATAGTTTCCGTACCGTACAAATATCATAGCAACATTTGTAAGGATTAACAATTTCTATTCTCGACTTCTTATTTTTCAGGCAGTGTCTCCCATGAGGAAAGAAGAGTTTAAATTTAAATAGCAGTCGGGCAGATTGCGAACGGTAGGTGGAGCTGGCAACCAGATTATAAAAAAGGGAGGTGCGTAGCACGAGAGAGATGATGATATGACATGGTATGAGTTGGAACGTTGAGCGTGGCGTGTGTGGATGCAGACGATGGTAGAATAGATGGACCATGTAAGTTCTGATTTATTATTTGTAAATTACGTTAATGGATTATTTTATGATTTCTACAGTTTTAAGAATAAAGTTGTTTTTATCAAAATATGAATGAGTGTTCATTCCCACACCTTTACACATTCTCCTCTGTTTGTTGATTATTTTTCATATTTAACATAACATCTACGACCATCCATTTATTATATATTAATTTTAGATACTCTTTGTGAAACGTCCTGTGTATGACTGTAATCAGATTGACGATTTTATTTGGTTATAACCCGAAACTTCATTATCAACTACCGTATGCATTTTCCATTTCCGGAGAGCTGCACCAAATAAATAAAAAATCTGATGTGGACAACACATGACTTTCCTTATATAATGCAATGAATAGCAGTTTATAAGAAAATACTTTTACAGTAAAAAAATAGGTTTTTCTTATAGTAGATACTTATATTCTTTCCAAGATATTGATTTTCGACAATTAGTCGTCATTTTCATTGATTTAGCGTCATTTTTATCCATTTGGCGAGATTTTCGTTAATTTGGCAATATTTAAAAAGTCGCCAGGTTGGCGATATGCCACCAAATTCGTCACCAAAATCTCGCTATGCATTATCGATGGAGAAATACGTTATTTTATAGCAGATAAATGACTATTGGCATTCAAATACAAAAGTATTACTCAAAGTATCTTTTCTCATTTATGGAACGAGCTAAATCCACGAGAATGATGTCATCAAATTTATCGCATAATATTACATATGAAAAATGAACATGTTTCTCAACAGTTAATATTTTTTTTTAATTTATGGGATTTTTTGATAAATTTATCTAAAAAATGTGCAATATCTCGAGAAAGCTTCGTGCTAGCGTTCTAAAGCTTATGTCAATCGTTTTCTAAGGAAAAATTATATAAGAAATGTCTATTTGCGTAACTTTATTAAAAGTTTTTATTTTTTGATGATTTTTTCAAAATTTCACTCGAAAATTTAGGGGGTTCTGAACATTCGATTACGTTTAAAAACAATAGGATTCCAGTATTCACGGATTGTGATTTTTGTATCAAATTTCGCATAAATCGCTCCATTCGTTCGTGAGATATCGTCTCCACAGACTCACTGATACACACACACACACACAGATATCACCTCAAAATTGTTTGATTCGTGATTTAGGGATGCTCGAAACGTGCTCTCCCGTCGAAAACTCGCATTCGAATTTTCGACCCTGTCACAATGCATTATGTATATAAGGAAAGTAATAAATATTGGAAGTTTTTATTGGGATTGTATTTATTCTCAGCTCCAAAGAAGCAATATTAAGTTGCCTTATAATAAGCGAAATAATTGAGACTTAAAAAGAAATATAATTGAGAGTTAAAACAACATTTATACTCAAAATGTTCAACCCTGGTCAATATGACTGAAACCCATGTTTAATAGACAGAATCCACATTTCCATATAATCTGCTTTTTAGATCGGGATATGCCACTGCCCCACATATAGTACTGACCACAGAATTGAACCGAGACGGATTTTCACTTAAGATAATCATTTTCGACGGCTGGCGCAATGCAATGTTGGAATAAAACTAACTTTTAAAAGTTGGACCAAGCATTTTTAAGAATGTGTGTTTCTCTGTTTTTAACAGGCGTGAATATTATTTTCTCTCATGTTAGAAAGATGAACAAAAATATTTCATGAAATGGATTTCAAGATTGTATCTATTGAGAAAGTAGAATTGCAGTAAACATAATTCAGATTATTTGTTATATAAAAATTCTGATGTGGGCAACGCACGACTTTCCCTACAGACTCAATAACTTTATTTTTATTTGTTCAATAATTCATTAAAATTTATTTAATTGCACGAAATAACACGCACAATTGTTTGAAATTACACTGAATTTGCAATTTTAATTCAATTTTTGTTTTCATTTTTAACTGTAAGTATTTTCAATGTCCGCGTATCAAAAATGCGAAAAAACAAAATATCACGAGAACGGCTGGTTCTAGAGGAATATGGTTAGACTTATTACTAGCATCGTCAAACATTACTCATAAAATAAGCATTCAATTGATAAATTTGAGCACATGTAGTTTTAATTTTATATTTTGACGATTTTTGCAGGAAATATCGCAATAAATCGCAGGGTTATTTTCTGAATCGCGCCAAAATCCACTTAGCACCAGGTTAACATACAAGTGACTTTTTTAGCAAGAGTTGGAAAATTTGCTCAGTTAGTTTGTTTTAGCTGGAATGGATACATACGATTTTTGCTGATCATTTTGCAAAAAAAAACAGGTTCTTTTATCCCAAATCGTACCAAAATATATTCAGCACCAGTGCAACACACACGTGACTTACCTGCCAAATTTTATGAAATTTCATACGTTAAAACTAGCTGAGTTACAATTGACACATGCATTGCACACACACACACAGTCACACAAATAAATGCTGAAAATAAATACGGCTGAAAATAAGTTTTCGTGTTCTAGAGGTCCAAAAACATCCAAATCCGCCGAAAACTCGAGTTGAGATTTTCGGCACTATTCTAATAATTCCCTTATACAATATTACCATGTATTGTAGGGAAAGTAACAATTGCAAAATTAGCTGTCAGATAAAATTGGATAAGGAACAATACAAGCAAAGTCGATTATTTTGTACTACGACAACGTACATTTGGGTCATTTATTACGTTCCTTATATACATAATGTATAAGGAAAGTATTATGACGGGTCGAAAATTCGAATTTGAGTTTTCGACGGGAGAGCACGTTTCAAGCATCCCTGATCACGAATTTTTGAAGTGCACATTTTTGAAGTGCTGTCTGTGTGTGTGTGTGTGAAAGTATGTGTGTGTGTGTGAAAGTATGCGTGTGTGTGTGAAAGTATGTGTGTGTGTGTGAAAGTGTGTGTGTGAAAGTATGTGTGTGTGTGTGAAAGTATGCGTGTGTGTGTGAAAGTATGTGTGTGTGTGTGAAAGTGTGTGTGTGTGTGTGTGCCGGTGAGACTGTGGAGACGATAACTGACGAACGATTGGACCGATTCGAACGAAATTTGGTACAAAGATCAGAATCTGTAAACACTGGAAGCCCATTGTTTTTATGCGCAATCGAATGTACAGAACTCCCCTAAATTTTCGAGTGAAATGTTGAAAAAAATCATCAAAAAATCAAAACCGCTAATAAAGTTATGCAAATAGACATTTCTTATGTAATTTTTTATTAGAAAGCGATTGACATAAATTTTAAAGGGCTAACATGAACCGATCTCGAGATATTGCACATTTTTCAAAATAATTATCAAAAAGTTATATAAAATAAAAAAAAAACATTTCCTATTGAGAAGCATGTTCACTTTTCAGATGTAATATCATGCAATAAATTGGGTGACTTCATTCTCGTGGATCTAGCTCGTTCCATTCATGAAAAAATATACTTTGAGTAATACTTTTGTATTTGAACGCCAATAGTCATTTATCTGCTGTAAGAATAATTTATTTCTCACTCCATAACTCTTGGCGAGATTTTGGCGACGAATTTGGTGGAATATCGCCAACTTGGCGACATTTTTAATTGTTGCCAAATTAACAAAAATCTCTCCAAATTGATAAAAATGACGCTAAATCAATGAAAATGACGACTAATTGAAGAAAATTCAATATCTTGTTGAGAATATAAGTATCTACTATAAGAATAACATTTTTTAAAACTGTAACATTGTTTTTTAACTGTTTTTTTTTAATTGTACATTTTTTTAACTAGTAAATTCATTGCATTATATAAGGAAAATCATGTCTGGCCCACATCAGATTTTTGTGATGTAGGATAATATACTCAAATAATACTTAAATTCATCCGTATGGAAATGGAAATCTAAAGCGGTCTTGATTATCTTCTAAGAATGCTGCTCACGAGATGTAAACAAGCTCCTTCTGAACACTTATGGCTCTTTTTATTTACCGCATCATTTTAAATTCCTGTCTTGAATATAAAAGGCCATTATCATTCCCGAAAAATGACTGTGCTGCTCTGTAAATAATAATCACATTCGGAGAAGGGTATTCTATTATGGAATGCGGAAGATACTCAAACGATTATTCTTTTTCTAAGTGTTACAATGGGAGTTTAAATTATTTTATAAGTAGAATAGAAAAGATATAGTTTACTCACGGAGAAAATGTTTGTGGCTGATTAATAATATCATTATTCCTGATTAATAATATCAGAAATTATTTTGCAGATGCAATAAAACAAGGATATCTTCTAAGATTTTTATGTAAAATTGCAAGTAGTTTTTTTTAACATAACCATAACAGTAAATACAATTATTTCAAAAAACAATAATGCAAAAGTAAAACTGAGTGAATAACACCTCGTTCAGGGCTTTAGTTCCCGAAAGTTACGTGTTTATATAGTACTATTAAGTAGTTGAATGTAGTGCCTAATTGTAGTATATATTTCTTATAGTGAGTAAGTCTTATATTTCTTATTGTGAGGTCTTGTATTTTGATTTTATATTCTTAATATAGGTTATGTACCGGCTCCTGGGAGTATTGCCGCGGCGTAAAGCATGCTTAACCGGGAAGTGGGGGGTCAAAACCTCCCTCCAACCAATTTGTGGTACCTTACTCTTCAATTTGTATTGTATTCCATTTTCCATTTAGATAGCTATATATATATATATATATATATATATATATATATATATATATAATTCAAATACTGTTTGTTCTGAGTGCTAAGAGCATACATTTTGCTCGAACTATGGTTATTTTTGACGTCATAGTATGTAATATTGTTCACGTTTGTAGTTTCCATTCCCATGCGTTGCCCATAATATTGAAACCTCAATTTTCTGTAGAAATATTACTGTGCAGGTGATTTTATTATCCCAAAATTTATTTAAAGAAAATAAGATAATATTGCTTAGATACGAAATTAAATCATGTGTGTTTATATTGTAGACGATTTTCATTCAATTTTATTCGATTAATATAATAAAGAAATTGATATAAAATCAATTTTATAAATGGACTATACTATATTTTTGATCGGGTTATAGCAGTTTCGGCATTGGGATACAAGATCACGGGAATTATTGATATTTTTAATTACTTTTTATTTTGCATTTTGGAAAAGATTTTTTTAATTCATACACTCCCCTTCAAAAATTAAGCACGACATGCAAATTCTTAAATCGCCAGATAACGAATTTATTTTATAGGACAAAACTTGCTGTCCCATGTACAAATCTATAATCGGATTTCTATATACAAATATAGAAACACGTGAATAATAGGAAATGGCTTCGTCCCAAATACGTAAATCAACATCTTGGTAAAAGGTGTTTCTTTCTGTACGTCCTTATTTCTACTACGGACGTTAGGGTGAAAATCCGAAATATCCATTTCACTCGATATGTCCCAAAGAAGACGTGGTGGCCAGCTACGGCAATCCGTGGACATGTTCGAATCTGACTAATCTATTGGAAAAGTGGCTGAATTCTTTAGAGTCCACCACTCTGTGATTTTACGCTTATGGGCCCAATTCCAAAACAGCGTAACAGTAAGCAGAAAGCCTGGCTGGGGTCGTCCTCGAGTTACAATATCTTCCGATGACAGCTACTTAGAGTTACAATCAGGAAAGCAACAGCACCTGCTTTACGTTCTAGCCTAGTCGCAGCAACAGGTAGGCATGTATCCGTTACAACTGCGAGAAATAGATTGAACGCACATGACTTTTATGTGCGGATGCCAACCATTTGTGTTTCATTGTCTGCGAGGAATAGAGCAGCCCGTCTTCAATGATGCCAGGAATACGTCAGTTGGACCATAGACGATTGGGGCAATGTCCTATTCACCGATAGGTCCACATTCGCTTTGCAGTCGAACGATTGACGGATTTTTGTATGGAGAGAGGCTGGCATACGGTATCAAGCGATTAACATTGTCCAGCGAAACTCGTTGGCTGATGGTGGCATCCTTGTATGGGCTTGGATTTCCATCAGAGGACACTGATCTCCATTTCTTCCTCAACGGCAGTGTGACTGGCCAAAGATATCGCGACGAAATCCTAGATCGCTATGTTCGCCCTTATGCGGGTGAAAATTGTTTATTTGGAGTTGAGCGAAATATAAGTTAATTGGGCAGTTTGAAACAGTTTTACATGTTGGCATCCGGAAAATTGTCAAATGTACAATTCAATGATAGAAACACAGTACCGTGGATCTCATTATTTTTTTACAGTAAAAGGGGTAAATTCATTGCATTATATAAGAAAAGTCCTTTCCTGCCCTAATCGGGTTTTGTTGTTTGCAAATAATAGGCAGAGTCCCATTCTATGTAACTGTAAAATTTGGAATAAATTGTTGCTAATTTGTACCTGATTTTCACTTTCGTGCTTATTTTTGGAGGGGAATGTATATGTTTTATTATATTTAACTAATTGTTGCAAAATGATTAAAATTCTACAGATATATTTTGCTATTATATTAGCTTTTTCATTTTGTCCTTGATATATTTGATTATAGAAATTATTGATATTTTTAATTTCTTAAACTGTATGTTTTATTTGGCAAATATTTTTCAAATATATATGTTTTCAACTATGACCGAATGTTGCAACAGGATATAGATTGCACTGGCATATCTTCTGTTATCCTTTTAAAGTCTTTTATTCATCCTCGATATATAAGATTATATGAATTATTGAAATTTTGAATTAATTAGCCTATCTGATTTATTTTGGCAAATATTTTTCAGATTCATATATTTTCTATTCTACTTAACCCATTGTTACAATAGGATAAAAATAGTATGGGTAAATATTGGTACCATTTGAGCATAATTATTTTAGCGCATGTTGGCCAAACTTCATATAATTGTAAGTTTGCTTACAAACTGCCTTTTGCAAAAAAAAAAAAAAAATCGAAAAAGTAGACCTTACTATCTCTGACGTTACTTTCAATTCGTGAAGTTATGTGAAACATGATGCAATTTTATATAATATCAGAAAACTGAAGACAATACACACTCATGTCCAAAAGTTAAGCATAATTAGTAAAATGCGAAAACATCGGAGTTAATATGGATACAATGGTTCACAATCAATTGTGGAGAATCGTGGGACGAAGGAAAATCATCTGCATATGCAAAACAGTTCAGTCGACGTCGACATGCGCAAAGCACCGACACACGTCGGAACGAGTGGGAGTTAGCTTCTGCTAACTTTCCTTCCCGGTCGTCCAAATGGTTACTCAAGTCCTCTGGATGAGTCGGACGATCTGGGGTTTCCACACGTCGGAGCGAGTATAAAACTTCTCGAGCAGCATGGTCAGTTGAAGCAGAAGTTCGCAGTTTCTGTGGTACGGAGCGTTGTTAACAATCAAAAAGGACGAAAGATGTCACAAAGATGGCAACTGCACATGTTTTTGAAGGGGTGAATTATTGGAATGCTGGAATCCGGTGGATTCCTAAGCGAAGCGCCTCGAATTCTGAATGTGCCTCAGTGTGTGATCTCCAGACTGTGACAGAAGTTCTGAACCACTGGAGATGTTACCCGACGACCAGTACCAGGTCGGCCAAGGATAACAACCGCTCGGCAAGACCTATATTTAGTGATAAACGCGCGACGTAAGATGAACAGTTCTGCCTGACACCTGAATTCAGACCTGGCAGCCGCCACAGGAGTCACTGTTTCGATACAAACTGTTTACAGGAGACTCAGACACGTTGGTATTTATGCCAGACGCCCAGAAATTTTCATCCTCCTAACGTCTGCACAGAAACCCGCGCGTTCACAGTGGAGTTTGGCATAATTCGCTTGTGGAGTGGACAACATTGGGGCAATGTCATGTTCAGTGACGAGTTCAGATTTAGCCTGCAAACTGATTCTTGTCATACCACGATATGGAGAGAGCGTGGAACGCGTTTTCACTTGGGAAACATCATAGAAAAACATCGTTTTCTGTTTGGGGGGTCATGGTCAGGGCAGCCATGATGATGGACAGCTGCACAGACTTCCATATCTTTGACCGGTTACCTGTCACAGATACAGAGATGACGCCTTTGAGTCTAGCGTTCGATTGTTTCGAGATGATGTTGGTCCGGATTTCATATTCATGGATTATAACGCGCCTCCTCACCTTGCGGCCTTGGTTGACGACTTCCTTCAAACTGAAGATATCCGGCATATGCAGCGGCCTTCCCACTCTCCTGATCTGAACCCAATAAAGCATGTGTGGGATATGTTCGGGAGACATCTGTCAGTCCTCCTCTAAACACCAAGCTCCGTTCCGGGAATGAAAACTGCTCTCCGTGAGGCTTGGAAATCTTTGAGCACATAAATCATCCAAACCCTCATCGAAAGTATGGGAAATTGTTGTGCAGCATCCCGAGGTTCCCACACCCCGTATTAAACTGCAGCATCACATTGTTTTAATCATTCTGTTTCACTGAGGTTGACATTTGTAGTCTAACCATTTTTCTGTCAACACTTTTCTTTGGATAATAAAAGTCATTATTATTCTTGTTTTGCATTTTTTTCTTTTTCTACAATCCTATTACACCCGCATACCGCGTTTCCTTCATTCCGATGTAGATTTTCTGATATATTCATATAAACAACAATTATGCTTAACTTTTGGACATGAGTGCATTTATAAGAAGTTTTGCCTCGATTTAAACTTTGTAGGCAGGTATACCTTTCAATATAAAAGGATAGATAAGTAACTCAGTATTTTAATAGATAAGAAGAGAGCACAGAATGGGATTCTATTCAAACTTGAACACGTTACAACTTTCCCAGTGCATCTTTTTCATTATGAAATTCAAATGCACTTGCATGGAGGAGACATTATTTAAAATAAAGTTTGTCTATTAAACATCTTAGAAAAATCCCAGTCTTTAAATTTGAAAACCAATCGAAAATTCAAATTACCTTTTATATGCCAACTGCTGCAGTTCTACGTCTGTGGCTTTCTTCATCGGTTTTAGCTTTATTTCTATGTTGGTTTTAAGATTTTTTTTTAAGCTTTAATTTTAAAACTGAAATGCCTTTTAACAAACTTCTGTTTTCCCTCATCTGTTTGCGACTGTCATCTCTCAATATGCCATCTTCAATATGTTTATATCGCATGTAAGCAGTGTCGTAACTTACTATGCACAGTAGCTTGTCGATGGGAATATGATGTATGCCACCAGTATTAATCACCGGTTTACAAAAAAAATCTGATGTGCGTAGAACATGATTTTCCTTATATAATGCAATGTATTTACTATTTTTAAAGTAAAAAAAATAGATTATTCTTATAGTAGATATTTATATTCTTTCCAAGATATTGATTTTTCGTCAATTAGTAGTTCGCCATTTTCATTGATTTAGGGTCCTTTCTATCCGTTTGGCGAGTTTTTCGTTAATTTAGCAACATTTAGAAAAGTCGCCAAGTTGGCGATATTCCACCAAATTCGTCGCGTTCAAATACAAAAGTACTACTCAAAGTATCTTTTTTAATGAATGGAACGAGCTAGATCCAAAAGAATGATGCGACCAAATTTATCGCATGATATTACATACGAAAAGTGAACATGTTTCTCAATAGGAAATCGTTTTTTTTAATTTTATATGATTTCTTGATAATTTTTTTTAAAAATGTGCAATATCTTGAGAACGATTCATGCTAGCGTTCTAAAATTTATGTCAATCGTTTCCTAATGAAAAATTACATAAGAAATGTTTCCTTGCATAACTTTATTGGAGGTTTTGATTTTTTGATGATTTTTTCAAAATTTCACTCGAAAATTTAGGGAGGTTCTGAACATTCGATTGCGTATAAAAGCAATAGGCTTCCAGTATTCACGGATTGTAATTTTTGTACCTAATTTCGTTCGAATCGGTCCATTCGTTTGTCAGTTATCGTCTCCACAGACTCATTGACACAAACACACACACACACACACTCAATAAAAAGACATAGACATCACCTCAAAAATGTTCGATTCGTGATCAGGGATGATTGAAACGTGCTCTCCCCTCGAAAATTCGAATTTGAATTTTCAACCCCGTCACAATACTTTCCTTATGCATTATTGTTTATAATGAAAGTAATAAACGTTGACGAACAATGGATTCTTCATTAAATTCTTTAATCTATTTTTATTATAGAAAAGTTACTTTTAACAAATGGATTTCAATGAGAAATGATAACTTGTAATGTAATGAATTTCCATAAATCATAGGAGACATTCTCATTTTCTAAGATTAAACATTTACCTTAGCTAAACGAACTGACAGCTTGATTTAAGCTGATAGATTTACCAAAAATGTTGGAGTGAAAACGAACTGATAACTTGATTTAAATTGGTAGCTTTACCAAAAAAGTTGGAGATTCCCAACAACGGTATCCAACCATTTAAGTGCTCGTAAAATATTATTTAAGTGCTCGAGATAGTTTTCTCTTGATCTGATTCTCAATTCATATCCCCCCCCCCCCCCAAAAAAAAAGTAGCTTCAAAAGCAAAGCTGTATATTTTAACAAACGCACAATAAATCGAGGTCTTTAGAATTGTGTTTTAGAAAGTTTTGGATGAAAACAGAAATACGTCTAAGTTTTGGGAACTCGAGTCACGACTTTTAGAAGGTCATTATCTTAGCAAAATAACAGCGTAATTTTTCTCTTAGCAAATGTTAATTCTCTTAGTGTTTATCCGTACTTAAAATGTGTTCCTCATATAAACCTTTATTTTACAGTTTATAAACGTAATGTACTGCATTTAATTACGTAATTTAATTACGTAGTATTTTATTGAGCATGAATCCTTACGTAGCTTGATTTAAACTGATAATTTTACCAGAAAAAAAGAAGCTGTTTCTTTGAATCTATTGGTGACAGGATAAATCTATGGGCATCAGGGGGAAAGAGGAATTTGAATTTAAGTAGTTTAATTGTATGTGGGATTTTGAGTCTAACTCATTTGACTATGTAGAGAGTAGGCGATTTCGAAGAAAAAAAGATCTGATGTGGGCAGCACATGACTTTTCTTATATACTGCAATGAATTTACTACTTTTACAGTTAAAAAAAATGTTATTCTTATAGTAGATACTTATATTCTTTCCAAGATATTGAATTTTCTTCAATTAGTCGTCATTTTTATTGATTTAGCGCCATTTTTATCCATTTGGCGAGATTTTCGTTAATTTGGCAACATTTAAAAATGTCGCCAAGTTGGCGACATTCCTCTAAATTCGTCTCCAAAATCTCGCCAAGCGTTATGGATTGAGAAATAAGTTATTCTTACAGCGGATAAATGACTATTGACGTTCAAATACAAAAGTATTACTCAAAGTATCTTTTCTCGTGAATGGAACGAGTTAGATCCACGAGAATGATGTCACCCAATTTATCGTATGATATTACATATGAAAAGTGAACATGTTTCTTAACAGTTAATATATTTTTTTTAATTTATGGGATTTTTTGATAAATTTATTTGATATATGTGCAATATCTCGAGAACGGTTCATGCTAGCGTTTCAAAGTTTATGTCAATCGCTTTCTAAGGAAAATTTATATAAGAAATGTCTATTTACGTAACTTTATTAAAGGTTTTTATTTTTTGATGGTTTTTTTTTCAAAATTTCACTCGAAAATTTAGGGAGGTTCTGAACATTCGATTGTGTTTTAAAACAGTAGGTTTCCATTATTCACGGATTATGATTTTTGTACCAAATTTCATTTGAATCGCTCCATTCGTTCGTGAGATATCGTTTCCACAGACTTACTGACACACACACACACACACAGAGAGAGAGAGAGAGATATCACTTCAAAAATGTTCGATTCCTGTTCAGGGATGTTTGAAACGTGCTCTCCCGTCGAAAACTGGAATTCGAATTTTCGACCCCGTCACAATACTTTCCTTATACATTATGTATATAAGAAAAGTAATAACCATGTTGACTATAGGGGGTTTATTTCGACTCATTTTACAATATGGGGGACAAGATGTTTTGAATATAACTATTTAAACTATATGGGAAATATATTGACTCATTATACAATATGGGGGGAGGCAGGAGATTTTGAATATAATTACTTTATCTATATGGGGGAAGAGTTTGTCTCTAACTTGTTTCATTATATAGTGAGTAGAAGATTTTGAATGTAACTATTTTGACTATGTGCAAAAACGAAAGATTTTAACTGCATGGGGGAGGGAAGATTTTAACTAAATGTATTTTAGCTATATGGGGAAATTGAAATTGTAATATAACTATTTTGACGAAATTTACTATAACTTTTCAGAATCCACTTAAAACCTTACACTAAGTCTGTAACTTCACTATTCAAATGGTGGGGGCAGAAAGCTGCATTCATTGTTCGTAATAAACTTCCACTATTTACCTTAGAAATGTTTCAGACATCTATCCGAAGCGTTTCTAATATAATTAATAGAATCTTACAAATAATAAGGGCAACTCGTTTCCACCAACAATTTTTGTAAAGTTTGATCCTATTTTTACTCTCCTTTTATACAATAATGTATAAGGAAATATTGTGACGGGATCGAAGATTCGAATTCGAGTTTTCGACGAGAGAGCACGTTTCAAGCATCCCTGATCACGAATCAAACATTTCTGAAGTGATGTATGTGTGTGTGTGTGTGAAAGTAAGTATTTGTGTGTGTGTGTCAATGAGTCTTTGGAGACGATAACTGACGAACGAATGGGCCGATTCGAAATAAATTTGGTACAAAAATCTCAATCTATAAACACTGGAAGTCTATTGTTTTTAGACGCAATCGAATGTTTAGAACCCCCTAAATTTTCGAGTGAAATTTTAAAAAATCGTCAAAAAATCAAAACCTCTAACAGAGTTACGCAAATAGACATTTCTTATGTAATGTTTCATTAGAAAGCGATTGACATAAATTTTAGAAAGCTAACATGAACCGTTCTCGAGATATTGCATAATTTTCAAAAAATTATCAAAAAATCATATAATATAAAAAAAAATTCCAATTGAGAAACATGTTCACTTTTCATATGTAATACTATGCGATAAATTGAGCGACATCATTTCTCGTGGATCTAGCTCGTCCCATTGATGAAAAAAGATACTTTGAGTAATACATATTTAAACGCCAATTATCATTTATCTTCTATAAGAATAACTTATTTCTTCGTCGCTTGTCGGGATTTTAGCGACGAATTTGGTGGAATGTAGCCTACTTGGCGACTTTTTCAAATGTTGCTAAATTAACGAAAACTCGTCAAATGGATAAAAATGATGCTAAATCAATGATGACTCATTGATGATGACGACATAGAAAATGACGACTCATTGACAAAAATTCAATATCTTGAAAAGAATATAAATGCTAACTACTATAAAAATAATCTATTTTTTTACTGTAAAAGTAGTAAATTCATTGCATTATATAAGGAAAGTCATGTGCTGCCCACATCAGATTTTTTATAATATAGGCCGTAAATGACATTGTCACAGCGCACGAAATTTCCCAAATAACAAAATATCTGTGTTTTAGTTTTTAAAAATCGAGAAAATTCGTCAAGATGTAATATATTATTTTACTCATTTTTATACTAATTTGATAACGCTCTACAACGTTGTAATTGATTTTTTTTCTCTATCTCTAAAAGGGGACGTATTATTCCCCGGTTCCATAAAAAAATGTCTTATGAAGGTTGACAGGATATGTGCAAAAATTGTTTTAAGGATATATAACGTAGGTGCCTCATCCTGGCCTATTACCTTGGCTCACTCAGAGTTCTGAGCACACCATCATTCCATCCAGGAACGCCACTGTTTGATCTATTTCAGATTTTTCGAATAGAATATTTTTACTTTCACTGCAATACATGGTAATGTATAGGGGAAGTATTGGAATCATGTCGAAAATCGCAACTCGAGTTTTCGACGGATCTACACGATTCTAGACCTCTAGAATACGAAAAAACTATTTTTAGCGTGGCGTCTGTGTGTGTGTTTGTGTACCTGTGTGTCTGTCTGTACAGATTTTGTATCCACTCTAACTACAAAACTAATTGTCCGAGTTTCCTAAAAATTGGTAAGTAAGTCACTTGTGAGCGCATCTGGTGCTGATTAGTTTTGGGTACGATTCGGGATAAAAGAACCCGTCTTTCTTGCGAAATGGCCCGCAAAAGCCTGTATCCACGCTAGCTGAAAAACGAATATACCGAATTACAGAAAATTCGGTAAATAAGTCGCTTGTGGATCACCCTGGTGCTGCTTAGATTTTGGTGCGATTCGGAAAAAAATTACCTGCCTTTTTTTTAGCAAAAATCGTCAAAATATAAAATAAAAACTACGTATGCTCAAATATATCCATTAAATGCTTGTTTTATACGTCATTTTTAACGAAGAAAAGAATAAGGCCAACACCATTACACTAGGACTAGCTGTTCTCTAGATATTTTAGTTTTTTCGTATTTTCTCGACGCCACCTTTGAAAATAAGTACAGTTACCAAATGAGAACAAAAATTGAATTAAAAGTGAATTAAATTTAATTAAAATAAAGCAGACGTGGATATAAGTCTGCAGGGAAAGTCATGTGCTGCCCACATCAGAGTTTTTTGTTTTCCCCTATTGTTAACTTCGTATTATGAAAAATACTAACATGGGTAAAAATAGAAATAGCAGGAGCTCACGTGAGGACAAATTAGCAGGACATGGTCAGTCAGGTTGTCAGTTGCCCGCAAATCTGACATTATTAGAGGGGGAAGAATGCAAAGTCCACTTTGGCAATAAGAACTTGCAATTTTTTCCCAGTAGCTCAGTGGTAGAGCATCAGCTAACCAGTTTAGAGAGCCATAGTTTGACTCCTAATTGGGGCATAGAAGTTATTTAAGACTGAAGCAAACGTAGTCGTTTGTGTAGGTTTTGCTAAAAAGCGGATTCTGTTTTTCGAATCGTACTGAAATCTATTCAGAACCAGTGTAATCCACAACGGCCTTCTCTACAAAGTCTGTGAAATTTGGTCTATTCGTTTTTTAGCTAGAGTAAATACATACAGTTTTTGTTTGTTCTTTTCTCCCGAATCGTACCAAAATCTAATCTGAACCAGGGTCTCCCACAATTGACTTACCTACCAAATTTTATGAAATTCGGTAAACAAACTCTTCACAGATAGACAGTCTGACTCACAGACACACTCACAGATGTTACTCTAAAATATTGTTTTCGTGTTCTAGACACCCAAAAATCTCTCGAAAACTCGAGTTGCGATTTTCAACACGATTCCATTACTTTCCCTATACATTACCATATATTGCAGGGAAAGTATTGGGGTTAAAATATGAATCCAAAAACATCTTAACACTTTCATATGAAAGAAGAGTTTTCATGTCTTAAGATAACTATAGTTTCACAACGAAGAAAAAATAAACCGGCAAACCCAGTATTTGATTTAATCTTTGGCGTTATTCAAAAGCAAAAGTACTTCATCATAATCACTCACGGGATTCCCTCCCGTGACGTCTAAAAACAAAAGAGGAGGGAAAATCGCTAAAATCTTGTTGAACTTAATCCCCCCACCAAGCCGCAGACACGCCTCAAACGCCCCTAATTTCACTACCGGAATGTTAGACGGTGTTGCTAGACCGCCCTGTGCGTGAACTGAAAATCAGTTCTTTTTAGGGAATCTTAATATTATTTTAACGTAATCGGTTATTGCAGCAGAGATACGAATTTTATAGGAAGATGCACGCAATGAAATGAGCGTTTTTTCTAAAGTTCATACGGTGTTTCTTTGTAATATTTCTCGTTGTTATATATTGGTTATATAATTTTAAAACATTCAATTTGTTTAACTTTTTATACAACACTTTTGTAAAAGTTGAAAAAATTAGTATTAACTAAATGAAATCACATTCCCATGGGTTTAATCATTTGGGGAAGTAGGGACACTTTCAAGTATGAAGATACACTTATGATCAAAAGTATCCGGACACTTTGGATGTTAGAATGATCTAAACAAATACTTGGCGAAGTGTTCTGTAATTTTGGCAATGTGAAGAACATGCTTGAACGCACACTTTTCTGTAAAGTTTAGGTGACTTGTGCATTTTGGGGACTACCAAGAGATTGAAAAATGGGGAAAATATATTTGATTACCCTGTACTATAAAAAGCTGGAAATGATTTGTAACTTTCACGAAATAGTTAACTAGCTTTGTCCAATGTGTATAAGCATTTTCGCAAAACAAAAACGCATATTCATGAAGATACAAATGTTTCTTTAAAAAAAAAGGTTGTTACATGTTTTTTTCCTTACAATATCCATAGGATTCAATCAAATTTCACGAAACTTACAGAACATTTGTCAACGTCCAAGAAAAATATTATACTTCAATTAAAAATTAAAGCTTCGAATATTCAATGAGATATAAGCATTTGAAGAAACTGAATTTTTGCTGCGCAGGCGCGAAACATAGCAATAGTTTTCATTCATGATTTTGTAGTGAATACTGTAGTGCAACTTCTATAAAAAATCCACTGGAATATCGTAAAAATTCACAAATATATCGACGATATAGTGATCAGTTTTTCTCTGACTCTATGAAAGTACCTAAATGATTAGGGGGTTTCTGCAAATTGACATTTTACAAATTCATCGGACAATTCATCGGACACCCCTGTTCTGGAAATGAACTAGTCCAATTTTATGCAAATAATGATGAAAAGTCTCCGGACACCACTATACGTGGTGGAGTGGCGTCAAATTTCTAGCTCTCAGACAAGTATAAAAGAAGTCAGACGAGTTAACAAATTTAATATCAAAGTCAGAAAAGTAAAATGGGAGGAAAACGCCAGTTAAATGAGTTTCAACGTGGTGAAGTGATTGGTTGTCACCGCTGTGGACACACCGTCTGTGTGTCTATGCAATATATGCATCCACTGTAACTGAAAAACTAATTGACCAAATTTCATAAAATTTTACAAGTTAGTCACTTGTGGGCATCCCTGTTGCTGATTAGATTTTGGCACAATTCGGAAAAAAGAAACTTGCCTTTTCTTGCGAAATGGTCCGCAAAAAGAGTATGTATACACTCCAGCTGACTAACTACTTGACCAAATTACACAAAATTTATAAGTATCGCTTGTGCGATATTGTGGTGTTGGTTAGATTTTGGTACAATTCGGGAAAATAATTAGCTTTTTAATGCGAAATGGCCCGCAAATCTAAAGTTTCCGATCTGAAATAAAATTTTACATATTCTCAAATGTATCCATCAAATGCTTGACGACAAAAATTGTAAGACTTATCGCATTACTCTAAGTTGGATCATTCTCGGGATATTTATTTTTTTAATTTTGAGGATCTGAAGACGTTTTTAAATGTAGTTAAAAACTATTTATTGAAATTTGTTAAAACTTGTTATGTCTCTAGATGGTTATTTTGATACTGATTGGATTTTAATATGATTCGAAAAAACACATTCGAATCGTTTTAGCGTACTGGCCCGCAAAGATATTGTTTTATAGCTAAGTCAATAATGAAAATCTGAAATAAATCACTAAAGTTGTTGAAATATATTAATTAAGTACTTGTTCTTCAAGTCAGTTTTGGCAGCAAAGCTAATAAGACTGACCCCATGACTATAGGGTAAATCATTCTTAAGATGTTTTAGTTTTTTGGAACGCTGAAGAGCTGAAAATTTTAAGTGAATCAAGTTGTCAAATGATACGAAAATAGATTAAAAGGGCAAAATGGATATAATATTAGAACGGTCTCCATTTTATTTTCTGCAATTAAATTCAATTTAAAGCGTGATGAAATAAAAAATATTTAATTTGAATCTGCAGAGAAAGTCATGTGCTGCCCACATCAGTTTTGTTGTTGTTGTTGGAGCGTCTCCTAAAGGTTGTTCCACCCAATGCCTGTCCCTCATGTTCTAGTCCCTAAAATCAGGCCCTGAGTAATTCAATGATACAAAGCAGATGGCAAGGAGATGTTGGGATAGTTGAAATTTGAGTTCAATAAAAGTAATGTACCCTTACATAAGAATACATATTTTTAATTTCCTTACTTTTCTCATATTGTATCATAAAAAGAAAGTGATAACTTGTCGATCGAACAAAAATATGTGAAGGACCATATTTGCTTCCGTAATTTGCTTACACGTCTGTCTTTATATAGATTCCATGTCAGTAGCAAATTAAACACAACAGTGTAAAATAAATATATCCCTTAATATTAGGTTGCATTTCAAACTCTATCTCCACTGAATGCAATAACGCTGAGTTTCCTTCTCTATTTCATTTTCACAAACATTAGCCTAACCTTTGAATTCAACTAATGGAACAAAATCAGATCTTTCATTGAAGATGGGCAAGTATATTTCAGGGGCAGCTCCTTGATGAAGATGTCCACTTTAGAAAAAAAAAATAACGCATTAAAATATGTGACGGATCATTTTTGCTTCCGTGATTTGCTCCGATGTGACTCTCTATACAAACTTCATACCAGCAGCAAATTAAACACAGTAGCATAAATTAAGTACATCTCTTAATATTAGGTTGTATTTCTAACTCTATCTCCCCCTGAATGCAATAACGCTGAGGTATTTCATCTTCACAAACATTAGCCTAACCTTTGAATTCAACTAATGGAACAAAACCAGATCTTCCATAGAAGATGGGCAAGCATATTTCAGGGGCAAACCCTTGATGAAGTTCTCCACTTTCGACAAAAAAAGTAATAACTATGTCGTTTGCGGGTGCTATTAAAATGGTAATAACACAAGAGAAAAATTGCTCGCTTTGGTGAAGGTCTTCCTTCTAGAACGAATCGCTTCAAGAGTAATTTGCTGCCTGACCTATGACCCAGGGATTCACTTGTTCGCCTTGAATGGGAAAATGGTTATTCATTTTTGGTTCTTTTATCCATGACTATTGCAGCCGATAGTCAATTTATGATTTATTGCACATTTTTTGAATTGATAACCTTATTTGGTGCTGTAGCACTTAATGATTTCTGGTGATTTCATACCATTAACGAGAGTGAACGATTGGTCTAATTCATGCGCAGCCCAAAAGGTTATATCTTTATTTTTAATTTATGATTGGTCATGAAGAGGATATTAAAAATAAGAGAAAGAAAGCATCTCAACATAAATTAATCATATTAATGTTGAATAGTTTGTACTCATTGGTCCATTTGTTTTACCTAAAGCCTAGTGAATCAGGTATTAAAATTTTAATTTAGTCAATTCAAACTTTAAATTAAACATTTTAATGAAATGAACTCAGAAGATTGTCCCAGAATACTTGTTAGATAGAAAGCGAAATTACCTCCAACTGGGAATGGGTAGTAACTGCAGATCATAACAAATTTTCTGGTATGCTTCAATGCAAATTTTAATTAGCAATAAAAAATCGATTTTCATCTTCTTAGACTGAAAAAAAAAACTGTCTTTAATATTTACTATATTTCAATAGTATTTCTCCACCTCATATTATAAGTTCTTAAACAGCTTATTTCAACTGCATAGCCGTTGATTTTTTTAATTTTAGTAATCCGAATATGAATTTGGATAAGAAACTAGATACTACGGACAATTTTGATTCTTTAAAGTTAAACTACGTTTATGGATCTTTTAAGATTTGAAGTTGTTTCATTACAAACCTTATGGAATATGGTATATAAGTGGTTAATGGAAGATAAGAAAAATATCTGATGTAATATCTGTTGAGGTTCTTTTTTATTTTCCTGCAATACTAGGTAATGTATAGGGAAAGTATTGGAATCATGTCGAAAATCGCAATTCGAGTTTTCGGCGGATCTACACGTTTCGAGACCTCTAAAATACGAAAAAACTATTTTTAGCGTGACGTCTGTGTGTGTGTGTCTGTCTGTGTGTCAGTGTGTGTGTCGGCCTGTGTATCTGTCTGTCTGTGGATCTGTGTGTCTGTGCAACGTATGTATCCACTCTAACTGAAAAACTAACGTACCGAATTTCATAACATTTGGTGGGTAAGTCACTTGGGTATGACCCTGGTGCTGATTAGTGTCTGGTACAATTTGGAAAAAAAGAAACCGCCTGTTTTTCGAAATGGCCCGCATAAATTTTATGTATTCACTCTAGCGGAAATACAAATGGTCCAAATTTCACAAAATTTAGTAGATCAATCACATGTGGGATACTCTGGTGCTGATTAGATTTTGGTACGATTCGGATGACAACCTGCCTTTTTTACGAAATGCTCCGCAAAACTGGCCAATATCTAAAAAAAATTCGTATGTTCAAATATATTAATTAAATGCTTGTTTTATACGTAATTTTTGATAAGGAAACGAATAAGAACAACTCTATTACTCTAGGACTAACCGTTCTCGAGATATTTGAGATTTTTCGCATTTTTATGCCGCCTTTGGAAAAATGTCCAATTACCAAATAAAAGCAGAAATTGAATTAAAATGCACATTTAGTGTCATTTTGTGCAATTAAACTCAATTTAATGAGTTCTTAAAAAAATAAAGAAAAAATGAATTTGAGTCTGTAAGGAAAGTCATGTGCTGCCCACATCAGATTTTTCTAAATAGTACCAAAATTTAATTAATACCAAAAGAGACTCATTTACCAAATTTTATAACATTTGATAGTTTTTAACTAGAGTAGATACATACATTGCGCGCACACACAGACGTCAAGCTAAAAATATCCTTTCGTGCTCTAGAGTGACTTAAACGTGTAAATCTGTCGAAAACCCGAGTTGTGATTTTCGAAACGATATTAATTCTTTTCGTATACATTACCATGTATTGTAGAGGAAAAATAATAAACTGGTCTGACGAGAGTATATCAAAACTTCAAAATTATTTGTCCATATTTGTATAGGAAATATCATTGAAGTCGATTATCGCAATATATTTTTATGAAATCATTCATAGCGTTAATTTACCGTAGATTAAGGAAAATGATCTTATGGACCTTCTGATTCTTTGATTCATGGCCCCAAGACAGCAAACTAACTACT
This sequence comes from Amaurobius ferox, assembly GCA_951213105.1. Classification (NCBI taxonomy): domain Eukaryota; kingdom Metazoa; phylum Arthropoda; class Arachnida; order Araneae; family Amaurobiidae; genus Amaurobius; species Amaurobius ferox. The sequence goes on along the minus strand of OX578138.1, from coordinate 90,313,078 downwards.
TTGGGAGAGCAAATTTAGCTCTCGGGAGATCTTATCAACACCAAATAACTGTGAACTCAAGTAGAAGTCTGAAACTTTCAAACCACCGTAAGTTTTGCAATACTTTTACTAATCTTAAAAGTCAGTTTTATAATATAGCTAACATTCAGTATATATAGAAATCAAATCTCTATTTTTAAACTCCTGCACGTCCATGTTGACAAAGGACGTTCCAAAGGACGTTGACAAAGGGACGTTGAGAAAGAGGACGTTGTCAAAGGACGTCCATGTTGACAAAGGACCATGTTGACAAAGGACCTTGTTGACAAAGGACGTTCAAAAACATGGAATAGTGCTCCAAAATATTATGTGGCTATAATAAATGGTGCAATTAATAATACAAAACTGTGCACTATATTGATGACCTCCCATTTTCTCTAGGCAAAAAAAAAATCAACTATACATTTATCGGAGCGAAGCGGGTGCAGCTGCTATCAAAAGTCACTTCAATGTCAAAATGTTTGTAAGAGCATTATTTTAAAACGGACTTTCTGAAATTTGATTTCTAACTTGCGGTCTATATACGTTGTCTTAAAAAAATATGACAATTACAATTGGAATTGGCGCCATTAAGAATAATTCAAGAGTTTTTATGCGGAATTCGAGTGGGTGAAGAGAGTGAGACATAAATGGAATCTCCCCTCTTTCAACCCACATGTTTGGTGGCGTTTTACCAAGAAGTAGTAAATAATCTTATACTACTCTTATTATCCCTAAGTTGTTTAATTAGTCCTTATTGAAGCGTAGCTCCCTTCTTGAGTGACTTCAACGTCAAAATGTTTGTAAAAGTATCACCTTCGAACGGTCAATCAACTCTGATCTCTAATTTCTAGTCAATGAGTCTTGTTTTGCTAGAAAGTTCAAAATCTGCCATGTGTTGAAGGAATAATAATTGTCTGGGAAAACGACATCCCTATGTACTCCTTATTGAACCGATTTTCATAGATCGATTATTGAAAAAAAATCTAAGATAAGGTTTTATATAATAAATATCTGTTGTGGGCAGCACATTACTTTTCTTATATAATGCAATGAATTTACTAATTTTACAGTAAAAACAAATATATTATTTTTATAGTAGATATTTATATTTTTTCCAAGATATATAATTTTCGTCAATGAGTCGTCATTTTCATTGATTCAGCGTCATTTTTATCCATTTGGTGAGTTTTTCGTTAATTTAGCAACATTTAAAAAAGTCGCCAAGTTGACGACATTCCACCAAATTTGTCGCCAAAATCTCGCCAAGCGTTATGGACGAAGAAATAAGTTATTCTTACAGCAGATAAATGACTATTGGCGTTCAAATACAAAAGTATTACTCAAAGTTTCTTTTTTCATGAATAGAACGAACTATATCCACGAGAATGATGTCTCCGAATTTATCGCATGGTATTACATATGAAAAGTGAACATGTTTATAAATAAGAAATATTTTTTTTATTTTATATGACTGTTTGATAATTTTTTTAAAAATGTGCAATATCTCTCGAACGGTTCATGTTAGCGTTCTAAAATTTATGTCAATCGTTTTCTAATGAAAAATTGCATTAGAAATGTCTACTTGCGTTACTTTATTAGCGGTTTTGATTTTTTGATGATTTTTTCAAAATTTCACTCGAAAAGTTAGGGGGTTCTGAACATTCGATTGCGTTCAAAAAGAGATTGAGATTTTTGAGATAATTGAGATAATTGAGATTTTTGTACCAAATTTCGTACGAATCGGTCCATTCGTTCGTCAGTTATCGTCTCCACAGGCTCACTGGCACACACACACAAACATCACTTCAAAAATGTTTGATTCTTGATCAGGGATGCTTGAAACGTGCTCTCCCGTCGAAAACCGGAATTCGAATTTTCGACCCCGTCTCAATACTTTCCTTATACATTATGTATATATAGAAAATAATAATAGTTTCAGTCTCTTTCCTACTCTTCGAAATCGGCTGAAAACTTGTTGCTACAGGCGTAAAAGTTATTGTTACAGGTATCCCTTGGTCAAGGAAGTACCTAAACCAAGTCTAGAAGACCATTTTGCAAAACGAGACCCGTAATCAACTCCAGATATCACCCAAAATTCATTGGGATATCAATTCCAATATCAACCACTGCTTTATCCAAAGTAATATCTTGCGATCGATGGTTACTGATAGCATGTAGTATAGCTAACGGCATTTGCAATTCATTTTCAGTAAATATTTATAATTTTACTTTAAAAACTATTTAAAAATTGTATTTTCTCGAGACAATGTTAATTCTGTTGTGAATTTGCGAGCAAATAGATTATTCTGCCTGGCGCATAAAGTTTTTGGGATGATTTTTTTTTCATAGCCTTAATATTATCTGACTTATCACCTCAGATATCTCAGGACATAAATTGAAATTAAAATTTAGATTTCGCCATGACATGAAACATCATTAATTCAAGCTATATATATAAAATTTCATTTTACTAGGTTCAGTTTTACTATATTTACGAAATTTTCGCACAGAAATCAGATTTGAGTCGGTGTTAAGTAAGCTACACTTGGAACTCGCTTCGATTAATTTAAAATGCTCTTAAAAATATAACATTGCTAGTTAAGTGTTGTAAAGAACCTGGCTACCCCAACCAAGAATTGAACCCTGGATCTTTGAACTAGTCAGCCAACAGTTCCCCGTTTAGCTACTGGGGCGAAATTACAAGCTCTTATTTTTGAAGCGGACTCTGCATACTCTACGCTGCAATGTCAGATTGGCGTGCAACTGACAATATGACTGACCACCTCCTGCTATTTATTCCTCAGGTTAGCCTCTTGATGATATTTTTATCCTCCTGTGTGGTCATTATTCTATCGATTTGAAATCGGTGCTCAATATCCTAGAGTCCACTGAATCCATCCCAGTCATACTCCCTTTCAGACCTCCGACATTTACCCATAATCCTACAGGGTTGACTTATTCGAGATGCATTGTAAAGAACCTTACTGCCCCAATTGGTATTCGAATCCTGGATCTTCGAACTGGCCAGCTGATGCTGCACCGTTGAGCTACCGGGACGGAATTCCAAGCTCGTATCCTCGAAGTAGACTCTTCTTCTCCACCTTCTAATGTTAGATTGGCGTGTAACTGATAATCTGACTAACCACCTCCTGTTATTTTTTTCTCAGGTTAGCCATCTGATGCTATTTTTATCCTCCGGGTTGGCTTCATGCGTAGTTGTTGTCCTTTCGATTTGAAATTGTCACTCAATATCTCAGAATCCAATTTAAAGAACATTGCTAAACCGCAACAGCGAATCCAACTCTGGATCTTCGAACTGGCCAGCTCGCGCTCTACCTTTGAGTTATTTGGACGAAATTGCAAGATATTTTTCTCGACATGCACTCTACAGTGTATTTTTTTATATTTCTGTTATATAACAAAAATTGAGAAACATAATTAATTCCACATCGTGCTTATAAATCTACCATTCATTTTTGATAAAAATCCCTTTCTATTTATACTCTCATTTACATGAAACCCACGTAACAATCACGTGAAATACGAGGATGAACATCTTAAATTATTTATCAGGAATCTGGGTAGCCGTGAGAAGGGGGTAGGACGATCTTGGTTGCCTTGAACTGCGACCCGTTGGTCACAAACAGCACGGGTCGAAGATTATCACCGGCAAATCTCTTAAATACATTTCAACCTGAAGAAATAGAACAGCCGTAAGTGCTTCAGGGATCTTCTATGCTCTCAATAGAACAATATTCAAGATATGAGATCAGCAGCAAATAGAATCTGCTGCAACAATATAAGAATAGAATCCAATTTTTGTATTCAGTTATTCCAATGGAAGGTCAAGACTTGTAAGACCTTGAATTATCAATTTATTAAAGTTCAGTTAAGTTTTAGAAAACAGAGAAAGCTAATGAATATGTAATTTTGAGTAACAAAAAGACGCAGGGTTGGATTTGGGTTGGTCGTATAGGAAACACGAATATCCGTGGGAAGAAAAATTGTGTTCTTTCTTGGTATGATGTAAGCAAAGAATATCTCACTCCTTGTTCAATTTGTTGAGTCGTGTAGCGGAACATAAAAGCATTGCGCCATAGTAAAATTGCGCAGTTAGAATTAGTGATGAGTTTGAAATTACTGTTAGGCGCCACAGCTATTAAAATACTTCATAAATTACATTTTAAAACTAGCAGTATACTCGTTCTTCGTACGGAATATATAATATAGCAATAAACCTTTAAATTTTCAATTATATGCAAATTCCTCCAGTATTCTAAATGGCATTGTTATTCAAAATATTCTATTAAAGTATTTAAATAATTTTTCCTAAAAAGAAGTATAGTATAAGACTCTATGTTCTCGCTATACAAAGTTACCTTTACAGGCATTGTTGAAGAATAACGCATTTTGGTCCCGTTTTATTACAAAAAAAAAATTAAATTGGATCAATGTATTTCAAAATAAAACCGCTATGAAATTGGATCATCAAATACCGAAATAAAAACCCTAAAATGTTATGAGATATATCCTTACCATTTTTGTTCTGTTTCAACAATCAGCTAAACTCAATATATGAGGAGTTTAAAAAATATTTGCCAAAATAAAACAGATGACTAAAATTGAAATCAATAATCCTTGTAACCTTTCAACCAGAAAGCCGTAATTGATACAATCCAATTAAAAATGCGATTCTGATAAGATTTATTTTTATATGCATTTCTTAATTATTTAAATGGCAAAGAGATTTAATAAAAATCGTCTGCTGTATAAACTCATTGGCTTTAATTCTGCTGCTTAGCAACATGATATCATATTTTTTTTTCGAATAAATTTGCGGAAAAAGTATCTTTTGCATAAGGCTATCTTTATGAAATGTTTATATTTATTAAAATCTCGACAAACCCTGATCCTAGAAACTCAAAACATGGACTAAATTTTAAGTCGGACTATTTCACGGCTACCCAAAAAATTTCATGACATTCGGTGCTTCCGTGGTGATGAGAGAAACAGACATCACTGACGGATTTTTAATTTTATTTATATAGATACGAGGAGAGGGGGAATTACTTGGAATCCGCATATCTCTATTTGTCAGTAATTGAGTTATGAAACTAATTTGATTCTTTGTTCATATCGTTTTTTTGAAAAATAATCAGCTGAATATATCTCTACAAACTAACTAGAAAACTGGCAACCCAAACCCTTAAATATACATTTTTGAAAAACTCTATTATTCTTGTGATTTCTATCAGATGCTTCGCCTGTACACCAAATATCAAGTCTCTATCACGTTTTAAAAATGGCGTTTCTCCTTTATTCCGGCATTCGAACACTTTGGTGTGTGGCACCCCCTAAAGTAGAAAATATTGGTGAACTGAAATTATACACTTTCTTCTTTCCAAATTATCTACCCGTACACCGAATGTGATACCTCTATCTCATCCCGAAATATGTTTTTATATCAATTCACTTTTCGAACGTTTTTATCTGAAGCACTCTTCCCAAAACAAACATTTTGGAAAAATCGTATTCGTATTGGGCGTTTTCGACAAATGATTAGCCCATATACCAAATTTCAAGCTTCTATTAAATTTTAATGGAGCCGTTTCTCATTTATTCGGTAAATCGAGCATTTTGGTGTTGCGGCACTCCCTTAAGTAGAAAATATTAAAAATCTGAAATTATACACTTTCTCCTTTTCAAACGATTTACCCATACACCAAATTTGAAGTCTCTATCTCATCGCAAAGCATGCTTTCCTATCATTTCACTTTTCGAACGTTTTGGTGTGCGAAACCTCTTAAGTAGAAAATATTGGAAATGTGAAATTGCACACTTTCTCCTTTTCAAACGATTTACCCATACACCTAATTTGAAGTCTCTATCTCATTTCGAAGCATGACTTTTTATCAATTCACTTTTTGACTAACATTTTTGAAAAACTATATTCGTCTTGCGTGTTTCCGTCAAATGATTAGCCCATATACCAAGTTTCAAGATTCTAGTAAATTTTAAAGGAGCGTTTTCTCATTTATTCTGTAAATCGAACATTTTGGTGTGCGGCACCCCCTTAAGTAGAAAATATTGGAAATCTGAAACTGCACACTTTCTTCCTTTCGAACGATTTACCCATACACCAAATTTGAAGTCTCTATCTTATGGCAAAGCATGCTTTCCTATCATTTCATATTTCGAACGTTTTGGTGTGGAGCACCCTTTCAATGAAATAATTACAAAATCAAGGCCGCTGGACTCATCAATTGTTAGCAATTGCACATTAAATTTTGAAATCAGTAATTGGTGAAACCCCTCTTGGGGTTAATGCATGCTTGTCTATGTCTGTGTAAGGAGTGATAAAGTTTCCTAATGTCATCCCACGATATATTCTGCCAGGCATTCCTCAATTGTTGCTCCAGATCTGCTACATTTCCGGGTGCCTGAATCTGGCAGCCTAGTATGTCCCATATATGTTCCATTGGCGAAAGATCTGGTGACCTTGCTATTCAAAGACCAGTATCAACAGCACGGAGACAGTCCACAGATAATGAAATGATTACAAAACCAAGGCCGCTGGACTCATCAATGGTTAGCAATTGCACAATAAATTTTCAAATCAGTAATTGGTGAAACCCCTCTTGGGGTCAATGCATGCTTGTCTATGTCTATGTAAGGAGTGATAAAGTTTCCTAATGTCATCCTGCGATATATTCTGCCAGGCATTCCTCAATTGTTGCTTCAGATCTACTACATTTCCGGGTGCCTGAATCTGACAGCCTAGCATGCCCCATACATGTTCGATTGGCGAAAGGTCTGGTGACCTTGCCAAGGACCAGCATCAACGGCACGGAGACAGTCCACAGATATGCGGGCCGTATGTGGCGTGGCATTATCTTGTTGGAAAATGGACCCAGATTGGCGTGCCATGAAGTGTTGTTGTTGTTGAGACCCAGACCGTCAGACTTAGCAGAAAGGTGTAGAAGACCCAGGCCGTCCGACTCATCCTGAGGACTTGAGCATCTAATTGGACGGCCAGGAAAAGAGTTAGCGGAAGCCAACTCCCGGGGCGGCCAACGTCCGACGGTCTGGGGCAAAGTTTATTTAAGTTTAAAAAAATTTACATTGAGGTTACAAAGAGTTGTACAAAGAGGTGAAGATGAGTTAACATTTTGATGATTAGATGACATGATTAAATATAGATGACATGATATTTAGCAAGATGACATGATATAAAACATGATGTTTGATGACAGTTGTAGATGATTAGATGACAGGATTGAAGAATGATGACATGTTTAAGAATTGATGACAATTTATTTTGCGTGAAGACAAAAATGAAAATGAAGACATGAATAAAATTGAGGATGACATTATGTAAAATTGAAAAGAAGAAAAATTATATGATATTTTGTTGATGAAAAAAAATGGTGGTAAGAAAATGACTAGGGTAAATTACAAAAATATCATTCTACTACTAATGATATATATGAAACCAGTATAAAGTAATAGGATGTAATACGAAACATGGTATAATTATTGCTTATCAAGGTTGGTATGCAAAACACAAACAACCAACAGCTCAAACAAGGGATAAAACGCACAAGTACTACAACAAAACGTGCAAGGTACAAGCAGCTTAAACAAAAACAAAAACACTAACAAACGACGACACCACCGGGAAAGTAAGAGGGAGGAGTCACACATACCGGCCAGAGATAAAAATTGAAAGCAGAAAAAACCCAGGCTGATTAAGAGATTTTGTTTGAAACTTCTCTTGCAATGAGAACACAGTTTTTGATTTTGTTAATGGAGGATTTGTTGGAGCAAACACTCGAGAACCAGGTCGCAAAATTTTGGGGAGAAGGTTTAGAGAGGTGAAAAGGTTTGGTAAGGGGGCAGGAAAATACAAAATGATCGGCGTCGCGGAAGGAACCGCAGGTACAACTGGAAGAGGATTTACATTTAAAGGAAAATAAATACTCAGGGAAGGGTCCATGGCCCGTTATAAAATATATAAGGTATTTATTAGTAATTTGGGAGTTGAAATTTACCCTAGGGAGGAAAGTTAAAATTCTAGCCGGGTCGTGGGTACGGGGCGAAATATAATTATTTAGATAGGTTTGCCAAGATTTTAGAATGTCAAATTTATAATGTGTTTTTTTAAAATGGAATAAGGGAAGGGAAGAGCGGAGGGGGAACCAGAAGAGGTGGCAAGTTTGGCATGTTTATCGGCGACCTCGTTGCCCGAGATGTCGGAGTGTGCTTTTACCCAACAAAGGTTAAAAAGATGTTTAATAGTATAAGCGTTAATTTTGATTTTGGAGAGGTAGTTAGATTTGTTTTTGATAGACTGAAGGGCCGAAATAGATGATTGACTATCAGTAAATATGTTAATTTTTAAGTTTTTAGAAGAAGCCCAATTTATGGCATAGTGGATTGCAGCAATTTCTGCCTGGAAAACTGTGTTCCCATGCTCGAGTTTAAATGTGTATATATTTTCTAAGGAGTCATTTGTAAATATGCAGATGGCGTAACCCGTGTTGTCTTCTATGGCGGAGCCATCGGTATAAATGTTAATGTTTGAGAATTGAAGGGGATCACTGGGGACCAGATTAACCAAACGTTGAGAGGGGGGTAAAGGAGAGGGGGAAGGTTATGATCAAATTTAATTTAGCGGGGGAGGGAGGGCAGGATTATCAAAAAGATTGAGGCGGAGTTTCCAAAAGGTAAATTTTTTATAGAGAGAGTTTATTACAAGGTGAACAGGGGGGATACCAGTTAAGGAGTAGAGAGAAATGTTGGAAGTAGTCCGAAAACCACAAGAAATTTTTAGAAGAAAAATCCTTTGAAGAGATAAAAGTTTTTTGACCTGAGCCCCAGTCAAAGCTTTTCCCCAAACTCCCGCGCCGAAAGTGATGATCTTTTCGATTACCGAAAGATACCATATTTTTAGAAATTATTTATCAACACCCCAATTGCTACCAGTCATCCTCCCAAAGGTGCTGGCAAACTTGAAGCATTTCTCTCTAAGGTTGAATATGTGGGAGCTCCATTTAAGATTATCGTCAATCGTAATGCCTAAGTATATAAGTTGTCTAGTAGTTTGGATTGTATGGTTTAAAATTTTGAAGGAAGGGCGTTGTCTGATTTTGGAGCGATTTTTGTTGAATACGATTGATCTACATTTTTCGGGGGCAATAGAAAGTTTAAGGTCTGACAGGGAGGAAGAGATCAGATTTAGTAGATTGTTTGTGTTTTGGCGAAGCAATTTTAGATTGGAAGAGAAGGTGACCACCGCAAGATCATCTGCGAAAGCCTGGAGATAATATAGATCATCATTTAGTTCGAGAATGCTACTAAAGTAAATGCTCCACAGGGAGGGTGATATTACCGAACCCTGGGGAGCGCCCGCAGAGCTGCTTGTTGTAATTTGGAAAGGTCCGTTAGTAAATGAGATTTGTCTATTATTCAGATAGGTAAAAATAAAATTTTGATAAGTTTCTGGAAGATTAATGTTTAGAAGTGTAGAGGGTAAAATTGTCCAATTAAGGCTATCGAAAGCCCCGCAGATGTCTACGGTGGTCAGAGTCACAAAGTGTTGGGATTTATGACTGGAGATGTTCTCAATCAGCCTAAGAGTAGCGTCCTCACAGCTTGTCAGTTCTTTAAAGCCAAACTGTAGAGGATGAAGAGCTCCAGAGGAGGAAAGCCAAAAGTTGAGTTTATTTATAAAGATTTTTTCTAGAATTTTGCCAAAGGTAGGTAGAAGACAGATAGGCCGGTAAGAGGAGCGGAGAGAGGGATCTTTTCCAGGTTTGTTAAAGAAAAGGATATTTGCATTTTTTAAACAAGAGGGAAAGTGACAGAATTTAAAACAAAGGTTTATAATTTTGGAGAGGAAAGAGGGGAAGAATTTAAAGAGTTGTTTCCAAATGGTGAAGTCAATATTGTCAAGGCCGGGGGACTTGCCATTTTTCAAGTTTTTAAAGACTGCTGGAAGCTCTTCATCAGAGATTACCCCCAAACCCTCGGAAGGCAAAGTTAGAGATGGGAAGACGGAAAAGTCATTATCTTCTTTAAAATGGTGGTCTAACAAACGTTTCAATTTATCTTCGTGATTTATGGAGGAAGAGTCAGGAAACTGGAGATTGATATCATTAAATTTTTTGTGTTTTTTAAATGTGAATTTAAAGTGAGAGCCAAAGGTTACACTACACTTTGAGCAATAAGATCTCCAGGAATCTTGTCTTGTTTTCTTGATTTGCAATTTGTACTTTGCTCTGTTTTGCTTGTATAATATTTTGACTGTTGAAATTTCGGCTTGGGAGGCAGAGTTCCTCTCAAGTGACTTAATTTTTTTGTAGAGAGCCGTGACATAATTTCTTTGTTTAGATAGGTCTGGGTTCCACCAGGAAAAGTTTTTAATTGTTTTTGATTTTTTCTTCTTTATGAATTTGATGGCACAATTTTTAGTAATATCAATAAAAGTTTCGAAAAAGGAATCTAGAGAGGTCGTATCCTGGATGTTTTCTAAAAGGGAGGAGAGGGAGGTTAGGTTTTTTCTGAAGTTATAAATGAATCTACATATGCCATATTGAGTTTTTAGAAAAAATGAGTTATCCGAGGGGGGGTCAAGATTAAGGGTAATTTTGATAAATTTATGATCGCTAAGTGTGTCACTTGGGAGGACCTCCCAGCAATGAATAAAGTCGAAAAGGGAAAAGTTTATAAGAGATAAATCGGGATATCCATTTCCTAAATGTGAAACGAATGTTGGACCGCACTTAACATCGTTGCATATTATTAAATTGTTATTTAGGCAAACGTCTATTATGTCCAATCCCCTCTGGTCAGTGAAGCCATATCCCCACAACCGAGCTCTGGCATTAAAGTCTCAGAGGAGGAGGAAGTTAGGGTTAAAGAAGTTAAAAGTTTCGATTTCACTAAGTAAAGTTGGTAGGTGATCATGGGGAGGGAAGTAGATGCTTGCCACATTTAAGGGAGGAAGAGCAGGGAGAAGAAGTTCGATAAAAATAGAAGAGAGGGATTTGAACTTGATATTTACAATGAGAAGAGGGTTAAAAATAAGGATAACAGCTTTAAGGGAGGCGGAAGCGAATTGACAAATACCAGGAGGGGGGGAAAGAATTTTGTTTTGGTTTACATAAGGCTCCTGAAGACATACAACGTCTATGGAATTGTCTAAGGTGAATTTGAATAGGTTAGAGTGGGCGGCAAGAGAATGGTTAACGTTGATTTGGAGTCCTGCTAATGTCATTTAAGGGGAACAGAACTCGGGAGGGAGAGAAAACCCAGAATAAACATATAATGATATACAAAAACATAAAAGATACAGTAAACATAAAAATACAGTATAATTGTAAAACATTAATATATAAAAAGGCAAATAATCAAACGTATAACTAAATGGAGAGAGGCAAGGCGTGTAGATATCAAGCCTCTTTCAGGAGCTGGCGAATTCTAGCCAACTCAGCAAGATACGTCTGACAGTTTTTGCGATCATGCGTGGTATGTCTAGTTCTATATTTTAGATTAGGGTTATCATTGTTGGAGGTAGTGCAGTTGACGCAAGTAGGAGTCACAGCTGTGCACTCCCGATATGTGTGGCCACTGCGTGTATAGTGGCTACAGTTTCCGACTTGGTAATGGAAAAAAGTTTGCCACATGGCCATACCCCTGGCACTTGTGGCACATTTTCAAAGCAATGTATTTTTTAACTTGGTATGATTTAAAATGGTGGTACAGTTTTTTGACTCTAAGATGAGGTTTGCTGATCCAATGTTTGTGAGAACCACCCAGTTAACACTTCCGGACCTGGTTTGGAAAGTCTTTAAGATTCGAATATCCTCTAATTTAATTGTAGGGTGATTGATGCACAAGAGGGCTTTCACATTCTCTTCATTAAAGGTAGCTGGTATGTTGAACAGAATTAAAGCCTTCTTTCTGTCCTCCTGCAACTTAACTGTAAATTTATCCTTGATCAATGAGTTTTGAAAAATTGGCAATAGTTTTTCAGGGTTGGTTTCTTTGCACGTGACTTTAAGAGTCCCATTGGGGAGGGCAGAGATGTTTTTTATGTTAATGCCCTGGGGACACCGGAGAGAGATGAGGTCCTTGTGAAGTTGAACATTGTCTTTAGAGCGATCAATTCCTTGTAAGAGAATGCTGGAGTAGTCTGCTGGCTGGAACGGTAGAAGGCCGAGTCAAAGGCATGGAGGTAGAAGCCAAGGATGGAGCATTTTTCTTTATGGATTGTTGGACAGAGTTCTTGATTTGTGACTGTATTTCTTTAAGGATGGAGGAGGACAAGGCCTTGAATTCTGAGCTGATTTTGTTTTGAAAATTTGCTAAGTTGTCATTCAGATTTTTTGTGAGAGTGGCAAAGGATTCGGCACTCACAGGAGGAGGACGAGGACGAGGAGAAGGAATCAAGCCCACGTTGTTCTCTAAGATGTGACAAGAAATTTTTATATCCTTGAATTTTTCCTCGGTGTATGCTTTGTGAGTGGCGTTGAGTTTAACATTTTTAGCGTAATACTTTTCTATTCTTAATATATTTTGGAGAATTTTTGCCACTTGTTCATTGTTGATGTTGAGGTGTGGATTTCAATATCAGTAAATGTTGAGCCGGGACTGGAAGAGGTTGATGGACCAGGAGTGGATAAGTGTTCGTCAGATTTTGAAGAAGTTCCTGGAACCGGAGAAGACGAAGGAGCTGAAACGGTGACGGAAGCAGTAGAAGGAGATAGGATGAGATCCGGAGGAGCAAAAGCAGGGACAGTAACGGCAGCAGGAGAAGCAGGAACAGGTACGGGAGGAGCAGAGACAGCCGAAGCAGTTGAAGAAGAGTCCAAAGCGGTAGGAGGTAACAAAGGTAAGGAGGACAGAGAAGGGTTGGAAGAGTTTGCAAGGGAAGAAGAGTTTGTGACAGCAGGAGAGGTACTTGTGGATACTGGTTTGGAGGAGGACGGAACTTGTTTTGCAAAGGATGACCACGCTGGTTTTAATGAAGTTGTTGTCACAGGTTTAGAAGAAGATAACTGTTTGGACGGCCGGAAAGTGCCACCCAATTTAGACCGGAACCCAGTGGGGGAAGAATCCACAGGAACCGTACCCTCCTTCCCCTACCACCAACCTCTCGGAAGGACTTACGGCCCCACATGTTTAACGTGATCGTACTCCGCATGAACACGGCAGCAGTTGCGGCAGCGTGGAAATCCAGCGCGCAAACCACCGGGCTACCGCGCCCGATATTTGCCAACATCACGCGGTGTTCCCAGGTAGTCACCCACCCAAGTACTAACCGCGCTCGATGCTGCCTGACTTCGGTGATCTAACTAGAACCGGTGTTTTCAGCACGGTACGGCCGTTGACATGTGCCATGAAGTGTAATGCAAACGATCCCAGGATTTCACCAACATATCGTTGAGCTGATAAAGTTGTACGCAGGATGACTAGGGGCGACCTGCTGTCATAAGTGATAGCACCCCACACCATCACACCAGGGGTTAATGGCTGTTTGCCTGTCTAAAACAAAGGCTGATTGGGACCGTTGGCCCCTGACTCCTCCACCCAAGTACCCGCTGGTCATCTGATGAAAGAGTGAAACATGATTCATCGTTGAACACTATGCGATGCCAGTCTGCTGACATGCATGATACTCGGCTACGACACCACTCCAAACGACACTGTTGCTATTGTGGAGTTATGGGCAGAAGTCTTAAAGGCCGCCTTGAGCGTAACCCCACCTCAACCAAGCGCCGTGAGAGGGTGGAAGTTACCGCCGATGGTATGGAAGAGGCTGTAGAACGTTGAATGGCGGACAATGATGCCGTTGGGCCAGTTCGGACCTGTAGGACAATCATCCGATCTTACGTCGCATTCGTGCAGCTTGGCTTACCACAGCTTTCATTTCGCCGATGAGTTCCTTGCAGCAACCATTGCTGCCAGAACCTTTGCACAGCAGTGTCCGTTCGATGCAGATGGCTGCCTATTGCTCGGTATGACTAGCCCGATTCACGCATCCCGACTATATGACCACGTTCGAACTTGTCTAATTTCTTATAATGTCTTCGGCAACGTCATAACAGCATTATTGTCTGTGTATCCACTGAACTCAGCGCCTATAACGAGCAAAGATAATCGGTTCACATTTTAAACCTGTTTTATAGAATGTTAGTTGCGCATTAGAGCTATGTCCGAAGTTAACACTAATTGGCCTTGCAAATTTAATCACTTGCATACTTAGTAAAAAGGAATTTGCATGCGAAATTTCGAGATTATCGGATTATATTTTAGGGATGCTTCACTTGTTTTGCAAAACATTACATGTATATATATATATATATATATATATATATATATATATATATATATATACACACATAACTTCGTTAATCTTCAATATTAAGCCAATGCTGTTAATTTCTTTCATCGGCATTATAGACGTGGTTTGACTGCTTTGGTGATTTAATATTTTATAATTACTTATATCCCAAACGAGGAATATGAGTAATGGGATATATATATATATATATATATATATATATATATATATATATATATATATATATATATATATATACCAAACGAGGAATTCAGAAGCCTCTAATTCGAAAACAACATGTCAAGGATTGAATTAGAGTCTGCTTAAGTTAGAAAATACGAAACAGAACAGCCCGGTCAATTTGGAAACGTTCCAAAATGCATCAGAGAATTATCCCACGACGAAGCAAGTCTCAGATTTTATATTGTTTCAGATCCATTCATTGTTTTCCCCAAGAAACTAAAATCACAATATATAATTATATGATATGGACTTAGTCGGGGAAATATGCCAGCTCGGGCAAAATTCCAGTTGAGATATATTCAAACCCACTCATGGAGTGCCAGCCCATTACGCAACGCTATGGACAGTTTAATATTTTATATTAATGCAGGCAACATCACAGTGGCCCATGCTTAATTTTTAACATTTTGGAGTGCATGCGTTATAAAGGACTATTTTATTATTTCTCATAATTATAAGGCCTCGATAAATTTAAGAGCGGAGTACACTAGTTTGACATTTTTAACAGATACAGTTTCCTCTTTCGAAAAAAAATTGTCAATATCAGAAATTTTATCAAAATCTGAGAAGTAATAAGTAACTGATGATATCTGCGTTTAACTATCTCACAGCAATGTTACCCCCAAAATAACATCTTCAAAATTAAGGGAGGGGGGGAGTTGTATCCCGTTTCACCGAGTCTAAAGAAATGTAAAACTTTAAAAATGAGGGTAACCAAATAAAAAACTTTCTTTAGTTAAAAATAAAACGCAAATAAAAGTACACAAATAAACATTTAAACGCTTTCTTTCTCGGAACTTGCCTCACGGGTCAAACTTGAAATCAACTCCACTTGGAGAAAGGCCTTCGTGCATGAGTGGTATGATTGTAGCCGTCCTGGTGCTGCTTTGATTGGGGGAGGCAGTAGGGGTGAATAGACGGCTCTGGCCAGACTCCGCAGGGACTATCGCCGTACTCTACGGCTTGTGTTGGGTTCTAATGTTTATCCCCTTTGCCCGAAGTGCAATTTGACTCAGGCTTCTCTTTCCCATGCCTTGACATGCATTGGATGCCAGAGGACTCAGCTGTACTCCAGTCCTGGAGCAGTTCTTCATCTTTTGAAGACTCACTGGTTCATGGACTTGATCTGATGTTGCTGTCGGTCAAGTGGGATAAGAAATAACAACACATTTAAACGCAAAAAATACAAGGAACTTCAAAATAGGCATTTACAGCGGAAAAGCCGTTGAAAGGCATTTTTTGGAATAACTTTTAAAAATAGGCAAATTAAAACAAATTAGGCATTTTGCCTGAGCTTCTGGATTTTGTTTTAAATAGATATGGAAAAATTATCAGCGGTTCCAGTCCAATGGATCCAATGAGTTTTGCGCGAACAGCATCTCTCTTTGAGGGTGGTTTTTCTTTTATAGACATTTTCAAAATTGCTCAAAATATTCAATAACCGAAATTAGAACTCCGTTTTCAAAAAAATTCTATTAAAATACCGAAATTAATACAACTGTATTTATAAACTAAGAACCCGATAAAAATCCTGGTATGTATCCTTGTAGTACATTTAAAGAGTTATAAATTACTTCTTATAAATTACTTCATAGTATACACTTTTAGCTTTCGAGATATAAGCCATTAAAAAATTTGAAAAAAGGACAATTTCCATCTTCTTGAAATTGACAAGACTATTTCTCAAACCATACGATATTTGTAAAAACAGATTATTGATGTAGAAAAATGAATTCTTACTGTACATTTCTGTCGCTTACTGTTTATATCTATATTTCATAGCTAAGAAGATATCTCGAATGAAAGTTAAAAAAGTGAGGTAAAAACTCGCTCAAACAAAACTAGTTTTCTCGGAATATAAAATTCAAAATACTATAACAATGAAATTATTTTTATATACTATAAAATGTACCCTATTTCAAAACACACTAAAATTTCTTATATTTATATCTATTAGGTTTGGAGATATAAACATCCAAAGTGTTTTCAATTCTCGTAAAGCTCTAATATCCGCCGGAGATGCGCCGACCATACATGATATTCACAAGAAAAAAACGTAATATGAATGCATGGGAAAGTCGAGAGGTACCTAAAATCCGGATATTTTTTGATTGTTATTTGAGTGTATACACATCCCAATTAAAAACACTTAATTTTGTCAAAATTTTGTTCTTTAATTGAATGTTCGAAGTAAGTGAAATTTGAGAACTTTTCACAGTCAACGGCTCTTGTAACTAGAGAAGTAACATAAGCGTCAGTTTAATACACAACCTTCGTATAGCAAAAAAATTTGATGTGGGCAGCAATGACTTTCCTTATATAATGCAATGAAGTTACCACTAATGCAGTTAAAAAACATGTTATTCTTACAGTAGATACTCATCTTCTTTCCAAGATATTGAATTTTATTCAATTAGTCGTCATTTTCATTGATTTATCATCGTTTTCATTGATTTAGCGTCATTTTTATCAATTTTGGGAGATTTTCGTTAATTTGGCAACATTTAAAAATATCGCCAAGTTGGCGACATTCCGCTAAATTCGTCACCAAAATCTCGCCAAGCGTTATGGACGGAGAAATAAGTTATTCTTACAGCGGATAAATGACTATTGGCGTTCAAATACAAATGTATTACTCAAAGTATCTTTTCTCTGGAATGGAACGAGTTAGATCCATGAGAATGATGTCACCAAATTTATCGCATGATATTGCGTATGAAAAGTAAACATGTGTCTTAACAATTAATATTGTTTTTTAATTTATGGGATTTTTTGATAAATTTACTTGGAAACTGTGCAATATCTCGAGAACGGTTCATGCTAGCGTTCTAAAGTTTATGTCAATCGTTTTCAAAGGAAAAATTACATAAGAAATGTCTATTAGCGTAACTTTATTAGCGGTTTTGATTTTTTGAAGATTTTTTCAAAATTTTATTCGAAAATTTAGGGTGGTTCTGAACATTCGATTACGTATAAAAACAATAGACTTCCAGTATTCACGGATTGTGATTTTTGTACCGAATGTCATTCGAATCGCTCCATTCGTTCGTGAGATATCGTCTCCACAGACTCACTGACACACACACACACACACACACACACACACACACAGACATCACCTCAAAAATGTTCGATTCGTAATCAGAGATGCTTGAAACGTGCTCTCCCGTCGAAAACTCGAATTCGAATTTTCGACCCCGTCAAAACACTCCCCTTATACATTATGTATATAAGAAAAGTAATATCATCTTCGTTATCATATCCACAGGCGGATCAAAAGCATTCCTGCACGCTTTGCTAACAAGCAACTATTCCCCGCGAATTCGGGTGGTGAGTCGTCAGTAAGAAATGAAGCATGAAGCAACGCCTCTCAAAAACGTCTTTTTATCTTGACAAGCTCCAAGGACTACGATAAGAAATGAAATGCCCCAAATATGCATTCCCGAGCAATTATTCATATGGGAACAAAGCGTGACACCCGATGATGTGAGAAAGATGGATGAGGTGAAGTTGGGGTGACACTGCCCTGCTTTCCATGGTCTTCAAAAATAAATTGGAATTGAGGCACCTCAAATACAGGGTTTTATTCCTTTCAAATTATTAATAATATATATGCTATAATTCTTAAAGTTTGTCTGTCGGTTTTATAGCGATACAAAACTACACCGTTTATCCCAACTCAACCAAATTTGACAAGCTGACCAAACCGGTCAATAGGAAGGGCGTAATGAGAATTTTGAAGGCGGTGTAATTGTTGTAGAGGGGTGTTCCATGACATCAAACGCTCTTCTCAAGCTTCAAATCTACTTTCTGGTGTTTTATTTATTTATTTATTTTATTCAATTTACGTGGCAACTACAGATGAAATCCAGTTACAGAGCCACATAAGAAATTAACAAGAAAGATCAATCATGCTTAAAGCATTGATTATGAAACACTTTCCAACTTCAATGCAATTTTATTTAAAAAAGTCGAAAATGCAATACATTCCTCGGAAATATTTTAAAACTTATCACAATACTACATTAATTTATTATATTTGAAAACTTAAACCTTCATTGAAAAAAATGAACTTCATTCAAATGACGGCATTGAAATATAAATTGCCTGGTTTAAATATCTTTAAAATGCGATACATTCCACGGTAATATTTTTAAAACTATCATAATACTACGATAATTTATTATATTTGAAAACTTCATCGAAAACAACTGAAATTAATTCAAATGACGTCATAGAAAAAATAACACGCCTGGATCGCTCTATAGAAATAGGATTTCATTCATAACTTTCTCCCATTCATATCATTCATCACAATACTATAAAAATTTATTTTATTTAAAAATTAAGACCATGGAGCTACAAGTAATTAAATTCGTTGCTTAAAACTTCATCGAAAAAAATCGTCCTTATCTTTATGAAATCAATTAATATTTCATTCATATCAGCCATGCAGACTACATGGACTAAATTATTCTGTTTCAAAGAAATAGAGCAATTCTAATACAACTCATTCTACATATTTTGCTGTTTACATTTTACATAGGTGAAAAATAGGCTTAATAGTAGAAATAATCAAATTTGGATAATCATTTAAACTCAAATATATTGTATGAGCGTTGTTTAATTATGTAGATGCACAGAATTTAAGCAAAAATAAAGTAGTTTTAGGGCGGATACAACACTCAATATGAATTAAAAAGAACTTAAAAAAATCGCGAATTTGAAACAAGATGGATGCCATATATCATTTTGAAGTGGTAAACTCAAATATATTGTATTTGCGTTGTTTAAGTACATAGATGCACAGAATTTAAGCAAAAATAAAGTAGTTTTAGGACGGATACAACACTCAATATGAATTAAAAAGATCTTAAAAAAATCGCGATTTTGAAACAAGATGGATGCCATATATCATTTTGAAGTGGGTCATGTGATCGTTTCATATCATGGTCACGTGATCGTTTCATATAAGAGGTGTAATTATTATTTTAATTTTTATTTAAAGAACTACTGAATATATTTCGCTGAATTTTTTTTTATATATTTTATGGAACAATTTAAATATTACCTAAAATTTTCGAAGCAATTTGTGAATTTTAAATTGGCTTAAAAAATGTTTGAAAAAGTAGGTCCCATAGGGCTCAATGTATTTCATTTTTTCAACCCGGGTTCAATCAAAAACTAATTGGGTGATATTATTCATTTATATTCCCATAGGTCCTACAGACCATCTGAACAACATACTAAAAGTTCATTTCGATTAAGTCATTTTTACGGCAGTTATCGTGCTAACGGACAGACAGACAGACAGACAGACAGACAGACAGAATGAACAAAGTCATAAACACTTTTCAACTTTGTTGTAAAGTGTTAAAAAAGTACAGACCATAAGATACAAGAATACTAAGTAGTAAAAATGTCAAGCGCATTGAAACAGGCTTTTTTGAAACAGGCAGGAGTCAAGTTAAATATATCAATATCAGCGCAGTAGGTATTATAAAGATCAACAAATTTATAGATAGAATAGCATTTAATGTAGTTGTATTTAACAGTACTATTGTGAAAAATAGTTTTTTTCCTAATATTATTGACAGGTATATGAAATTCCAGGCAAAAATATAAAATAGGGTTATCAATAATGTTATTTAAAACCTTATAATAAAACAAGAGTCAGGACCAGCTTCTTCTTTTTTTAAGAGACATTAAACTATATTTCTGTCTGAGTTCCCTCATATGCATATGATAAGGATAATAGCCAGTCAATCTGTAATCAATAGTACATAATAGTTTATTTTGCACGATTTCTATCCGTTGAGAATACAGATTGTAAACAAGGTCCCAAATCATTGCACAATATTCCAAAATATATATGTTGTAGGAACTTACGATTCGATTGCTGAAGGGACTTGCAATTCTGCCAAAACTCTATCGATAATTTACAGTTTATCAAAAGATGGAATTTTAGAGGTTACTGATGCTGGACAAAATGTTCGAATTATCGAATAAAAATGAAATTGCAAGTTTATCGAGGTAGGGATTTAAAAATTGGTACAAAGGTAGATCATGTGATAAAATGTAAAATTGGTATTTGCAATGGGGAATGTTTTCCGATATTTAATTTCAATATATGGTTTTATTTTTGAGCAAATTATAAAGGCAATATTTTATGCCAGTATTATTGTTACTTGATGGACGGTAAGTAGAAAAATTGTGAATAAAATATAGATGAATGAGTAACCCGACATAAAATGCATCATATTAATTTTCGACAATTTTACGTAAAACAAGTGTTCAGCCGATTTATGCAGCTTCAAAACTATTTTCATAGGATTTTGATTAGATTAAGTACGCCATCAGATTAAATACGTCATCAGATTAAGTGCGTCATCAGATTAAGCACGTCATTAGATTAAGTACGAAGGAAAATGGAACTATTTCAGTTTTATGACTGGTCATATATGAAAATTAATGTTAATTTCTGAATCAAATGAACAAATGCATCACCTGTAATTTTGTATAATAATTTTCAAAATGCCATTGTATACAATTTGCAAAGAGCGTAGTTGTATTTAGATAGATAAATTGAAAATACATTAATTGGTTGAAATATTTCGCGACAGGCTTGAAAGTTGTTCGTAGGTATGTGATTTATATTACTTTATAAGAGCAAAAAATATGATGTGGCTAGCACATGACTTTCCTTACATAATGCAATGAATTTACTACTTTTACAGTAAAAATAAAATATGTTATTTTAATAGTAGATTACTTATATTCTTTCCAAGATATTGAATTTTCAATTAGTCGTCGTTTTCATAGATTTAGCATCATTTTCATCCATTTGGCGAAATTTTCGTTAATGTGGCAACAAGTTGCCACGGTCGTGACTTTCCGCCAGATTCGACACAAAAATCTCACCAAGTGTTATGGACGGAGAAATAAGTTATTCTTATACCAGACAAATGACTACTGACATTCAAATACAAAGCATTACTTAAAGTAACTTTTCTCATGAACGGAATAAAACTAGATCCACGAGAATGATGTCACCCAATTTATCGCATGATATTACATATGAAAAATGAACATGTTTCTCAACAGTTAATATTTTCTTAATTTATGGGATTTTTTGATAAATTTATTATAAAAATGTGCAATATCTCGAGACCGGTTCATACTAGCGTTCTAAAGTTTGTGTCAATCGTTTTCTAAGGAAAAATTACATAAGAAATGTCTGTTTGCGTAACTTTATTAAAGGTTTTGAATTTTTGATGATTTTTTAAAAATGTCAGCCAAAAATTTGGGGGGTTCTGAACATTCAATTGTGTTTAAAAACAATAGGATTTCAGTATCCACGGATTGGGATTTTTGTACCAAATTCCATTCGAATCGTTCCATTCGAGGACATCATTCATGATTGCTTCTATCCGAACCCAAAGCCAGCTGTATTAGCTACGGGACGAACGTCACGAGCCAGACGCCGACCGATGAACACGTTTAATAGGCGACATAGCGAGTGAATAGGCAGATAGACAGGCCAAAGAAGAAGTTGTATCTGATGTGTTGAAATCAATCTTGAACATTCCTAGCAACATGTGGACTGGCATTGTCCAGTTGAAATGCGGCTTCAGGAATGCTTTGAAGGAAGGGTACGACTTCGAGCTCCAGAACTTCTCTGATGTACCGGTTGCTGTTGAGATTACCCACAATTATTAACAGCTAAGATCATCCAAGATACCCAATGGCGTCCTAGACCATCACGCTTGGCAGTCGTCCAGCATGACGTTGGATAACGCATTCCGGAAGGTGGCGTTCACCGCTATAGCATCAAATGTGGATGCGGCCATCACTGTACCTTAAATTAAAGCAAGATTCATGGGAAAAGACGACTGGTTGCCAATCGGCATGCTATGTCTATGTTGATGAGCCCATTGTAGCAGCATGCGTCTATGGTTTTGCGTCAGAGGAATCATGTACAAAGGAACTCTTGCACGCAGTCTACGGTGCAGCAGACACCGAATTGTTGGAGCAGACAATGATACACCTGTAGCAGTGCTCCAACGTTCTGTCAACTGTCGAGATGAAGCTGTACGGTTCAACACTATCATGGGGATGAGATGTGTATCATCTCGTACTGACGTAACATTTCGTCGTTCACTGCCAGATTTGCGACACACCCGGTTCTCTTCAGTACACTGTTTTTCCACTCGCATCACTCTTGGGGCATTGCGCTCCATATGAGCTGATATTGCACGATTAGGGAAAACCCCTTCACGAAGGCCTCTCACCCATTCTCATCCAAACTCTGTAACTTACCTATATGGCGCTCCCTGTCATCTTAGAGGCATAGTGACTTCTTATGAAACATTTAGCGCTGGCAGACAACCATAGACTATTTTCAACGTCCCGCTATAGCTCTCTATTTGTATGACTAAACAGCAGTTCAGAGAACGCTACTCGGTCCACGCATGCGCGGTGACTGTGAAATTTTAATAATGTGCTTAGCACACTCTAATTTGCATTCGTTGTAAGTTTCAGCTTCATTGCGCGATTCTTTCGTGGTGTTGCAATTTTACAAACATGAGTATATTATACAATATTATAAATGGAAATAAATTATACCTAGAAGTGTTTTAGCCTATCAAATACATGGAAACTAACACTTTATTAAAAAAATTAGATTGCAACTATACGTATATATATATTTTCTCAACAGCGTGTAGTGTTTTGCGTTGAAAGCTGTTGTCTTCGTTTGAAAATTGACTCAAATAATTTAGGTCTCGTTGTTGGTACTAATTGTAAAAAAATCCAGCCTTCTTTGTCGTCGGGGGTGGGGCTTCTAGACCGTCTGAAATGACTTTGTAACCCCTCACTTTCTCCGGCTCCATTACGTTCTCTCCCGAAGATACTATAAGTGTACAAAAATTCCGTCTTCTGGGGTCGCGGGGTTTTCTGGAAGGTCTGAAATGATGCTCTGACACCTCACTTTCTTCGGCATCGTTAGGTTCTGTCCCAAATATGCTCAAGTATGGAAATATTCAGACTTCTGGGGCACCGGAGTCTTCTGGAGGGACCGAAATGACTCTCTGACCCCTCTAACCCCTCATTTTCTCCGACTCCTTTAGGTTCTTTCCTGAATAGAATATAAGCGCGCATAAATTCAGTCTTCTGAGTCACCGGGGCTCCTGAGGTGTCTGAAATGTTTTTCTAACCCCGATTTTTTCCGTCTATGTTAGGTTCAGTTCAGAAGATACCATAAGTGTGAAAGAATTCAGGTCTTTTATCTCACCGGGGTGCTTTCAGAGGGTTTGAAATGAATTTTTGACCTCTCTCCGGCTCCGTTAGGTTCTGTCACCGAAGTTTCTATAATTATTCAAAAAGTGTCTTCTGGATCACTGGGGCTTTGTATAAAATCTGAAAAAGCAGTTTACCCTTCATTTTTTGCATCTCCTTTAGGTTCTGTCCTATGGTCGATACAGTAAATATGCATAAATGGAGTTTTCTAGATCATCGGTGTGGGGGGGGGGAGGCAGGCTCCTAGATGGTTTGTAAATACTTTTCTTCAGATCCTTTAGATGTTGTTCTGTGGTTGATACTATAAATGTGCAAAGACTCAATACTGTTGGATGCTTGGGGCTTCTGTAGTGCCTGGAAAAATTAAAAAAACATTAGACAGTTGTTATATGGATATTGGCTTAACTATTTCTGTAATAATTCTACCATGTTTGTACTGGAAGGAAAAGTTGGATGGTTGTCAAAACATGTGAAGACTTGGAGGATTTTAATTACACATGATTTTGTAATACATTCGAGATAAAAAAATCTGATGTGGGCAACACATGACTTTCCTTATATAATGTAATGAATTTTACTGTACTTTTACTGTAACAAAAATAGGTTTTTCTTATAGTAGATACTAATAGTCTTTCCAAGATATTTAATTTTCATCAATTAGTCGTCATTTTCATTGATTTAGCGTCATTTCTATCCATTGGGCGAAATTTTCGTTAATTTGGCAGCATTTCAAAAAGTCGCCAAGTTGGCGACATTACGTCAAATTCGTCGCCAAAATCTCGCCAAGCGTTATGGACGAAGAAATAAGTTATTCTTACAGCAGATAAATGACTATTGGCGTTCAAATACAAAAGTATTACTTAAAGTACCTTTTTTCATGAACGAGCTAGATCCACGAGAATGATGTCACCCAATTGACGGCATGGTACTACATATGAAAAGTGAACATGTTTCTCAATAGGAATTTTTTTTTTTATATGACTTTTTGACAATTTTTCTGAAAAATGTACAATATCTCAATAACGGTTCATGTTAGCGTTCTAAAATTTATGTCAATCGTTTTCTAATGAAAAATTACATACGAAATGTCTATTTGCGTAACTTTACTAGCGGTTTTGATTTTTTGACGATTTTTTCAAAATTTTATTCGAAAATTTAGGGTGTTTCTGAACATTCGATTGCGTATATAAACAATAGGCTTCCAGTCCGGATTGTGATTTTTGTACCACATTTTGTTCGAATCGGTCCATTCGTTTGTCAGTTGTCGTCTCCACAGTCTCACTAACACACGCACACACACACACACACACACACACACACATACACAGACATCACTTCAAAAATGCTTGATTCGTGATCAGGGATGCTTGAAACGTGCTCTCCCGTGGAAAACTCGAATTCGAATTTTCGACCCCGTCACAATACTTTCCTTTATACATTATGTATATAAGGAAAGTAAAAATATGGAATCATTTTCTATTTTAAAGGAAGTTACAGTAGTAGGCAGTTAAATTATTAAGTTATTAAACGAGTAATAGTTCTTTCGTTTGTGAAGTCTATTTTACTACTATAATTTTTTTTCAACTCCGTCATTTGACTTCTGTTACCAGTTATTATTTGCACAGATAAATTCCACACTGACTTGACATTGAGAGCAATTTACATCTACGCTGCTATTGAATCCATAATTATATGCATTCATATATTTTCGTTCTCTTAAATTGCCAATACTTTCGCTGAATTATTTATAAACCACAAACCCGCCGAATTAAGAAATGACTAAGTTTTTCCCAGAAAATGTCTTTCTGAAAAATGACCATCGATGGTAATAAGTCATTGTGCATGACGGGAATACATTTGCAATGGCCATACCGTTACAAGACGCGCCACTTCGCATGGGGAAACATACACTCTCGTGTCATGGCCACGTACAATGTATGTTTTAGAGATAGTACCGTTATTTTAATGGATTATCCAGAATGAAGAACTGAAAGCATTGCGAAGGTCGGATAGCGGAGTGCCGTTAGATGACCGTAAAATTTTCACCCAAGGTCGTTTTCGGCATCTGTCAGGGAAGTTTGTAAACGCTTCATTAACATGTGAATTGGTTCTGAAGATTCGATTTCACGGTTTTCCAACATTATGATGCATTTATTTTGATGTCCGGAAGGAGGCGCTTATATTCAGCGTCATTCTTATTTATGTCATAATGTCCTTCGTGCCTGTGTAATTTCCTTTGATGGTTTTAAAAAGAAAAGTTATCGACAGCTCTCTGTAAAAAATCTAGACTATGAGTCTCCATAATATTTTCTCATACATTTTAATTCCGTATAGTTTGCATGTAAGGCCACTCCAATGAGACAAATCTGGAATCTTTTCCTACTTTCTCAACGGTTAGAGCATTGGCGAACCAGTCCAAAATAAGTTTAGTCCGCGATTGGGATAGTGAAACTCCTACATTGACAGTCATATCGAATCATCCTGCAGCTTTGATGCAACGATCATGGGGCAAGTAAAAGACTGATTTACGATATTTCAGTGGGCACTGTGAATTATGACTCCAGTTGAAACAACATCGTTAACAAACAATATGGTTCCTGAATTTATAAAAAAAAGCAGATAACAAGAAAGTGGTTGTTCTGATTGGAAGTTGCACTCCGACTTAACTTCAGAAGGAAAAGATTATAATATCCATTTTGACCAGAAGTTTGTTTCGGTTTGTTTCATATGACATACATTGTCCGACCTACGGAAAGGTGTAAGTTATCAATCAAAAGGAGTTGGAATGTTGTCCAGTACATCAACGTTTAGAGCGTTAGAGCATCACCTGAGCAGATCCGCAGTTTGATTCCTATCTTTGTAAATGGAGATTTTACAACACATTTGCATCATAATCAGCATTAGAATACAAAAAATGCACGTTTTTATTTATCAAGATTCCTTCAAAATGTATTCTTGCAATTTTTATTTATTCTTTAAGAATTTTTTTTGAGATTGCATCAGGTCTGAAGGTTGCATTTGTCTGATCTGATTTAATACATGTAACTGGATATCAATTGAATCATATGACAAGTTTTATAAAATTTCATAAAGATTCAGAAATATTGAGGATTATGAAGTTCACAAAGGTTAAATAATCATAACGATTAATTGCAAGAAGTTGCATTAAGATTGATTTTTCTCCCATCAGTCCGTCTTTAGCACGAAGCCCAATTACTTTATCACATCTTTACAAAACGCATTTCATTTATGACACATTGGATCTCACAGCAAAATGGACCTGTCTTACGAAGAGTGACTCGTAACATTTTAAATTAAGACCATTAAATTAATAATTCCTTCAAAGCAACAGGGATATAAGAAAATAGTAGTAAAAATTAGTAAAAAAAAAGTAGCGATATATTCTAAAAGTCGCTATACTTCGCAAATTTTGTGGCTAAGGTTGTCGAATTATTGCTAAATTTATCATTAGGTGTGATCAATAGACAGGCATAGGAAATCAACTAGATAGGAGACAGAAAATAAAAATAGAAGAAGAATAAAATAGAAGATAATAGAAACAAAAAATAAAACTAGGTTGTTGGATGCATTTCGTAACAAACGTGCCAAATTTACCTTCTTTAACTAAAGCAGTTTCTTGCCGTAATGAACTAAACAAAACTGGCGTGAAGACATGTGAACTGCATATATATTGCAGTTCTCTCTATACCATTAAAAAGTGATGTATAGAGAGCGCGTATGTATGTATGTAGCCACTATTATAAAGCCACTACTCGGCCAAGAAGCTCGCGTTTTTTTTTAAACATAGGTATTGAACTGAAGATGGGCCGAAACATTAAAAGTTCGAAACATTTAAAAGATTTTTAAATATTTATAAAAAAAAACCTATTTTCCCTATTGGAACCTGTACAGTATGTATGTAGACACTATTACTATGCCCCTACTCGGCCTAGAAGCTCGCGGTTTTTATCGGAACGTAGTTGTTGCTTGAACATTAAAAAATTCCAAAAATTTGATAGATTATTAAATATTTGTAAATAACCTATTTTTCCTCTAGAAATCCATTCAGATCAAAAACAGCATTTTTGCGTTCATTCCCATTCATGTTTATCGCTTCGCTGAGCTCGGAGTTAAAGTGTACAGACAGTGGAGTACTGGCAGGACACATAATACAGATTTCTAAAATCTCGAGTTTTATAGATGGAAATTTTGAATTTTAAATATAAAGTATTGTGATAGTACTATAAGCAATCTCTGAAAAAAAATCACATTTTCATGATAACGACTCCAAAAGTTGGTAATTAAGATTTTAAATATAAAATATTGTGACAGTGTTATAGACATTCCCTGGGGGAAAAAATCCCATTTCTATGATAACAACTCCAAAAGTTGGCAATTGAGGTTAAAATTATATTTGAATAAGAATCAATTCATATCGAAACAGCCGATAGGGCGAAGAAGATTGTTAAAATCATCGTTTTATAAAGTTATTTGTTAGGCGATGCTTGCTCCGATGTCTATGCAATTTTTATGTTCCATTTTCGACTCTGTAGTGGACCCATTCGACCTGCTCATGCTAAACTTGGACCTAATCTCGCTGCTTTCCGATTTCTGCGCTCGTGCAAGAAGGGGGAGTAGGCAATGACAAAAAAAGGGGGGCTGTGAGAAGGGGGCGGGGGAATTTGTCCGCATGCAGAGGGCACAAAATTTGCTAAAGTTTACTACAAAAACAAGTTGCTGTATTCATTGACCGCTAGCGGGCGAAGTCCTCAAGTACATCGTTATTAGGCAAACTTGCCAAGTTAATTACTATATGCATCCAATAACTTGTAATATATGTACTTTTCACTCATGAAGTTTGATGAACTTCGCAAAAGTTCATTTCAATTATTTTTTATGGCTTTTTGTAAAACTTTTGGCAGCAAACAGAGGGTCATTGGAATTTCCTATAGATCTGCATACCACAACCTTGAACCAGACCAGTACCTCTTAAGGTACTGGTCTAGCTCATGACATTCCAAATCGCCCTACAACATCGACCTATTCTTCAAATGTCCCCTTTTTACTTGATATAAATTAAGCATTAATAGTATTACTTTCCTTGTATACAATAATGTATAAGGAAAGTATTGTGATGGGGTCTAAAATTCGAATTCGAGTTTTCGACGGGTGAGCACGTTTCAAGCATCCCTGATCACGAATCGAACATTTTTGAGTTGATGTTTGTGTGTGTGTGTGTGTGTGTCTGTATGTATCAGTGAGCCTGTGGAGACGATAACTGACGAATGAATGGACCGATTCGAACGAAATTTGGTACAAAAATCACAATCCCTGAATACTGGAAGCTCATTGTTTTTATGCGAAATCTAATGTTCAGAAACCCCTAAATTTTTCAGTGAAATTTTGAAAGAATCTTTAAAAAATCAAAACCTTTAATAAAGTTACGCAAATAGACATTTCTTATGTAATTTTTCATTAGAAAACGATTGATTTAAGTTTTAGAACGCTAGCATAAACCGTTCTCGAAATATTGAACATTTTAAAAAAAAAATATCAAAATATCATGTAAAACAAGAAAGATCAATCATGCTTAAAGCATTGATTATGAAACACTTTCCAACGTCAGTGCAATTTTATTTAAACATGTCAAAAATGCAATACATTCCTCGGTAATATTTTTAAACTTATCGCAATACTAAATTAATTTATTATATTTGAAAACCTAAACCTTTATCGAAAAAAATGACTTCATTAAAATAACGTCATTGAATTATAAATTACTTGGTTTAAACATCCCTAAACTGCAATGCATTTCTCGGAAATATTTTTAAAACTATCATAATACTACGATAACTAATTATATTTGAAAACTTCATCGAAAACAACTGAAATTCATTCAAATGACGTCATAGAAAAAATAACATGCCTGGATCTCTCTATAGAAACAGCATTTCATTCATAACATTTTCCCATTCATGTCATTCATCAGAATACTATAATAATATATTTTAATTAAAAATTAAGACAAAGGAGCTACACGTAATTAAACTCTATGCGTAAAACTTCATCGAAAAAAATCGTCCTTCTGTTTGTAAAATCAATGAATATTTCATTCATATCAGCAATGCAGACTCCATGAACTAAATGATTTTGTGTTAAGGAAATACAGCAATTTTAATACAACTAATTCAATATATTTTGCTGTTTACATTTTACATAGGTGAAAAATAGGCTTCGTTCTAGAAAAAATCAAATTTGGATGAGCATTTGAACTCAAATATATTGTAATTGCGTTGTTTCAGTAGGAAGATGCACAGAATTTATGCAAAAATAATGTGATTTTTGGACGGATACAACACTCAATATGAATTAAAAAGAACTTTA
Organism: Amaurobius ferox; assembly: GCA_951213105.1. Taxonomy (NCBI): domain Eukaryota; kingdom Metazoa; phylum Arthropoda; class Arachnida; order Araneae; family Amaurobiidae; genus Amaurobius; species Amaurobius ferox. The sequence goes on along the minus strand of OX578138.1, from coordinate 90,282,786 downwards.
AAAATCACGATTTTGAGACAAGATGGATGCCATATATCATTTTGAAGTGGGTCACGTGATATTTTCATATCATGGTCACGTGATCGCTTCATATAAGCGGTGTTATTAATATTTTAATTTTTATTTAAAAACTACTGAATATATTTCGCTCAATTTTTAACACTTTACAACAAAGTTGAAAAGTGTTTATGACTTTGTTCATTCTGTCTGTCTGTCTGTCTGTCTGTCTGTCTGTCCGTTAGCACGATAACTGCCGTAAAAATGAGTTTATCAGAATGAAATTTTAGTATGTTGTTCAGACGGTCTGTAGGACCTATGGGAATATAAATAAATAATATCACCCAATTAGTTTTTTATTGAACCCGGGTTGAAAAAATGAAATACATTGAACCCTATGGGACCTAATTTTTCAAACATTTTTTAAGTAAATTTAAAATTCACGAATTGCTTCGAAATTTTTAGGAAATATTCACATTATCCCATAAAATATATAAAAAAAAATTTAGTAAAATATGTTAAGTAGTTTTTTAATTAAAAAAATTATTTAATATAGGGAAAAAAACAAATTCAATTAAATTCTGACTTTGGGATATCTTCCAGAAAGAAAAGAGAGAGATATTATATAATAAATATCTCTCCATTTGTTTAAACGTTTTGCATATGGGAGTGGCTTCATATTTTAAAATAATTTGGTAGATAACAATTTTTCATTTTTTTTAAATTTTATATAACTCTTCATGATAAATTTAATTGATGGCATTTTAAATGCACTTTCCTACGTCCTAGAGAGTTAAAATTTGGTACACAGCTTAAATTTATTGAACATTTTATTCGACAAAAATTTGATGGATCTTTAAATATAGATCATACATTTTTTTCGAAATGGCCTGAAAATAATCCCCGTTCACTTCTATAAATCATTGGTGTAATATTGTTAAAAATTCTGATGTGGACAGCACATGTCTTTCTCTGCAGACTCATATTCGTTCTCTTTATTTATTCAATGATAATTTGAGTTTATCTGCACAACATAAGTATTTTAAATGACATTGAATTTACACGTTAAACTTAAATTTGGTTCTCATTTGATAGCTGGACTTATTGTCAAAGATGGCGTAGCGAAAACGCGAAAAAACTAGAATATCTCAAGAACGGCTAGTCCTAGAGTAATGGGGTTAGTCTTATTCTTTTTGTTGTCAAAAATCACATACAAAATAGGAATTTAATTGATATAATTGAGCACACGTAGTCTTTTATTTTTATATATAACGATTTTTGCTGGCCATTTCGCAAAAATAGCCCGTTCCTTTTTCCCGAATCGTAGTAGAATAACCTACAAATGATTTATATACAAAATTTTGTTAAATTTGGTATATAAATCACTTGTAGGTTATTGAAATATTATACTCCAAATTTTGTTAAATTTGGTTCATTAGTTTTTAGCTAGAGTGGATAAAGGCAATTTCTGCGGCCATTTCGCAAAGAAGGCAGATTCTTTTTTTACGAATCGTACTATAATCTAATGAACATCAGGATTTCCCACAAAAAACATACCTACCAAATTGTATGAAATTCGGTCCATTAGTTTTTCAATTAGAGTGGATGTAATATCCACACAGACACACAGAAACATACACAGATACACCCTTACACACACAGACGTCTTCCTAAAAGTAGTTTTTTCGTGTTCTAGAAGTCCCAAAACGTGAAGATCCTTTGAAAATTCGAGTTCCGATCTTCGGCACGATTCCAATACTTTCAGTACATACACATACACATATATATTATCTGTGTATTATCTGTGTATCTAAATTCCGTGCCTATGCAATTACAATAGTTGTGATTTTAAATGATCCCTAAACTTTTATTATTTCTTCAAGGAAGCTTAATTTTAATATATGCAGAATGCAAATATCTCAAGCGATTGTAAGATGAATTACATAAGAATTGCTGAATTTTTTTCACACAAAATTATTTAGCTCTGGAGTCTGGAATACAAGTTATATGAATGAAATATTCATTGATTTTGCATAAAGAATCAGATGATTTATATTTCGATACAGTTTTAAATATTTAAGTATAATAAATTACTGTAGTACTGTGATAATGTAAAAGATATTACCACTGAATGAATCACATTTTAGAAATTTTTAAATGAAATTACATTTCAGTTGGAAAGTGTTTCATAATCAATGCTTATGCATGATTGATCTTTCTTGTTTTTATATATTTTATGAAACAATTTAAATATTACCTAAAATTTTCGAAGCAATTTGTGAATTTTAAATCCGCTTAAAAATTTTTTGAAAAATTAGGTCCCATAGGGCTCAATGTATTTCATTTTTTCAATCCGGGTTTAATCCAAAACTAATTGGATGATATTATTGATTTATATTCCCATAGGTCCTACAGACCGTCTGAACAACATACTAAAATTGCATTTTGATTAAGTCATTTTTACGGCAGTTATCGTGCTAACGGACAGACAGACAGACAGAATGAACAAAGTCATAAAAATTTCTCAACTATGTTGTAAAGTGTTAATAAAAAAAAAGTATTACCTATTGAGAAACATATTCACTTCTTATATGTAATACTAGGCGATAAATTTGGTAACATAATTCTCGTGGATCTAGATCGTTCCATTCATGAAAAAAGATACTTTGAGTAATACTTTTGTATTTGAACGCCAATAGTCTTTTACCTGCTGTAAGAACAGCTTAATTCTCCATCCATAATTCTTCTTGAGATTTTGGCAAAGAATTTGGTGGAATGTCGTCAACTTGGCAACTTGTTTAAATGTTGCTAAATTAACAAAAAACTCGCCAAATGGATAACAAGAAAGATCAATCATGCTTAAGCATTGATTATGAAACACTTTCCAATTTCAATGCAATTTTATTTAAAAAAGTCTAAAATGCAATACATTCCTCGGTAATATTTTAAAACTTATCACAATACTACATTGATTTATTATATTTGAAAACTTAAACCTTAATTGAAAAAAATGAACTTCATTCAAATGACGGCATTGAAATATAAATTGCCTGGTTTAAACATCTCTAAAATGTTATACATTCCACCGTAATATTTTTAAAACTATTATAATACTACGATAATTTATTATATTTGAAAACTTCATCGAAAACAACTGAAATTATTTCAAATGACGTCATAGAAAAAATAACACGCCTGGATCTCTCTATAAAAACATGATTTCATTCATACTTTCTCCCATTCATTTCATTCATCACAATACTATTATAATTTATTTTGTTTAAACATTTTATTTAAGATCATGGAGCTACAAATAATTAAACTCTATGCTTAAAACTTCATCGAAGAAAATCGTCCTTCTCTTTATACAATCAATTAATACTCCATGGACTCAGACTGCATGGACTGACTTATTTTGTGTTAAAGAAATACAGTAATTCTAATACAACTCATTCTGCATATTTTGCTGTTTACATTTTACATAGGTGAAAAATAGGCTTAGTTGTAGAAATAATCAAATTTGAATGAGAATTTAAACTCAAATATATTGTCATTGTGTTGTTTTAGTATGTAGATGCACAGAATTTAAACGAAAATAAAGTAGTTTTAGGACGGATACAACACTCAATAAGAATTAAAAAGAACTTTAAAAAATCACAATTTTGAGACAAGATGGATGCCATATCTAATTTTGAAGTGGGTCACGTGATCGTTTCATATTATGGTCGTTTCATATAAGATGTGTAATTATTATTTTAATTTTTATTTAAAAAACTACTGAATATATTTCGATGAATTTTTTTTATATATTTTATGGAACAATTTGACTATTACCTAAAATTTTCGAAGCAATTTGTGAATTTTAAATCCACTTAAAAAATGTTTGAAAAATTAGGTCCCATAAGGCTCAATGTATTTCATTTTTTTAACCCGGGTTCAATCCAAAACTAATTGGGTGATATTATTCATTTATATTCCCATAGGTCCTACAGACCGTCTGAACAACATACTAAAATTTCATTTTGATTAAGTCATTTTTACGGCAGTTATCATGCTAACGGACAGACAGATAGACAGACTGACAGACAGACAGACAGACAGACAGACAGACAGAATGAACAAAGTCATAAACACTTTTCAACTTTGTTGTAAAGTGTTAAAAATGATGCTAAATCAAAGAAAATGACGACTAATTAACGAAAATTCAATATCTTGGAAAGAATATAATTATCTACTATAAGAATAACCTATTTTTTTAGCTTTAGAAGTAGTAAAATCATTGCATTATATAAAGAAAGTCATGTGCTGCCCACATCATATGTTCCCCACAGCATGTGTTGCCATTTTTTTACGTTGTGAACTAGTTTATTACTTTCCTTATATACATAATGTATAAGGAAAGTATTGTGACGGAGTCGAAAACTCGAATTCGAGTTTTAGACGGGGCAGCACGTTTCAAGCATCCCTGATCACGAATCAAACATTTTTGAGGTGATGTCTGGGTGCATGTGTGTGTGTGTGTGTGTGTGTGTGTGTGTGTGTGTGTGTGTGTGTGTGTGTGTGTGTGTGTGTGTTTGCGTGTGCGCGCGTCAGTGAGTCGTTTCTGGAGACGATAACTGACGAATAAATGGACCGAACTTATTTCTCGATCCATAACGCTTGGCGAGATTTTGGCAACGAATTTGGTGGAATGTCGCCAACTTGGCGACTTGTTTAAATGTTGCTAAATGTTGCCAAGCGGATAAAAATGAGGCGACGGATAAAAATGAGCGGATAAAAATGATGACGACTAATTGCCGAAAATTCAATATCTTGGAAAGAATATATCTACTGTAAAAATAGCCTATTATTTTTACTGCAAAAGTAGTAAATTTTTTGCTCTATATAAGGAAAGTCTTGTGCTGGCCACCTCAGATTATTTTTATTTGGATTTTATCCATTCGTACACATAAATATATTTATGTAACCAAGACCTTCGCTTTAATACTTAAATTTTAGTTTTGTGGTATAAGTTTTTAACGTGGTTATACGAGTGAATATGGAACAAAATAATTGATTGCGGTGCGTAGACAAACTCATGTTCCAACCGTATCAGTACATATAAGTAAAACATAATTTAGTAAAATTGGTTATTTTATCAAGCCAGGATGAAAATTTGGTTAGTTTATCAAGTCACGATGTAAAATTGGTTAGTTTATCAAGTCACGATGTATTCGTATTTTTGTTGATAATCAGAATCATTTTGAGCAGCTGGAATTTTACATATTCTAATCAGATGCCACCAAATTCCAGGCCAACTGTCGAGTTCCCGATACTAATGTTTTCTTTATAAGAAAAACTCATATTTAGAAGCGTCCGTGGAAAAATAATATCTGGTATAGACCTACTTGTTCGTAGCGAATTTGGAAATAAGAAAATTATGCTTACAACTAGACAATTTAAATTCCTTCTGAATGTAAGATTATTTCAACAAACGATTTTAACGGCTATGAAAATATTCTACGCTTCACTTTCCTTATATACATAGTATAATGTATAAGAACAATATTGTGACGGTGGTTAAAAATTCAAATTCGAGTTTCTGACGGGAGAGCACGTTTAAATGACGCTAAAAATGGATAAAAATGACGCTACATCAATGAAAATCGCGACTAATTGAAGAAAATTCAATATCTTAAAAAAATATAAGTATCTACTATAAGAATAACATTTTTTTAACTGTAAAAGTAGTAAATTTATTGCATTATATAAGGAAAGTCATCTGTTGCCCACATGAGAGGTTTGCAACAATCCTGTATATTACTTTCCTTAAGTACATAGTATAATGTATAAGGAAAGTATTGTGACAGAGTCGAAAATTCAAATTCGAGTTTCGACGGCAGAACACGTTTCAAGCATCCCTGAATACGAATCAGACGTTTTTGAGGTGATGTCTGTGTGTGTGTGTCAGTGAGACTGAGGATACGATATCTCACGCACGAATCAAGCGATCCGAACAAAATTTGGTTCAAAAATCACAATCAGAAAATGCTGGGAAGGCTATTGTTTTTACACGCAATCGAATGTTCAGAACCCTCCTGAATTCCAAAATGGAATTTAAGAAAATCATCAAAAAATTAAAACATTCAATAAAGTTACTTAAGTAATAATTTCGTATGCAATGTTTCATTAGAAAACGATTGGCATAAACGTTAGAACGCTAGTATGAACCGTTCTCGAAATATTGCACATTTTTCAACTAAATTTTTCAAAATTTTGCGATATTTTGGCTGCGAATTTGGCGGAATTTCGCCAACTTGGATAGTGTTTTTAATGTTGCCAAATCAACGAAAATTGGTAAAAATGATAAAATTAAATTGCCAAGTTGATAAAAATGTCACCAAATTAACAAAGGTGACGCTAAAACAATAAAAATGAAGACTAAATAATGAAAATCCAATATCTTGAAAAGAATAAGAATCTACTATAAGAGAAGATACTTATGATAATAGTTTTGTATTTGGACACCATTAGTCGTTTATCTTTTATAAGATTAACCTATTTCTCCGACCACAATGCTTGACGAAATTTTAGCGAAATTTGAATTTTAGCGAAATTTGACGGAATGTCGCCAACTTGGCCAGTTTGTGAAATATCGTTAAATAAGTTGAAAATGTCGCCAAATTGATAAGAAAGACATTAAATGAATGAAAATGACAACTACAGTAATTGATTAAAATTTAATACTTTGGAAAAATTATAAGACTCTACCATAAAACGCTTGGCAAAATCCTGGCGACGAATTTCAGCAGTATATCGTCAACTTGGCGACTTTTTTCAATGTTGCCAAATTGACGAAACTATTGCCAAATTGGCAAAAATGCTATCAAATTGATAAATGGGATACAATACTTTGCAAATTTTTAATTCCGTCATATTATGGGCATACCTTTTATTATATAAGAAAGGTGCTACTAAATATCACCAACTTGGCGTTATTTGGTCCCACATTGACGAAAATATCGTGAAACTTGCAAAAGTGACGGTAAGTTAATGAAAATGGTGCCTAATTGATGAATTTATTATTAAAATATTTACATATAGGGACTATATTGCTTATTGAGGATGCTATCAATATTGATAATTGTTAATTTAGAGTTGAGTAAAATATAAGTGAATTGGGTAGGGAATAGTTTTAGATGTTGTCATCCGAATGTACAATTTACTGCGCCAAATGTACAATTTAACGTTACAAACACTGTGCCGTGGATATTTTCATCACTTTTTCACAGTTAAAGAAGTAAATTATTTGCATTATATAAGGAAAGTCGTGTTATGCCCACATCAGATTTTTTACTTCGGAATGAAACTTACATTGAAAACGGACAAGTTGATATATTTTTGAGTTTTTAATTTTTTGTATTTTAATTTCCACATTCCAGTTAACTTTGTTACTCTATTTATTGCTCCAAATATAAGTGATGAGATTAGAATCAAAAATATGTGAAAGATTATTTAGTTAGACAAATTAAAATGCATCAATCAGTTCCCTAACCCCGAGGCAAGTTGATACTGATAAGTAAACCTTTTTAATTTTAAATGTGAATAATATTAAAATTAAAAGAGTGACAAAATAACGTTATGAACTGCATTTCTCGAGATTTTCAGTATTTTGTCTTCTCGTACTTTAGTTTCAACATTTTCGCTCTGTACTGTGCGCAAGACTTAGAGAGAATAAATTTGAACTGTTGTCCAAAATTTTAAACTTATCAACTTGCCCCAAACGAGACAGATAAAAAGCAAACCATTTACAATAAACAACAACGAAAAATTTTAACCAGAATCCAAATAAGCTTTCAAACTTAAAAAAAATTCCAAAAATGCATCCAAATTGTTTAGAAAATATTAAAAACCTACACAAAAATTCACTTGATACTATCAAAAATTGTTTCATTTAGATGGCATTTACACAGTTGAAGTTATGCCGCTTAAAATTGGTGCATACTTACTCTATGTAAATGAAAGTATACCTTTCCCAAAATCGAATTTACTGAGTTATTTAACATACTATTTATTTAACATTACACCTAGTTATTCTCTATTGTTGTTATTTGAAAAAAAGTTGAACAGTGTCAAATCCCTGTGACGCGTATGAATCTCATGATAACTTCACGTCAGTGCAATCGATATATTTTTATAAATTTTGCACAAGGATGATACTGTATCAGTGCATATACTGAGTTTATTTTTTAAATATCCTGAAGAACTGTGACTACAACTGTAACTTAATTATTTTATTTTGGAAGTGGTTTACTTTATGGTTTTCTACTGAGAAATTACATATAATTTAAATAACTTAAGTGCTACTAATCGAGTAGAATTTATTGAAGTGAAAGAAAAGTATGACCGCTACTTTCAAAAGTTAAAATAAATCATGTGCATAGCATTGAATATGGTTGAATGTGTAAAAAAAATTCAATCACGTAAGTCTATGACCAAATGAATTCTATATCAGTGTATGTCCCTACAGTCTCTCTCTTCAGATTTTAGAAAAAAAAAGTAAAATTTTCGATCTGAACGATCAGCTACTCAACATTTTATGATAGAATCATATGCATTGTAACACGCGTGAAGAGTTAAATTCTGCCATTAATAGTAAGGTCTTATGAAAAACAATAGTGATTTTTAGACATCAATGGTCTATATTTTAAGCATCTATCTTTCACAGTTATACGTATTAGCGAGGTGGTATTGTAAAGAATTTATAATTTAAACGGGATTCAAATCACATATCTTCTCGGGCCCGGCAAACAACGCTTTATTCATTAAGCCAACTGGGTGGTGTTATGTATTTTGAGTGAATTCTTTAAATCCCTTCTGTAAAACTCAACCTGTGGGGTACTTCCCACATGGGGGCACGGGATAAATGTACTTACCTGGAAAGCACATATTTAATTGTTTTTCATGGCTGTCTTAGCAGGGTTTTTAGAAGCGGGCGCCACTGAACTCGTTATGGAAAATAGTTGGAGAAATTAGAAAAAGGTTCATAAGCACTGTTGTAAATACATTAAGTGTTATATTTTGGAGAATCATCTCTGTTTTGCTATTAACGTTTAGAATATAAAATTGCATGAGGCATGGAGGTAAAAGTGAGGAGTTAAATCTTCATATTAAGAAAAAGCCAATATCGTTTGAGACAATAATTCAGATGGCGCTGGGATAAGATAAGTAGTCCTGTATTGTATGCATTTCTATGGCAAAAGACCTAAAATATTTATTTAAACTGTCAATTTTGTAAAAATTAATTATTAGTACAACGTAAAGAATAACTGAAGCAATAAAGAAATTTTCCTACTTAATCAAAATTATTTTACTTTCCAATTCATTTTTATCTCCACATATTCTCCACATACAACTATGAAAAAATACTGATTAATTATACTCATTAAGGAATCCTTAATTTAAAAATTATTAAAAATACATATACTAAATACTACGCCTTTCTATAGTGTCAACTAACAATAGCAACTACTTTACAAACACTACGGACACCAAGATATAATTCTCAAAGCATTATGGCATTTTCAAACGTTTCATTCATAGGAGTTTTACCTCCTTCTTTCTACCTCCATGGTAAGAGGTATAGAAGTGACTAGACAATAACGTACGGTTAAATTTGATATTCCCAATTGATATATTATTTAAATAAAATGTTTGGTAATTGCTAAAATATTACCTTAATAATAAATCACGAGTGATACATCCTACGTTATGCCTAAGCACGTAATAATTTAATATTAAAGTAATGTTTTAATAACTGCCAAAACTATTACTTAAATAATATATCAATTGGGAATATAAACTTCAATCGCATATCGTTGCCTAGATACATCTACACCTTACACCATTTTCCATTCTGAATATTGATGATGAAACAGAAATAGAAAAAATACTAAGAACGATTCACGATTTACTCTTTAATTGCAAACAAGAGACTGGGATGTCTGTCAAGAAGTTTTGACCTTCATCTCATGATTGAAATGCGTGTTAATCTCTTGGACACATATGGCTGATTTCATTTTCAGCCGCACGTGATTTTACAGACTGGCTACTCGTAATAACATCATGCTCAGTCCGTATGGAAAGTAACTAAAACTTTTGATACATTGCTTGACTTCTTAACAAGCCGCATCAATACATCATAAGCACTAGCATAACCCTCAAAGATCCATCTTATAAGTATGGCATAAAATTTTTCAATTAAGTTGTTACACGTTCTTCAATCCACATTTTAGGCATTAAAGATAGTTTAAATTTATTTAAAGTGTCTTCTAATTTTATTAGTGGGATATAATAATAGTTTAATAACACACACACACATTATATGTATGTTACCGCTAAAGTGCAGAAATCATTTATTCTACAGATTATCCAGGTAATGTGCAGATTAACTAGGTTGATCAGTTAAAGTGCCGAAAATTGTTTATTCTCAAATTACCTAGGTAATCTGCAAATTGCCTATTAGGCACTCGTTAAAGTGAAAATAAGATCTTTGCTGGAACAACAGCAACGTTTCTAAAGAATCAAGTTAATACAATCAAACAATCAACAAATTAGTTGTTAGAATCAAACATCAATCGATTAAAAAACTATAATACAAAGAACCAGACGGTTTAAAATATTATTACAATTAAGGAAATGAATTTGCAAAACATATGATAAAATTATGCTTACTTAATAGTGCAATCTAAAGATTGTTGACACTTTGAATTACATAGCAATTGGTTTTTGCGACAAGCACACCTATTTGTGGTATATTTAGATTTGCAGTCACATTTTCTGAAACCCTGCCCAGTACCAAGGGATTGCTTTATTGCTGTTTGACGTAAAGATATTTCTACAACAGGGACATCTTCTTTCGTTAAAAAACTCTCTTTGCAAACACTGAATTAAGACTTTGCATACAATTGTTTTAAAATACCCGTTTTAGTACCAGGTTTATAAAGGCCTACGCAATGGCAGCCGACGCAAATTATGAGAAATAAAAACAGCCGGCGATAAGAAGACGCTGGCGAAACCAAACTGAAAGTGGAGGAAGAGGGGGAAGGAGTAGGGAAAGGAAATGAGAGAAACAAACTTTTGAACTTTAACAATGCGGAAGCCGTTAATGTGCACATAACCTAGGTAAAGTGCGGAAAACGCTTATTTTCCCGCGCTAACGGAGCAAATCAGTTAATCTGCAGATTAGTTAGGTGATGTGCACATTAACGGCTCCCGAGCTTTAGCGGTAACATATATAATCTTATATGTTAATATATATACTCTTACGCTACAGTTGTCAGTAAATTACTTCTGGCTATAGTTACGAGTAATAAATTCCAGCACTCAATTCTTGTCTGAGTAGCTAATCCAGTTGAAATAAAAGGTTAGTTCATAGAGTTGCCACCATCCCTTCACTTCCATGATTTAGCTATATATTAAAGTTAGTAGTGAAAGAGGTCTTACCAATTTGACTTGAATATTTAAACCACGAACTTAGAGAGATTTTCTGCCTCTTTTATTTTAAAATCTATGCTTTAAACAATGAAATTAATGCAGAATTGATTTTATATATACATATAGATAATTATATATACATATATATATATATATATATATATATATATATATATATATATATATATATATATATATATATATATATATATATATACATATATATATATATATATATATACATATATATATATATATATATATATATATATATATATATATATATATATATATATATATATATACATATATATATATACATATATATATATATACATCTATATACATATATATATACATATATATATATACATCTATATATATATATATATATAATATAAATTTTATGTATATATATATGTATTTTACATACTGGGTCCAAAGTGACCTTTACATGCACAAAATCACTGATTCAATACGAATCACATCTGTTCAATAGAATCGGATGCATTTTTTGGTGGTGATACATAGGATAATAACACATAAATACACACTAAAAATATTTGATATGAGTGCATGTGATACAAAACTAATTATGAAACAATCAGAGTTTAAATAATGTGCAACAAGGAGATTTAAAAAAAATGAATATCTTGGAATCAAATGCAGACTTTTGACATTAATTGGGAATCTCCTCTAACTCGTATAATAACGCACTTTTATGATTTAACCTAATGTGGTTAATTAGAATTTGGGGCAAAAAGCTCCACTCCTCCAAAATGGCTGTTTTCAAGGCATTGCGATATCTAGGAGAAGGATTTAGCCGCGTAACAGCTCTTCCAAGGGCGTCCTATAAATTCTCAATCGAGTTTAAATCACAAAATTGGCTGGCCGTCAAATGCCTTCGCTACCAAATAATTCAAGAACCAGGTTCTCCTGACGTAGACGTGCGTTATCATCCCAATAATGAAAGTTAGATCCACATGATCATTTGAAAAGCCTTAATAGTGTTTTAAAACTTCGTCTCGATTATCTCTAACTAGACACAGATTTTCTGTCAAACATATGGCCCACACATCCATTGAATTGCCCTCACATTCTATCAGGTCTGAGTCGCCTTAATGGTCATATTCCCTAATATTTCGAGTTCCTGACTGCCTTTAGATGTAAACTCGATTAGATCACTATAGGATGTTAAACTGAACTTCAATTACTCACTGAAAAGAACAAAGTCCCATTTTTGTTGACTTCTGCTCTGATGGTTTTCTGCACCAATTCAGTCGGGTCATTTTATGTTGGGCGGTCAATGAAACAAACACCATTGGCTTTCTGGCATAAAATACTTCTCATTTAGCCTTCTGTATACACTTTATTGTGATACTAATATTCCGGTGGCGACTGCAAGCTCTAAACTCAGCTGTCTAGTAGCCGATTTTGAGAAGCAGTTGTTACTTTTCTACGTCCTTATCCAGGCATCTTAGCAACAGTTTTAGAAATTGTTACCAGTGGGCAGAGACTGTCTCTCATAAAAAATTCAGCCATCTTGCCACTCCCACCAATTTCCGTTCAGTTTCTAAAGAGCCGATAGCTCACCACCCCTAAAATCCTTCCAAATGATACGTAGAAGCAATAATAAAAAGTTTTGGGTCAATAAACACTGAAATCAAATCCTGAATTGCAGAAGTTTGCAGAGAAGCATATTTCGTGCACAGAGCTTGCGCCATTATTAGACGTAACGCCATTATTTGCACATTAGAAATAGTTTGATCAAATTGGATTGGATAGTAATAATTAGATTTGCCTTTTTCTCATTTTTCGGAGGAATGAATCAGATTGTTTGGGTATTTCATGAAATATCATTATATTTATGTTTGTAAAGCTTAGTTACGGACACCCGCGTATATTAGACCTGGATGATTTTTTTTTTGGCTACTGCGTAAAATCTGCCTTACGGGTCACATAATGTCTCACAAAAGATTCTACCAAAACAGTCGAAAATTTTTCCGGAATATTCAAAAATTACAAAACCAGAAATAGTTGTCATCCATACATAGTCAAACCTCCAAGATGACTTTCTATGCAAACCGTTCTAAACCATCTGCATAGAATTCGTTTTTCGAACTTTTGACAGATTGCATGCTTTACTGAAAAGGCCCACAGATCAATCATAGAACGTAATTGGTAACGATTCATCTTGTGAGGAAAGGCATAAAAAAGTTTCAATTAAGTCTTCACACGAACTTTGGTTAAAATGAACGGTGCTTATTTTCGTGAAGGTGGTAATGTAAAATATTTACATAAAAACCAGTAATTTGAAAACTTCCATACAGTCGCATTTAATGGTAAATCTACCTGCTCCTATTGCAAAAAATTATGGATTGTTTTTTGTTTCATATAATTAAATGTTCATATATAACAAAGTGATTTGGACACATGTATAGTATAAGTGTTGCTTGTGATAATAAAATCCATGATATACATAATTAAAAGCACGTATATAATTAAATGATTTCTATACATGTTAACGTTCTTGAAGCATGCATGTTCTAACTCATATATAAAATTAAGGAGTGTATATTTAGGAAACGCATAAAAATATTTTTCTCTTTTGAATATTTCTAGACTTCCGTAAGCTGTGAAACAACCCATGGAATTACACAACAAAGTAATATGTCTGTCAAATAGATGTGGTGGGGGAGAATATCTATAGGAGTCTAACTTTTTATGGCAAAGGACAACCATGGATTGTCTGAGAATCCACAAGAATATCTCTCGGAGTCTGACTTTGGATGGCGAAGTACCACCATAGATTGTCTGGGAAGCTAAGATTTCAGGGGAGACTTCTGGGAATTAGCTCAATGTAGTCCAATGATATCAGGGGGTCCTAAGCAGGGATATGTAAAGGAGGAAAAGTTGGAGGAGATGGAGTGGGGAAACTACAGACAGCAGACCGCTAACGGTCATCCCGTGCGAAGATAGAGTTACCCTTTGAGAAAGATGCACGAAACATTACATGCTGTCCACTGAGGGCTGCGTTGTAGATTGTACATAAATGCTTTAAATTAAAAACGAAGGCAAGGTGTCGTTGTAATATCTATCAGAAGATTTCCATCTTCTTTTCTTAGCTGGAACATTTCGCCAATACGATACGCTCGGGAAGAAAATGCTTAATTTCTATAAAAGGGACGGAGCATAACGTCCTCATTGATGATTCCCTATTACCTGGAGAATCAAGTTCACGCAGGATAGATTATGAAATCTGAAATGATAAGGCATTAGTGTGTATGTCACAGATTTATGGAAAACGGTTTCATCAACATATATGCTTTAGGTATCCTGTAACCAGTAATTGCTCAAGGAATGCCATGATATTATATTTTTGGTTATTTGTTCTTGGGTATACAATAAAATCAATTTTCATCTCATAGATGAATGATAGAAATAAAGAGATTATTTTAGAGAAGTGATAGTTAACCTTTTTTCCGTGTCCTCCTGGACTTGATTACGTTACCCAATGGATTTTGCCCGGACAATACCTACATTCACGTATCGTTTGTTAATACTTTACAACAAAGTTGAAAAGTGTTTATGACTTTGTTCATTCTGTCGGTCTGTCTGTCCGTTAGCACGATAACTGCCGTAAAAATGACTTAAGTAAAATGAAATTTTAGTATGTAGTTCAGATGGTCTGTAGGACTTATGGGAATAAAAAGGAATAGTATCATCCAATTAGTTTTGGATTGAACCCGGGTTGAAAAAATGAAAAACATTGAGCCCTATGGGACCTAATTTTTCAAACATTTTTCAGCCGGATTTAAAATTCACAAATTGCTTCAAAAATTTTAGGTAATATTCAAATTGTTCCATAAAATATATAAAAAAAAAAATTCAGCGGAATATAGTAGTTTCAGTGGAATATTGTATATCAGTAGTTTTTTAAATAAAAATTATAATAATAATAACACCTCTTATTGAAGCGATCACGTGACCAGAATATGAAGAGATCACGTGACCCACTTTAAAATGATATATGGTATCCATCTTGTCTTAAAATCGTGATTTTTAAAGTTCTTTTTAATTCATATTGAGTGTTGTATCC
This sequence comes from Amaurobius ferox, assembly GCA_951213105.1. NCBI lineage: Eukaryota > Metazoa > Arthropoda > Arachnida > Araneae > Amaurobiidae > Amaurobius > Amaurobius ferox. The sequence continues at coordinate 90,267,215 of OX578138.1, read as the reverse complement.
GTCCTAAAACCACTTTATTTTTGCTTAAATTCTGTGCATCTACATACTGAAACAACGCAATTACAATATATTTGAGTTTAAATGCTCATCCAAATTTGATTATTTATACAACTAAGCCTATTTTTCACCTATGTAAAATGTAAACAGCAAAATATGTAGAATGAGTTGTATTAGAATTGCTGTATTTCTTTAAAACAAAATTATTTAGTTCATGGAGTCTGCATATCTGATATGAATGAAATATTCACTGATTTTACAAAGAGAAGGACGATTTTTTTCGCTGAAGTTCTACGCATAGAGTTTAATTACTTGTAGCTCCATGGTCTTCATTTTTAAATAAAATAAATTATTATAGTATTGTGATGAATGACATGAATGGGAAATTATGTATGAATGAAATGTTGCTTTTATAGAGAGAGCCAGGCGTGTTATTTTGTCTATGACGTCATGTGAATGAATTTCAGTTGTTTTCGATAAAGTTTTCAAATATAATAAATTATCGTAGTATTATGATAATTCTAAAATTATTACCGAGGAATGTATCAAATTTTAGAGATGTTTAAACCAGGCCATATATATTTCAATGCCATCATTTGAATGAAGTTCATTTTTTTCGATGAAGTTTTAAGTTTTCAAATATAATAAATTAATGTAGCATTGTGATAAGTTTTAAAATATTACCAAGGAATGTATTACATTTTAGACATGTTTAAATAAAATTGCATTGAAGTTGGAAAGTGTTTCATAATCAATGCTTTAAGCATGATTGATCTTTCTTGTTTTTCTTTTGTAGCTGTCGTGTGAGGATCCATCCGAAAAGAAACGGCGACACACGTTTAGGTCGCGACCTGCAGGTTAAGAACCCCTGTTTAAGAGTCAAGTATGGAATTTTAAGGAAAATTAAAGAGCATATTTGTTAGTGAAAGTAAGACGTTCAAATCCTCTCGGAAAATGTTGAACTGGTTGGTACGAAAATCTTGATCTTAAGTACTGAGTTTCATGCTGCAAAAGAAGTAGCTTAAAGCTCAGTACTCATTAACTGTTGTTATTGTTTAGGACAAAAATTAAAAAAAAGATCAATCATGCATAAAGAATTGATTATGAAACACTTTTAAACTGAAAAGCAATTTTATTTAAACAGCTCTAAAATGGGACTTCATCGAAAAAACTTCATCGAAAAAAATGGCCTTTATTCAAATGACGTCATAGAAATATAAATCGTTTGGCTCTCTATGTAAGTAGTGAATATTTTTTATACACTTTTGTTACAGACTCCAGAGTTAAATAATTTTCGTGAAAAAAATCAGCAATGCTTATACATCTCATCTTGTACAATCTTATACAGTCTTATATCATCCCTTCTGTACATTCTGCAACCATTAAAATTCGACTTTGTTGTGGAAATAATCAAAGTTTGATAATCATTTAAAATAAAAAATATTGTAATTACGCTATCACAGAATATATATGCACAGAAAATACGCTGAAATTAAGCTGTTTTAGGACGGATACAACACTAATGTGAATTTAAAAGAATTTAAAAAATCACGATTTTTGTACTGGGAAAAGAAAATGGATGCCGTATTTTATTTTGAATTCATATGTTTTCTTCATGTTATAATTATTATTTTAATTTTTATTTAAAAACTACCGAACCTATTTTGCTGAAAATTTTTCATACATTTTATGGGATAATTTGAATGTTTTCTAAAATTTTCGTAGCAATTGGTTGATTTTAATTTCGCTTAAAAATTGTTTGGAAAATTACCCACATAGGATTCAATGTATTTCATTTTTTCTATCCGGGTACAAAGCATAACTAATTGGATTATATTATTAATTGACATTCCCATCTGTCCAACAGACCATCTCAACAACATACTAAAATTTAATTTTGATAAAGTGATTTATACGGCAGGTATCGTGCGAACCCACAGAAAGACAGACGGAATGAACAAAGTCATAAACACTTTTCAAATATGGCATAAAGAGATAAAAATGAATATTGAATTATTTTAACCATAATAATTTCACTTAAAATTTGAGGACTCTGATTACTCTAAAATCGATATCTGTAAATATTAAATCATGTTTGTGTTTGTTTGCTGTGCATCATTTTATGCAAACTATTATTTAATGTAAAAATAACTTAAAGTATTTTGCTACTGGAACTCAAATTATTCGAAATTTAAGATTTTCATAGTTGGTGTTTCCTCTGGAGAAACATGGTAATTGCCTATCTAAACAATGAATATATATGACTAAATTATGAATATATATGTAGTAAATACTAGCAACACAAATGAACTAAGTACATCAAATAAAAAAACTGACGTTGGCAACACATGACTTTCCTTATATAATGCAATGAATTTATTACTTTTACAGTAAAAAACTAGGTTGTTCTTATAGTAGATACTTATATTCTTTCCAAGATATTGAATTTTCGACAATTAGTTGTCATTTTCATAGATTTAGAGTCATTTTTATCCAGATAGCGAGATTTTTGTTAATTTTGCCATATTTAAAAAAGTCGCTAAGTTGGCAACATTCCGCTAAATTCGTCGCCAAAATATCGCCAAGCGTTATGGACGGAGAAATAAGTTATTCTTATAGCAGATAAATGACTATTAGTTTTCAAATACAAAAGTATTGCTCAAATAATCTTTTCTCATTAATGGAACGAGCTAGATCCATGAGAATGATGTCACCCAATTTATCGCATGCGGTTCCGGACATAATCCCGACAACCAAAATCCCGACAAGCCCGAATCCCGACAGCCGAAATCCCGACAGGGTCGAAATCCCGACAAGTCAAAATCCCGACAGGGTCGAAATCCCGACAAGTCAAAATCCCGACAAGGCCAAAATCCCGACAAGGTCAAAATCCCGACAGGCCCAAATCCCGACAAGGTCGAAATCCCGACAATCCAAAATACCCATAGCCGAAACCCACTCTTGCACAGACTAATACAATACTAAGGCGGTCATCCCAGAATTAATTAAACCGTAAAAATCCGTAAGAATTATTTAAAAGTATTATAAACAAAAGCTCAGTATGTCATTTTCATCCCGATGATGATTGTGATACAAGTAGACCTTAGTAATATATGAAATCCTAGCAGCGAATACCCGGCGTTAAACATGATTTAAGATGTAAATCTTTGATTAACATTACACCGAATATACAGTAATACAATTATTATTCTCAAGCATCAAACAAAAAATGTGTTTATGATACGCTCACTTAGAAAGAAATAATCAACTCGTATGCAGCAGTATGTCCGAGATAAATAAATGTCTAAGCACATCTGGTGTAGGGCGCACATGTGTCTGAACAGAAATTATTAGCCCACTCAGGGCAAATCGACCCCATACAATGATATCATACATCCTAAGTAAACGGTCGGGGCATATTAAATGTGGCTACGCGGTCTTTGTTATCTCACGATAAGAAGTTTAGTCTTTAAAGCTAAGCTGTAGCTTTGTTTGATGATTATATATGATCAAATTTGTGAAATACCTAACACATTGTCCCAGTTGTAAAACAGTTGGACTTCCCAACTTGATGACTCCATAGATTCAAAATGCAAGTAAAAATATAGAATTGTAGGATAGTGAGTCTGAATACTGAATTCTTATACAAGCCTTCATTTAACTTCAAAGGACTGTATACACCTATATTTGACACGTTTCAAAGTTTTGAAGTCCTAACTAATTAGGTTCCAATAATCGTAGCGACATACAATTTGGCATGTTTTTTTTTTTTTTGTGGTGCATTTTAATTCATTAGAATCTCAACCTTATCCAGACAGCCCTTCCTGTGCTCACCATGGAATGCCCTCATTTTTCAAATATTTTAATGCCCTAGCCAATCAAGTTGAGCTGAATATTGTTTTCTTTTAACTTTCGTACAACAATGGTTATTCATATCCAATGAAATAGTGAGACATATTTAAATATTAACCAGGTTTAAACCTTATTAGGTTAGGCATTCTGGTAATTCGATAATATGGTAATTCGATAATGTGGTAATTAGGCAATATGGTATTTAGATAATTAGTTTTGGTATGTCTTTTTTGGGGCATATTTCAATTCTTGCGATTTAAAATCTTATCGGACTCGACCCGGGTCTACTATAGGAATGCACTCTTTTTTTAGGAATAACTCGAGATCCGGTGCAGCTATAAAGAGCATATTGGTAGATCTCTGTCTCTCGTGGTATATTTGGTTTTTTACTTCCGTTATATACATAGTATAATGTATAACGAAAGTATTGTGATGGTGTCGAAAATTCAAAATCGAGTTTTTGACGGGAGAGCACTTTTCAAGCATTCCTGAATACGAATCAAACGTTTATGATGTTATGCCTGTGTGTGCGTGGGTGTGTGTGTCAGTGAAATTGTAGAGACGATATCTCACAAACGAATAGAGCGATTAGAACTAAATTTGATACAATAATTACAATCCATGAGTACTGAAAGTCTATTGTTTTTAAAGGCAATCGAATGTTCAGAACCCACTAAATTTTCGAGTGAAATTTTAATAAGAGTATCAAAAAATCAAAACCTTTAATAAAGTTACGTAAATAGTCATTTCTTATGTAACTTTTCATCAGAAAGCAATTGACATGAACTTTAGAACGCTAGCATGAATCGCTCTCGAGATATTGCACATTTTTCAAGTGAATGTATCAAAAATCACATAAAATAAAAAAATATATATATTAACTATTGTGAAATATTTTCATTTTTCATATGTAATACAATGCGATAAATTTGATGATGTTCTCGTGGATCTACCTCATTCCATTCCTGAGAAAAGTTAATTTTGTATTTGAACGCTAATAGTCATTTATCTGCTATAAGGACAACTTATTTATCCGTCCATAAAGCTTGACGAGATTTTGGGGACGAATTTAGGGGAAAGTTGCCAACTTGGCGACTTTTTAAATGTTGCCAAATTAACATATTGCCAAATTGATAAAAATGGCGCTAAATCGATGAAAATGACGACTAATTAAGTTCAATATCTGGAAGAACTAAGAGTAGACTATAAGAATAACCCATTTCTCCGTCCGTCCGTCCGTGACGCTTGGCGAGAAATATAGCGGTACGTCGCCAACTTGGCGACTATTTTAAATATTTCCAAGGTGACAAAAATGTCGTCAAATTGATAAATATGACGTTGCAAATATTTAAATGCAATGATAAAAATGTTTCGCAAATTCTGATTTTCGTCATATGATGTGCATACCTTTTAGTATATAAGAAATGCTTCCCCCTCATTTTGTCTGTAACACTTGGGTGATGTATTTGGCGACTCTGGAAAATAATTTAGCAAATTATCGCCAAATTGACGATATTTCGCCCCAAATTGACAAAAGTATCGCCGAAATTGCAAAAATGACTTTAAATTAATGAAAATGACGTCTAATTGATGAATTAATTATTAAAATATTGTAATATATAGACTATATCGCTTATTGAGGATGCCATCAATAATGATAATTGTTTATTTAGAGTTGTGTTAAATGTAAGTTACTTGGATACTTTGAAATAGTACCCAAAATCGGAAACACAAAATGGCACAAATCCGGAAAATCGCCAAATGTACATTTCAACGATAAAAACAAAGTCCCGTGGATCTAGTACATTATTTTTGGTCTGGAAAAGTAGTAACATTATAATAAGAAAAGTCATGTGCTGCTGCTTACATCAGATTTTTTTAAATTTTGAAACTTACCATCCAGTCTGACCTAGACCTACCATAGGAATGTACTCATTTTTGCTCAATAATTCGATAACTGGAGCAGCTAGACATTTCAAATTTTGTATGCCCTTGGCTTTACTATATATATTTAAGTTACATATATTTTATTAAGTACATTTTTCATGCATTTATGTTACATGCAAATAATAAAAATGTATCATTAAAAAAAATAAGTTTATTTTGCTGTTACTTGTATAAATTCACTTTCGTACAACAATCGTAATTCATATCTGATGGAATTTATAAATCATTAATATATGAACTAGATATGATGAAAATAATTGCTTTTCAGGTTTTGGAATTTTTTGATCAGTTACACTACTCGAGCCGTCCATGTAACAAACTGAAAGTTCCTACCCCTTATAGAAGTATGAAGTAGTGTAAAGAAATTACCTTTAACTTTCGTACAGCAATGGTTATTCATATCCGATGCAATAGCGAGACATATTCAAATATTAAGCAGGTTTAAACCTCAAGCATTTCCGCACATACATAGAAATATTACATTTTATGTATTATGAGAATGTATAATGGAAGGCGTAAATAAAGACGCGTAAAGCCTCAATTGTTAGATATTTTATTATTATACACATTTTTAACTTCTCACCACTTCACTTCATATTCACATTCCCCCTTCGAGCAAAACATCCCCTTGCGCACGCCGCTTATAGCCTGCCAGGGGTGATGAAGACGTAGAATACGGTGCGATGATTAAACCGAGATCCACCCCCATACTCAAGATTAATCGAAAGTGTGATGGATGTGAGGCCTTGACGCCTCCTCCTCATACGTCATCTTTCATTATGGCACGACAGGTCGTGATGAAAAATTCCAACATTTTTTTCTTATTTTGGCACGTGTGGTAAGCTTTAACGTGGAGTTAATATGAACGAAACAGGCATATATGGGTTACGGAGGAAACTGAGGTAATATTAAAGTGACCTAAATGGAATAAAACATGAAAATTTAATATTGTGATAAAATCAGAAATAATAATAATTTTTTCGAGTATATTTTATGTTGTAAGCGTTCACAGGGATGTTAAGGCTTACATATGCAAATATCAAGTTTTCGTTTTATCCCCCTCAATATACAGAGTGATCATAATTAAAATATACCTCTTCTGGATCTTCTGGAGACATTTCTATAAGTTGAAACTCAACCAAACTTACAAAGAATACTCCTAAAAACATGAGGAATGTATTAAATTGTAAATATATTAGTTTTACAAATTCTGTCAAGGAATAACTCCGTGCTGTGTCTGGTGAAAATGAAAATGCATATAGCACGTATTTTATGGGGCAAATAATGAAGTTATAAACCTACTAGATAAATTTTTAAGGTTTTTCTATTATAGGAAAAACATAGTGACTCCTACATAAGGAAAATGCTCTGCTTGCAATCTGTCCTATAAAAACATTAACAATTACGTTGATGTGCCTTCAAAATTAACTCAGGAAATGAATAAAATTCATTGAACACACTTGTGATGTCACTAATGGAAAGTTATGTTAAAAAGAATATTTTATGGGGCTAAGATAAAAAAATAAATTCCGTAATTTAATCCGTGACTATTTTAGCACAATGAATGATGAAATTAACATTATATTTATATAATATGCACTGAACTGACTGTCTGGATGATATATCAAAATTATCGAGCACTATTACAGCTATAATCTTCGTTTTAGTGTCAATCAATCTGTCTCGAATTCGAGACCGAGGAAAAAGTATAAAATTTCAATTTTCGAATTAGGGGTGACGGTGCAAAGAGGTAATGGGACCACTCAAAATTACTTTCCACAATGATCGAGGACTTCCACTCAAGCCAGAATCTAGGTTTTGATCTTATTCGATCTGTCTCATCTTCCAGGTCAACGGACAAATCTAATATTTTGAAAATTTTGAATAATTAGAGATGACGAATCGAAGGAATAATCGGAAACTTCAAAGCCATTTTGCTTAATTACCGAGCACTTGTACTCTAGCCAGAATCCCGATTTCGGTTTGGCTAATCTTTAGGTCAACGGAAAAGTCTAACGTTTGAAGTTCCAATTAGAAATCATGATTCGAAGGGATAATCAAATAGCTGAAAACCACTTTGTTTAATTATCAAGCACTTTTACATGATCCTTAAGTTTTAGTCCCATTTGATCCAAATTAACTTATAGGTCAATGGAAAAATTAGTATTTTGAAATGTTCTAATTAAGGTTGACGATTCGAAGGATTAATAAAAAACCCCAAAACCAATTTGCTTAAAAATCGAGTACTTTCATTCTAGCTGGCATCTAGATTTTGATCTAAACTTCTACGTCAACAGGCTATCTAATATGTTGGAAAATTTACAAATACGATAGTGAAGTTGCTCAGGACTAATCGAAAACGCCTAAAACACTTCGCTTAATTATCGAGCACTTTTACTCCAGTTAGAGTGACGTGAAACCGTCCAATCATAATTTATCATTAAAATAAATATCTGGCATCGTCCTAGATACATTAAAGAAATATTTATTAATCAGTAAATTCAATTTCCTGAAGACTGGAGGTTGGAATTCACTGCATGGCAATACAGTTGTTTAACAATCTTCAGATTAATAATCTGCATCCTGAGATATTTTAATCAGAGACCCCATAGACCCCACTGACCCATTAACTTCCAAGATTAGCCTCTCAGGATGAGCCTCTTAGTTTTCTTTCAATATTTTAAACATTTACCGCTTAATAGACATATATGCTGATTAGATGAGACCTCAATGATGACACCTGATATGATGATACTTCTAAGTATTTTAAAACATTCACCGCTTAATTGAAATATATGCTGATTCCATACAAGATATCAGCCAGATTTAGCTGACGAGGGTTCAGCTGTAAAGTCACGAGGAATGAGAGATAATATGAATGAATATTAAATTGATTGAAACGAGCATTATATGCTTACAAATTAGTCAAAGGCTCCAATAGTCATGAATTATAAATGGGCTCATTCGAATTATTATAGATGAACATGATTTGTTGATTTCTCCCACTAGTGTTTCAGCCAAAAACATTAGTGGTCAAACAATACAATCAACACTACGATTAACATTAAAACCTACAAACTAAAAGAAGGAAAATAGTGTGATTTTTAAAATGACATGGTATAAATTAAGGTTGAAGTAATTGATTAATACAGCATGATGAAACTCAACATGTTTCGAAGTATAAGATATTATTTAAGCTACTGCAGTCAATCAAAACAAAACGAAGCAATAGGTTACATAATTTTCATGTTTGATGATTGCATTCATCGACAAAAGTTGGTGGACATTCTATCAGTACAGTACAGTGCAGAACTCATGTACAGTAATCCCAGATCTAGAAATGACAACGCATTGAGTGATAAACTTGATTACATGCAGCTTACTAAAATTTTGTTTGACACATATAATACATTGAACTGGAAATGACCAGTTACAGTTTTGTGATATTATAAGTACAACAATAGCTGTTGGTAAAGTAACAAACGAATATTATTAAGTCCTGGCTGTCAGATTGATAGCAAGAAAACGACAGTATTGAATTAATTAAAACTACACTACGTTTTATGTAGACAAATGGCAACTTTATTGACTATAACACACGCACACATATACTGTAGAGTATTAAAAATCTTATGGCAATCGCAAAAGCAAGGTTTTTAAACTCAACAGCAGCATTGGCAAAACTGAGGAAGCTGATGGATTCCTTTCATTTTTATGGGTCTCAATAGGTGCAAATTTTATATTAATGCGAAATCTGTGGATCTCACGCGGTGTTTGCATATTCACAATTGATGAAATCAGTACGGATAGTGTACGATATAGATGGAGAATCTATCGCAAACGGCGTGCCCTTTTGTCAATTGGTAAAATTTCTATCGAATACTAGATCCCTGTTATGTAACGAGGTTTCTTCCATCCTAGATACCAGTTTCAAGATGTACATTACAATTTAATCTCCCAACCCAAGGCCTATCCCAAGGTCTATCTTCAGATAAAGCTGTTGATTGGGCCCAACGAATTTGTTCTAAGTCTATATATAGTGCTGCTTTAAGAGGCAGAAAAATTGAGGGATATGTGAATCAGATGTTTCGTTTGACAGGATTGAAAAAATTGAACAAAACGTAGGACTAGAAAGTAAAGAAAAAAAGAACAAATAAAACTGAAGCAGCTACTTTAAGTTGTCAATATGTGTTTTAAGTATATAATACTAGACACAAACTCTGCTTTACATGTGATTTTTGCAAAAAATGTGTTTTGCTCTTCATAGCGGACTGCAGAAATGTTCCAAATTCGTTTGTTAGATGACATGCAGAATATCACAATATAGATCACCATACATATTTTTTAGGGAATTTACGTGTATAAACTGAAATGGCAGTTTATAGCATGATAGTATAAAGAAGCAAAATACGCCCTCAACATGATTTGACATCGAGTGAATCTACTTCTGGATATACTGCATCCCAAGGTCATTACATCTTTACATCTTTACAACGTTACAACGTTACAACGTTACAACGAATTACATCTTTACAACGCACAAACGTCTACTGCAAATCGGAATGAAATTTTGACTGTTTTTCCATTGAGCACATATTTAACCACGAGTAATACAGTTTTTGTGTCTATTACTGTAGGTGAATCGCCATTTTTAGGGTGCCATAATAAACGATGATAAAAATGATTTAGTGTCATTTTTATCCATTTGGCAAGATTTTTGTTAATTTGGCAACGTTTAAAATAGTCGCCAAGTTCGCGATATTCCGCCAAATTCTTCGCCAAAATCTCGCCAAGCGTTATGGACGGTAAAAACGGTAAAGGAAAGTAATAAAGATGATGTTAAACGATGGAAGAGGCACTATATAAGCAGTGATATCCTGAAATGACATTAAATTTTACTAATTCGTTGTTAAATTCAAACACATACTTTAAATGGAAGAAAATACAATGATCGGTTTATTTCACATGTCGATCCATTCTATGTGATAATACTTTAAGGTTCATGACAAGAGGTGGGACAACAAAGTGGTTAGCGCGCGTGGATTGCACTCGGACGACACAAGTTCTATTCTCGGCTCTTCCTAAACTGTCACCATGTTCATGCGGCGCACTGGCACGTTAAATATAAATTTCTTACGAGAAATTGGGGGTGGGTGATAGATGGTACGGTCCCTAGGGATGCCTCCACCACTGGGTTCATGTTTAAATCGGGTGGCACTTTCTGGCCGTCCAAACGCATGCCTTACACCTTCGGGTATGTCGGACGATCTAGGTCGAAGAAGAAGACGGTTTATGACATTCTAGTACTGAGAGTGAAAAAAAAAATCATGAACGAGTGCTGTTTTTAATTACAAATTATAAGGAATAGACACTTGAATCAGATGCCTTAAATGATTAAACATGTCCCACGCCATGTAAAACTGCTCATATTTTAAATCAAGAATATCAAATTAATTATTCTCATAAAGCGATATGTTGGGTTGCTTTAGAATATATGTAATTTGGGGGTTTGAAATTTATTTTCATTTATGTTTCCCTGGCTCAATATTCTCAATTTGGCAATATTTAAATAATATTTATTTGTTTTTTCATTTATTCGTTAATTAGAAATTTTTTAATTTTCTAAGTTAATTTTCTTTATAATATTCTTAATTAAAAATGTTCCATTTCCTAAATTAATATTACTTTTGATTTGTAAATTTATAAAAATGATTATGTTTTTGATTCCCCTTAAAATTCCCTTAATTCGATGACTCGTTTTCCCATTTTGGTTAGAAATTCTGTTTAATCTATAGTTTCCAGTTGCGATATGAGTTATAAAAACCCTGATGTCGACAGTCCATGACTTTCTTTATGTAATGCCATGATTTTTTTTTTGTTTCTGAGTGAAAAAATTATGTATAAGATTTACGGTACAATGTTTTTAATGTTGAATTGTACATTTGGTGTTTTTCAACATGTAAAACTATTTCAAAGTAGCCATTTCACTTATATTTTAGACAACTCAATATTGACAATTATCAATAGTGATAGTATCCGCAACAAGCAATGTAATCCATATTATAAAATATTTTAATACTTGATTCATTATTTTGGCGTAATTTCCGTTAATTTAGCGTCATATTTGTAATTTTAACCATATTTCCGTTAACCCGAGGGCACTTCGCTATGTTGGCGACGATATTTGCTAAATTCGTCGCTAAGTCGCCATTATCGACATGCTGTCTTCCCATTTACGGACAAACGTTACACCCGGCCGTCCAAACAGTACCTTACACCTTTCTGGTAGGTCGGACGGTCTGGGTCTCAACTACAAACGTTACAGGCAAATGTAGAGAAGAACATTTCTTACAGTACATAAATGACCATTGGCTAATTGTTTGGCTTCAAAATATAAAATTATTACACAAAGTATCCTGTTGGAAGGAAGTGTAAGTAGTACAAATTAAATTATTATTCAAAGTTAAAGCTATATTAACTCCAATGAGTATATACCAAGAGTGGCACGCTCACCCAGAGTATTTACAGCAGTATCAGGCGTACAAAAGACACAAGGGGGAACAGTGCAAAGCTCCACTGATCGAGGGGAAAAGCTTGAAGGGAGGACGCTCACGGACGAGTTACGCAACACTATTTGATATTTCTCTTGCAACGAGAACACAATTTTTTAATTTATTTAAGAGTATCGGGTTATTTCTAACATTGGAGAACCAGGCTGCAGAGAGAGAGGGGGACGGTTTAATTAAATGGTGGGTAGAGGTGTGCGGACAGGAAAATACATAATGGTCCGCATCACCAAAAGAGCCACAAGAGCAGCAAGAAGTTCTTTTGTGCTTAAAATGATGGAGGTAATCCAAAAAGGGGCCGTGGCCGGTAAGGAAGTAGATAAGGTATTTATTATAGATTTGAAAATTTTGGTTAACTTTGGGTAGATATGTTAAAATTCTGGCCAGATCATGGGTACGGGGGGAAATGTAGTCGTTCAATAGAGATTGCCAAAGATTTAAAAGGTGTAATTTACAATGGTTTATTAAAAAAGAGTAAGGGAAGGGAACTATAGTAGGGGAGCCAACAGTTGTGGCGAGCTTGGCTTTTTCGTCTGCAACCTCATTGCCCCGAATGTTAGCATGGGCCTTTACCCATTTCAAGTTAAAAAGGGATTTAAAAGGAAAGATGCTAGTTTTGATATCATTAAGAAATTTTGACTTAATATTAGGGGAATTAAGAGCCAAAATGGCTGAAAGGCTGTCTGAATAAATATTGACTTTTTTATTATTTTTAATAGCCCAAGTAAAAGCTTCACGTAAGGCAGCCAATTCAGCCTGGAAAACCGTGTTCTCGCTGTCAAGTTTAAATAAAAATGATTCAATCAAAAGGTCTTCTTTGAAAACACAGAAGGCGAAGCCGACATTATTGTCGATCTTCGAGCCATCTGTGTAAATGTTACGCAACGGGTAATGCAACGCAGGGAGGGGTAATGCAACGCATTACCCCTCCCTGGATTGGAGGTAACTTGTTTTAGCATTTCTTCACCAAATTGTACTCTACTTACCCCTACCAAATCACTGTGGTATGCTCGCCCACTGTATATGCGTCTCTGTAAATACCATTACTTTCTTCAGCTGTGTCCTGTGTGGCACATTTTATTGTTTGTGTCAAATGTGACACGCCTTGTAACCTTTTCGTTGTTTGCTATGTGACTGTGAGTTTGTTCGTCCGTCTTGTTGCTGTGTCCTTCGCGGCACTTTTGATTATCTGTGTCTAGTGTGACACGACCTGTAACTTCTTTGTAGTTTGCTGTGTGCTTGTGTGTCTCGCTGCCGTACCCTACGTGGTACATTACAACCATGTAACTCTGTAACCTATTTCTTAATTTTCAATAAATGACTGGTATACTCCGGCAGCTCGTGGGTGCCTGTGGAAGTCGGTCTCCGATCCTAAATTTTCTCCCGGCCATACATCAAACTGCCGTAAACCCCTGGGTTGGCTGTATGGTCTGGGCCTTTCACACTCCTTTCACAAAGTATCCTGTCTCGTAAATGGGACGATATAGATCCACGATAATGATATTAAATTTATCCCATATTATTATATGAAAATTGAGCATATTTCACAGTAGTTAATACTTTGTTTTAATTGTATGTGATTCTTTTAATAAATTTATATGAAAACATGCAATATTTCGAGAACGGTAGCATGAGAGGTTATAATTTGTTGCCAATTGTTATCTAATGAAAACTTGCATAAGAAATTATTATTTACGTAACAATATTGATGTTTTTAAATTTTTTCTGATCTTTTTGAAACTTCATTCGAAAATTTTAGGGTCTTCCGTATATTCGATTTTGATTAAAATAAATTGGCTTCCTGTATTCACTGACAACAATATTCCGTACATTCGATTTCGATTAAAATAAATAGGCTTCCTATATTCACTGACAACAATATTCCGTACATTCGATTTCGATTAAAATAAATAGGCTTCCTGTATTCACTGACAGCAATATTTGTACCAAGTTTCGTTTGAAACTCACCAGGCTTTCTTGATATATCGTAGTGAGATGTATTCGTAAATATGAATTTAAATTGATTGTAGATAAATAGTCTCCCAAATGCTCCAAAGCAAATATCTCCTCAAAAGCGCCCTAAAATGAATGTTTTAAACATTCTACTATTAAAAAGGATACAATTCATTATTTAGAAAACTGCAAATAAATATTAAGCAGTATCTGTATAGTTATTGAATTTGACAAGGTTAAATGAAATTTTCAATTTTTATATACATCCCAATGTCTTTATTTAATTTTTATTACATTTCCAATGCCAGTTCTTATATACATTCCAACCATGTCGTAAAACCGTGTCTAAACTTTTGTTATAGAGAATTTACCAAATATAAAAATATTATTATGGCGTATCCTTTGGAATCGGGATGTGCGCTCAAAATACAAGAATTGGTCCAAATTTCTGGATGACTAACACGTTTATTCACAAGCACAACGTAAACAGAAACAATATACAGTAAAACAGCATTGAAGCGCTTCACTAATTTCACAAAACAACCGGTACTATTCTCAAAACATTGACGAAAGTCACAGTTCCACGTAGTTAGTATCTCATCAACTGCTCTGCACCTAACGGATGACTCCTTTTATAGACTCTCCGTAGAATTTTCAGGAAATAACTCATATCTCGTAGAATGCTGGTTATTTCGGGGCATTTTTCGAACCTTCGGAAAGTCGCCAGATTGGTGATAAATCCCCAAAACTAGCAACATTTCTTCGAACTTAAGCATATGGCAACCCTAGATTCACGTCATGAGAAAGGAGAGTGTACGGGTGTTTTCTCCGTCTGGTTTTCAAAAAATGGTTCCAGTGAGGACATTTTACACATTCGCAGCAATATTTTGTTTATTATATGTGCAAAGTTATATTAAATAAATTGTTAAATACAGAAATTCGATTAATAACTCTTCGTTACGTGGAAATATTTATGAACAAAAATACTTTGAGCATTTTATTTATCAACAATTTTAATTACATATTTTAAATTTTTCCATGCGAAAGTGTTGGATGGCTTGTTGAATAAAAGGCATAGAAAGCAAGAAAATCTGAATAAAAAAATCGCGGTTCCTCCAATTAAGTATTGCCTTTTCTATTTGACACTAAGGGCAATTTCTAGAATCATGCATTTTCGTGTGGTCTACAGCACTGTCGTGCATTCAGCGGATTAGTGCATATATATTTTATGACATGTACAGGCATGAAAACAGAATGAAATATAATGTGGACAAAATAAAATAAAAAGTTGGGCTATATACTGATAGAAAACAAATATTATAATGAACTTTTTATTTTATTTCATTTTATTTTATTTTTTTTTGTTTACATTTTGGAGGTAAAATAAAATTAATCGGCCGACGCGACCAAGTCTTCTTGCTATGGAGTAGGTTATTTGCTTTTGTTTTCTATACATAAAATAATTAGTGTCTTTGAAGTGTCAAACTTGTTTGAATGGCATGAAAAGTAAAAATAAAATTTTGCAGACAGAGTTTTCCTTTCTGTTGAATGTATGGTATTCGAATCGAATGGACATGAAAAATTACAATTTATGTTTTTTTTTCGGCAATGTATTTAGAATGTTTCTTTAATGCTGAGTTTCGGTGTAAGAATTATGACACGGAGAACCACAAAACTCTCGATTCGCGAAACTTTTCCCTCTGACTGTGCTATGTGTGGCAATCTAAATTTATGACATTCAACAAAACTGTAGTTAGTCAGAAGTTGGACAAAAAGTTTTTTCCGAGTGATAGTGTCTCACAATGAATGTATAAAACTGAATACTTTTTAATACTCACAAAGTACTGGGTGGCCATAATTAAAGTAGAGATGGTTAGAGCTCGATAGAGGGAAAACTGTTGGGCCAAACTCAACCAAATTTGCAATAAATACTATTTAGACCAGGGGTGCACAAACTTTTAGCACCTGCGGGCCAATTTCACATTCACTAAGCGACGGCGGGCCGCAATTGGGAGGGGGGGGGGTACCACCCAGCAATATATTTTTAGTAAATACCGAAACAAAAAATTAAAAGTGAAAATTAGAAACAAATACGGAAATGAACTAAACAGCTCACTTGCTTCAAAAACGTACAGACATCGCCAAAATCCTTTTATTTTTTTGTAGAGCTAGTGGGAAATTTGACATTGTTTGCTTTCCATTATTCTTTCAATGTCTGGTTCAGTGTTGGATATAGCGTTCCATAGGTTTCCCTCCAAGTGTTCATCAGTTAGACGAGAACGACCTTCTGATTTCACTTGTTCCATTAATGAAAATGATTGTTGACATAAGTAGGTGCTCCCGAATAATGTTATCGTTTTTCGACCGTGAATTTTCAATTTTTCCATTTCACAAGGCAAGGAATTTCTGTAAAATTCTAGCAAAGAGACTTCGGAAAATTTAGCTTTCAATTCGGAGTTACTCTAAATTTCGATAAGCTCCATCTGAAAATTGACGGGCGCTGTTTCAATATTTGTCGCGAATGGTATTGCAAACACTTCCAACGATTTTTTAAGTTTTTTGATATCTTGAAATCGACGACTGAACTCATTTTGCAGATTTTCTACTAGTCCTATAGAAAATGTGATATAAATTTTTTATAAAAGTTTATGGTGCAGTTTTTCTTTTCTTTTTCTTTTTGCAAAAGTTTTGGAATTTTTTTATGTGTTCGCCAAGCTGAGGCTGGCGGCAGGCCGTACACTATTAAGCCGAGGGCCGCATGCGGCCCTCGTGCCGCGGGTTGTGCACGACTGATTTAGACCATGGAATTCTGATCTTTAAAAGAACAAAAAATAGTTCGGATTTTTGCCACTGCGGGCCAAAGTGGCGCTGTAAGGTCAATTTTTGGAGTAAAATAGGCACAGGAAATACAGAAAGTTAACATTTTCATGCATTTTGTAAAAGACATCACATTTGCATTTTATACGTATTTAGTGCATTTCATATTTACAATTGCATCTTACATTTACATACGTATGATATTAATTTTTATATTGGCATCATTTACATGTATGATTAAATACGTTTTCGTTGCATATATTTCGAAAAGTTCATTATCTGAACAACATTCTCTACTGCAGAATGCAGCAGATATCCATTGATTTGCTTGACAGGTAATGTTATTCGGTCCTTCAAAGTAGCTAAATTCGCATTCCATTGGTATACCAAGCGCTTTACATGGCCCTACAACCAAAAGTCACAAGAGGTCAGATCAGGCAAACTAGCTGGCCACTTCATAGGAAATACTGGACTAATTATTCGGTTGTTAGTAAAATGCTGCCGTAGGACTTTCTGTACGCTCAATTTAATATGAGAGGGTGCTCTATCCTGCATAAAAATCGCTGATTCAAAACATCCACGCTATTAAAGCTGCGGAATAGTTCAGCAGCATTGTTCGATACCTCTCAGCATCGAGGAAACATTCTCTACTTCCTATGCTTATTTTACTCCAAAAATGGACCTTACAGCGCCAGTTTGGTCTGCGGTGGTAAAAATCTGAACTATGTTTTTCTTTTAAAAATCAAAACCCCATGGTCTAACTAGTATTCACTGCAAATTTGATTGAGTTTGGTCCAACAGTTTTCCCACTATCAGGGTCTCCTCTACCTTACACCTCTACTTTAATTATGGCCAGTCACCCTGTACTTTCTGAGTCAATTTTTATAAGATTGAAATAAAAATATTTTAAATGTCAAATAGGGCTAAAATATAAATTTTGGAGTCTAATGGTTTAACATAAAAGATAAACAGCAATGTTATAATACTAATTACTAAATACTAGTTAATAATTAACTCTCATTAATAGTAAATATTCTTATTATACACTTTTATTTAACTTCGATCAGAATATATGTATATGTATAGACATTTGTCTTGTTTTAAATTTTTAAGGCCCTAACTAACCAGTTTCCACTAGTTGTAGTAACATAAAATTTAGCATGCTGTTTCAGCATTTATGGGGCCTGTAATTGGAAAGTGCAAGTTTTAGGAAATGACTCGAGAACTGGATCGGTCAAATAACTCATAATCGAGTTATTGTTGCTTTTCGTGATATACTTTAATTATTAACATTTTTTAACCCCACCGGTCCAGCCTGTTCTGGTTCAGTAATAGAATGGAGAATTACTCTGAGAATGATAAGATAATTTTGGAGGATTTCACGAGAAACGGAATAAGCTCAAATTTGGCTTATTATCGCCTCTTTTCAATTTTTGGAACCTTACCGGTCCAGCGCGTACTGGTCAAATTTAAAGGACTCCTACATTTATCTTAAAATGTACTATAAAATAGAAAACAAGGAAGCAAAGAGATTTTGTAATCCACACTTTTATTGAAATGAAATGCATTAAAACGAAAAACATATATTTCTCAAGTTTTCATTTCATACAATAAAAGTGGATGGTTAGAAACTTTATGTAACTGAAATTTCTTTGTAATTTAGTATATATTCAACATTATCACCAAAAATGTATGAAATCAAGGATTCTGCATGCTTGATGGTGTTATTTTGGAATATACCAAATTATAATAAAATGTTAATTTTATAAAAATTTCTAGCCACCCACTTTTATTGTATGAGATGACTTTTACTGTATGAGAATTTATTGTTTTTCTTTTATTGCATTTTAAAATAAAATTGAGGATCCTAAAATTTGTGTTTGCTTGCTTGTTTACTATTAATTTGTTAAGGGTTTTCGTTTTCACAGTGGCCTTAAAATGCTTCAAATAGCTTAATGGTCGTACGTTTCTGTCGTGCTAAACCTGATATGCGCAGTTGAAATTATAGGTCTTAACCTTTTGCTTTACAAGTAAAGGGATTTTACTACTTGGACAAATGTTTAGTTAAGTGCGTAGGAAGATCGCTTTTCCGAGGTCGGAAACTTCTGAGGAAAATGTTTATGAATAGTTTCCTGTGCTTAACATCTATTTGCATCAAAATTGGGTTTCTTTGATGCGGATGTACGTGAAGCGAGAAACGATTGCGAAAAAAATGATGTCAGTGTGATTAATTTTTTGATATGTAATTTCAATATATGTCAGAATACTAGTACTTTAGTTAAGCCTGGTTAAAGTAATCATCGTAGGACCGAGAATGTTTGTCCCTATATGTGGTGATCACTATAGTGATCATGATCACTATAGTGATCACTATAGTGATCACTATAGTGATCACTTTGGTGACCACTGTAGTGATTACTAAACCATATTGATCATTAATTTTTCTTTCCCTATATACATACTATATTGTACAGATAAAAGTATTATGACGGTGTTGAAAATTCGAATTGCAGTTTACGACGCAAGGGAGCTTCTCAACATCCTTGAACTCGAATCGAATGTTTATGACTTGATAAATGTGCATTTATATGCGTCTCTCTCTCTGTGTGTGTGTGTGTGCGCCTTAGTGCTAACTTTATTATCTGTACTAAAGAAAAGTACTTGTGAAAAAAGTAGTTATGACAAAAGTTTTTACTAGAAACATACCAAAATAAGCAGAACAGTTTTATAGAATGCTGTTTTGGGCCGTATATTGATGAAATATATTTATAAAATAATGATGTTTTTAAATCATCTGCAGAATTTTTAATCATAAAAAAAAATTCAGAATTAATCCTCTAAGAACGAGTTTTCAAACTTGAGATATGGTCCATAAAATTAGATTCGCCAAAAATGCCAAACAAAGTCAAATTTTAAACTGCCATTCATTTTGAAAGTGATAAAGGCATATTCTATTGAAATGCTGTTTGAATTAAAAATACAGTTTGATAAATTACAATTAATTAAATTACAATTTATTAATTTAAACAAAAATAATCGGATTTATGCAAAATATTTAAATTTTAACTATTTATAATCTCAAAATCGAAAGCTTACAGATTTTACTATACCCCTTAGTTGTCAAGTTATGTATGCTGCAAGTATAATCGTATTGCAAACGGTTGTTTGACGACGATTGTAGTTTCTCTGAGTCAAACTACGATGCATGCAAACCTTTTAAAGAATTCCGTTATTGGCACAGCAAAAAAATATTTTATCTATTTTTTATTGATAATTTCAATTTATTGTTAATCACTAATAGTTCTGATTCGATTTTTTCAAAATAAACATTTAAAGAAATAATCAACGAGAAAGTTATGTAGCATGCCACTCGAGATTTTACTTTCAAATAAAAACAAACAATTTCTCCTTTTAGCTACGAATTTGTACAGTTTTATTCTACTTGGGTTCTGAGTTAAAATAATAATAATTAATAGAATCCTCACAAAATACTATGTTTGATGGATTTTATTTGACGATATTGATTTGCTAAATACATTTGCGTATGTTTGATTACATTAATAGACTAAATTTTACCTTGTGTACGTTCTTTGTTTTTATGTATGTAGTAGTACGCGAGTTTCTAAGTGGATCACGGCCCTCATTATGACCTAAGCTAATACAATGTCTAGGGCCCCAGATTTTTTGTAGCTTCCAAATCATCCTATATTTATACTATAAAACTTCTATTTTTCATTAAGTCTTAGCACTGCAACCAAAACTGCTTGGAGGCCATTTCACATAAAATGATGTGTACGGTGTATGCATCGTTATGTACGTCAAAATTTAATGTTGTTCAAAATTATATTTTAAATTGAAATTGAGTAGATATCGCTTTCCTTAAAGTTATCTTGTTTCCCTGCTGCCTTCCTTTATTTTATTCCTAGCAATCTAAATTATACCTTATTTTATGTGTGTTTAAAAATATTAATACGGAGAAAAGTGCAATGTTTTTGTTTTTCCCTTATGAAAACTGGGAAAATGGATGTGGGGGTAAACTAAAGTAGGACTTATCTATTGGGGCCCAAAATGTCTTAATCGGGCCCTGATATGGACTAATCAATTAAATATTTTCTAAGTGTACAAATCTGAATGCAGTAAAACAGATCATTTACGTCAAGCTGTGCATAAATCAAGCCATCAACTGCATCATTCCGTAGCATGAACACACTGTTCTGAAACCCTCAATTCCCCCAACAAAACGGTTCCGGTCTTTCTAAGGCCGTAATCTGTAATTACATGTTAAATGCTTCTGCAAAACACCGATACAAAGCAAGGTCTTGCACCCAAAGTCCGCACACTTCTCTAATTACAATAATGGCCGTAAGCTGAGCCTTTGATTTACCCTTCAATGCAATAACCCTTCGTCAAAGCATGATTGCGAATCCTCCACTGACATCATCCAATACTTAGCAGTACCTGAGTCACGTTAAATCCTCCTATTTGCAACAAGAGGGGCCGCTGCTTCAATGTAAAGGTCAACACTGTAGGATGCAAACATTGATTTCGGTGTTCCACTGTGGAGGAGGGGGGGAGTAAGAACTCTAGGGGGTTGTGGGAGGTGTTTTTTCCTCTGCAAGGACGTAAGGGCCGACACACTTTTTTCGCTACTTTCCCTATTTTTTCTGTCCACAGCGATTTGTGTTTTGATTGGCTAAAAGTGCCGTTAGGTAAATGAATTCCAATTTTGCGTGAGGTTGAAGGTATATAAATAA
Organism: Amaurobius ferox; assembly: GCA_951213105.1. Taxonomy (NCBI): domain Eukaryota; kingdom Metazoa; phylum Arthropoda; class Arachnida; order Araneae; family Amaurobiidae; genus Amaurobius; species Amaurobius ferox. Next base: position 90,245,329 of record OX578138.1, on the reverse strand, counting down.
ACGGTTTTGGAGGAAATGTTGGAAAGACTTTTTACAACCTCATCATCTTCTTGAGTGTGTATTCTTCTGATTTTTTTCAAGCGAGGTAAGTGCCTTTACGTGACTTTCTCTGTCTCAATGATTCTAGGTCTGTTTTATCGTGCCAAGTTTCTTGTTATTAACTGCTAGGTCTCCGAGTAGGGCTTTAATATATATATGTGGATCAAGGCATGGAACAATAGCTTAGTGGACATTTTGAAATTCTGAATTTTTGGAAGGTGTTAAATAGCAGGAGGAAGGGGAACTCCAGTTTACTTTCGATTTGACTTCTTGATATACTACACTGACGTTTTTAACTTTCTCAATTGCATTTTGCTATGAGGTATGAACATTAAGTTTTTAAACGTGTACTTACAATATTTGAATTAATCTTGCCTATTTTGATTGCGATGTTGAATTAAAATCATAAAGACGATGTTGCAGATGTTAATTTCATTTATTTTATAACGAGGGGTTTTGAAAAAAATATTAAATTAATAATACTTCTTTAATTTTATCACTTTTACCCTTTATTTAAATCTCATAACACAGTTTTAAATTGCTTTTCTTTGTTTTGGGATAGAAAAATTAGCATTTGATGCATTCTTTATAAACATAAGCAACTATATTTCAACTCCGTTAAAATACACGCAGCTTCCAATTTATCTAAAGTATTGCATTTAAATTATTTTATATAAATAGTTAGTTACTTGATTCTGTCTTTCCAAGATTTAAAAAAAGTCTGAATTATTTATTAAAATTTTTGGTTAAAAATAAATATTTCTGGGTAAACTTTCAACATATATTCAGAGTAATTTTTTTTAATCTGACAATGAATTATTTTTAAACATTTTAGTGAACATAAAGTTTTGAAATATCAATAAAAGGGCTTTATAGCGATGTTATGAACATGGAAGTATAATTGCTAATTTTATATATATACATGAATTTAACACAATTTCGGGTGCTTGTATGTTACAAATATTTTCATTTTTTTAGCAAATATTAAAGCAATTAAAAATTATATCCAGTTAGAAAACAAATAAAATTTTAATTGTATCAGTTAAATACATTTAAAGGCCGAAATGTTTATATATTTCTCGTTTTCGAATATAATTGTTTTTTAAATATTTCATATACATTTTGTACTTCAAAGTTGATAAATATTGCAAAGTATAGGATAAATATGAACGTCGTTTATGTCAATTAATTCTGTGATATTTCATTCGAAGGATGTGTTTTATTTCTTTTAAAATGTAAAAATTCAAAGCACAATTTTCATATAATTAGCAAGTTTAGACATTAGTTTTTTTTTATTTATCAAGCAGTGCTAAATATAAATATGAAGCACATTACTTGCAAAAAGTTATATTGTTTCTGAAGCTTTGCACTATTAAAGAAAAATATACAATTTTATATTATATTTATACAATTTTACAATTTTATATACAATATTACAATTTTATATTATATACAATATTACAATTTTATATACAATATTACAATTTTATATACATATATTGCAATTTCATATTATATTTATAGAGATAACACTGATAAATACCGCAACATAATATTTTATGAAGAGAAATTTTTTATAAACGCACTGTAATATAGTTAAAAATTAAAATAGTTTCTATTCAAAATTTACGAAATTTCGAATATTCAATTATTTTTATTTTGAATGTTTAATTTAAATACCTTTCTAATAATACATATCAGCCTATTTATATAAATTATAACCTGATTTCTAAAAGAATACAAGGAGAATAAAAATTTATTATAATAGGGGCTGTGTTCATACCTTAAAATAACTACGATAAAACATGTTAGCGAAAAGCTATATTTTACCTTTTGAAATTATTACAATATTTCTAAAATATTAATAATGTTTTAAATGACATTATTTTTTTACGTTATTTTTCATATGTACGCATATTATGTATTTTCTTTTTACCAAAGTCATTTCAACTGCTTATAATTGCAAAAGTAAAGCTTGCTACTCATAAATTGATCGCAAAAATGTACTTCTGTAAATGAATGTTAAAAATAAGTTGAATTCATAAATTGAACATGAGTTGCATTCATATAATGAATATGAGTTAAACTCATAAAGTGTCTTATTAATTGTAGTATTAACTCTCTTATTAATTGGACATGAAGTTACCTCATAAATTTAATATGAGTTAAACTTGTAAATTATACAGAAATCGTGCCAAATATTATATATGAGTCAAACTCATAAACTGATCATGAGTTAAACTGATAAATTAAACATGCATCGACCTCATAAGCTGACGCTGATCTCATATATTGATCATATCAAATATTTTTAATTATTGAAATTTTCTATTTATAAGGATGTTTTTATTTCAGATCCAAAATATAGTTTACGATGATATCAAGCAGAATTTTCACAGGTAATACTTACAATATTTTAGGAACATGAATATATTTCTTATTGTTGTAAATTAACATACATTTTTATAAATATTCATAAATTTTAACACTGCACTACAGCATTGCAAAAGTTCCTCTAGAATTCCGTATGTGTCCTAAAGCTATTAGTTAATACTTGAAAAATAAATATAAACACCATTTCTGCGGTGTCGGGAAAACCACACTTAGAACTAATCTCTGCGAAAAAAAGCAAACAATCGACATGTGGCTAACCAAATAATGGTTTATTATTTGAGCGTTTGGCGGGGTTAAATTTCCGTCTTCTCTAACGTGAACCCTGAATGTTCCTCCAAATTTTAGATCGAAGTGCAACTTCTGATCTGAATGCCATCCACATCTCTCTGCTCTTTTTTAACACTTTACAACATAGTTGAAAAATGTTTATGACTTTGTTCATTCTGTCTGTCCGTTAGCACGATAACTGTCGTAAAAATGTCTTTATCAAAACGAAATTTTAGTATGTTTTTTAGACGGTCAGTAGGCAACAAATGAGGCATACTAATTAACTAGGAAAAAAATTGTTATATATATATAGATATTTTTTTTAATCTCTATAACTCTATAATGACTCCTGATAATTCCTCAATAATAGTGGACATTTGTTTCTGGTTAAAAGTACTGACAAAATATTCCCAAATTTTAAAATCTGATGTGGGCAGCACACGAGTTTCCTTGTATAATGCAATAAATTTACTCCTTTTACAGTCACAAAGTAATGTATATGATCCACGGTACTGTGTTTTTAACGTTGAATTTTACATCTGGCGATTTTCCGGATGACAACGTGTAAAACTAATTCAACCAATTAACGCAACTCTAAATAAACAATTTTCAATATTGATATCATACTCAATCAGGGATATAGTCCATATATTAAAATATTTTAATAATTAATTAGGCGTTATTTAGAGTCATTTTTGCAATTTTGATGAAAGTGCAACTTCTGATCTGAAGTGCAACATCTGATCTGAATGCCATCCACATCTCTCTGCTCTTTTTTAACACTTTACAACATAGTTTAAAAATGTTTATGACTTTGTTCATTCATTCTGTCTGTCTGTCTGTCCGTTAGCACGATAACTGCCGTAAAAATGACTTAATCAAAATGAAATTTTAGTATGTTGTTCAGACGGTCTGTAGGACCTATGGGAATATAAATAAATAATATCACCCAATTAGTTTTGGATTGAATCCGGGTTGAAAAAATGAAATGCATTGAGCCCTATGGGACCTAATTTTTCAAACATTTTTTAAGCGGATTTAAAATTCATAAATTGCTTCGAAAATTTTAGGAAATATTCAAATTATCTCACAAAATAAAAAAAAAATTTAGTAAAATATGTTAGGAAGTTTTTTAAATAAAAATTATTTAATATAGAGAGAAAAGCAAATTCAATTAAATTCTGACTCTTGTTACATCCTCCAGAAAGAAAAAGAGATATATTATATAATAAATTTCTTTCCAAGAGTTGAATTATTTTATATATAAGAGAGGTTTCACATTTTAAAATAATATGGTAGATAACAATTTTTCAAATTTTTAAATAAAATAAATTGTTATAGCATTGTGATGAATGAAACGATTGTAAAAATATTTATGAATGAAATGCTGGTTTTATATAGAGGCGATTTATATTTGGATGACGTCATTTGAATAAAGTTCATTTGTTTTCGATGAAGTTTTCAAATGCAATAAATTATTGTAGTATTATGATAATTTTAAAAATATTACCGAGGAATGTATCGCATTTTAGAGATGTTTAAACCAGGCAATTTATATTTCAATGTCGTCATTTGAATAAAGTTCATTTCCTTCGATGAAGTTTTCAAATATAATAAATTAATGTAGTATTGTGATAATTTTAAAAATATTACCGCGGAATGTATCGTATTTTAGAGATGTTTATATAAAATTGCATTGAAGTTGGAAAGTGTTTCATAATCAATGCTTTATGCATGATTGATCTTTCTTGTTTTATATAAGTTGCCATCCTATTTCGAGAAAATGTCTGTGGGAACTGAAGCTGCTTTCTCAAATCGTATGATTCTTGTGAAATTAACTATCAATGTTTCTCTTACTTCAACTATCCAATATGTCAAACTTACTGGATTAAGTTGCTGCCATGTCATTAAAAACTCTCCCCTCTTGGCGAGTTACCAAACCACTGTAGATCTGACGGAATGTTGTCTTATCCATTGAGTTACTGATATAAATTAGTTTCTGCAAAATTAAAAGTGAACCTCGTATTACTTATGCATTTGGTGTTTAGAGGCCAAATCATTTAAATCCATTAAAATAAAAAACAGAGAAATCAGAGCTAAAATTGAAGCTTCGTAATAAATTTAATGGTTGCAGGATATAATTTCTGCTCCTTGTACATATGAGAATTTTATCATTTTTAGCGCTTCCAACCTTTACATGTAATTTCTGCTCCTTGTACATATGAGAATTTTGTCATTTTTAGAGCTTTCAACCTTTACAAATCGAAAGCTTTCCAATAGCAAAAACCAAACTCAGTAATAAGTGGATGTGGTAGCTTTTGTGGTGTACTTTGTAAAATATACAAAATTAAATATACGTTTGTAAGGTTGTAAAACACATTTGAATAATTTAAGCCTTCTGCAATTTTTCCCTATAAAACTTGTCACTCTATAAATAATTTAATGTTTTTGTTGCGTATATTTTTTTCTATAATACACTCCATAAACGTCTGTTGACAAGTAATTGCAGAAAACGTCTATTGAAAGTAAATGCAGTAGTTTTTTTATGTGTATCCTTTTGTTATTTGTATGTAACATAAATGTATGAAAAACTTATGTATATGTTGAAAGACAGCGATAGGTCAAACATAATCTTTCTAGATACACCATTTGTCAAAATATTTCCGAAAAACAAGTACATTCCTATGGCTGGCCCAGGACGGACTAGATCGATAAGGCAATCCTAATATTTAAAATATATCACATGATACAACGATCATATTAAATTTGTACTTTATAGCTGCTTCGATTCTCAAATTCGCCAAATGGTCCTTATCTATAAGGACCTTATCAAAATACCTTATTTGAACCTTATCGAGCAGGCCCGATAACTTATGTTGTTATGATTAATGAAACTTGATCAGTTAAGGCCTCAGAGATTTGAAAAACGAGCTCATTTTGAGGCGGGACCAAGACGGGATAGCCCGATAAGGCTGAAAATCAAAGGAATTAAAAAGTACCGTAAAAGACATCGACATATCAATTTCCATGTTACTATGATTAATGAAATTTGAGAATTAGGATTACTAATTGATTTGAAAACGATTGACTTATATAGCTGTCCCATGGCCATTTGGCTCAATAAGATTGAAAATCAAAAGAATATTAAAAGTACTATAACAGACAACGACATACCTAATTTTATGTTACTATAATTAATAGAACTTGATTAATTAGGTCCTCAAAGATATGAATCACACTGCCGAACAAATAACCACCAGATCAAATTAAATTAAAAGTTCAGTACAGATTCATGACAGACGATCACTAACAACAACTAATTATCGGTTTTATTATAAAATCGCCGGTGACTCCAGTTCGATGGAGCCGAATTTATTTTGCCTGAGTATCATTTTATATATAAAAAAACCCCAACTTTGTAATATCGATACTAGAACTCGTTCCAAAATCTGATTATATGCACTAATACAGATAAAGAACTACAAGTTCTTGGTTATTATATATATATCTATCACTTCTAGTTTTCAACATATAAACAATATAAACATGAAAAACAGAAAATTTGTCACGATTCGGCAAGACGATTACTCGATATAAACCTAGAATATATGGATCTGAAAACCAAAGACCACAGTTTGGTCACGTGGGGGCCTTGCAGCTTCTAAAGAGTCCTCTATAAGCAGAATGTCTGTGTACTCACGCACCTATCTTAGAAGAAAGGATATATATATATATATATATATATTCAATTAAAGGAATTGCAGGCCACGAATAATATATATATATATATTTTTATTCCAAAACATATTGCGCATATACTGTAAAGAAATATATATTTTTAATAATCCAATATTTATAGTCAATTATTCTTTATAACTTCCGTATGTTTCTGAAGTATTTTTTTATTTTATGTTCAGTTTTACTTGGAATATTCGTGTGCGTGTCTGCTTTCCCAAGAAGGGTAAGTTTCATTTTTTACTAAAATCAAACTCTGCATAACTTTTTGTAACAGCAAGCAATATTATATTATAATAAATTATGATAATATGGGAAAATTCAGCATTTAAATTATGTTGCTAATACTATATGTACGAACTGACACTATTTTATAGAAACTATGTTGTCTTATCAGCCTTATTAGTATCATAAAGTACGTTTTATTGTTTTTTATCTATATATTCAAATGTTATACCAACCGAAGCAAATGAAACTTCTGAAATTATCCATTCCATATCTTTGCGTATTTTGCATTTGTATCTTGCATTATCCAATACGGTAATTGGTCTTGTTGAGAATGCATGGTCGAAAGCCCAGACCGTCCGACTCATCCTTGGACATAGAGCAGCAAGGTGGGCGGCTGGTGATAATGCATGGTTGTTGTTGTTGAGACCCAGACCGTCCGACCTACCAGAAAGGTGTAAGGTACCTGTTTGGACGGCCGGGATGTGCCAGCCAATTTAGACCGGAACCCAGTGGGGGAGACATCCACAGGGACCGTACCCTCCTTCTCCTACCACCAACCTCTTGGAAAGACTTACGGACCCACATGTTTAACGTGATCGTACTCCGCATGATCACGGCGGCAGTTGTGGCAGCACGCAAATCCAGCGCGCAAACCACCGGGCTACCGCGCCCGAAATGTGCCAACAGCACGGTGATAATGCATGGTGTAATAATTGAGCGTATGAATGAAACAATGATTTTTGATGTAAACATTGAGCAGACAAACGGTGCAACGAATTTATGGAATCAATTTTCAAAACTTAATTATTAAGATATTTGATGTTTTCTTCAATTACAAATGTTTATCAGTCGCACAAATTTCGATATGATGATTGAAACAATTGTTATAATAATAAATAAGTTGGTATCACGTCTGATTTCAAATAAATAAGATTAAGCACACAACTTTGATAGAAGGTCTTTTATTACACGTCTTATAAGACGTAGATTAAGCGCAAAACTTTGATAGAAGGTATTTTATGACACTTCTTATAAGACTTCAAGTCTCTCCATAGTTATCTTTGACGTCATCTCATCCTCATAGGGATTGGGCTTGGCTGTACTTTCTGAATTTGCATTCCTGTAATAAAATAGTATTTTTAATTGTACTTTTTTTTTTAGATATACTCGTTTTTAAATCCGTTAAAAATATTTTATGTTTTTTGTGTATTTTTTCTTAGATAATCAAATGTTCATTTAATAATTCTATTTATGTAAATTTGTCATCTTTACCGGCCTATATATGAACTATCCTTTTCACTTTCCATATAGCCACTGATGAAGAGCGTATTAACGCTCGAAAACGCTCTGGCCATATTTCCATTTTGTACGTCTTAGGAGAAGTGTAATAAAAGACCTTCTAGGAAAGTTGTGTGCTTAATCTTATTTATTTTACAATAATGCTGTCACTGGAATATGGATGAAATTAACTCACATGATGTGACAAAGAGTAGGCTGAGTTCAATTTGGACTACTACGTACTTTTAATGGTGTTAAAATTTACAAATGCATGTAAATGTTCCTTCTATTTCGAATTCTGTATTGTTCCCAACAAAATTCAATACCACAAGTGAAACACAAGAAGCTAAATTGCAATACTTATGCAAAATAATGTTTTCCATTCCAGGCCAAACGTGCCGCCTATGACCTTCCTGATGGAATCAACCTATTGCTACAAGACATCCGTTCGACTTTCTCCTGCCAAGGCGATGGCTATTACGCCGACGTGGACAACAACTGCCAAATATTCCACGTGTGTCACGGGTATGAAGAAGGATCGCCCAGGTAGGCTGATTAATGACTTTCCAGTTATGTGAAAAAAAAAAAACTTTCCCCAGGAAAATTGAACTCGGTGTCACAGTGTTTACATAATAACTACAAAAATGTCAGCTTATTGTATTACCATGTTTTTATTTTCTCCTGAACAATGCTTTCTAGTTTTGTGTAGTATATGGAAATGGAATTGGCATAGAAAAGGCAGAAAAAGTGCTCTTTTGCTTATTTATTACCGTGTGTTGCAGGTGATTTTTCATATCATATGAGCTGAAGTTTCTCCACTTTCTGTGACATATTTGTAAATTTTATTTCCTGGAACGTGAAACGTTTCCGCAAAAGTGATCGATGGTTTATTTCCCTCAACTCTTTTCTTTTCTTAATACATATATATATATATATATATATATATATATATATATAATCTTTAATTTATTACTTTATCTAGATCTATATATAATATGGATAATATAAAACACTCTGTTAATTATTTACATAGATCTTTCGTTATTACTTATGTTGATAAAGTCTCTAATAATTATGCTATTATTTGTATAAAATTCTATATTCAGTATCTGTTAGATTATTTAAAAATAATAGTCTATTTTAAATTGATTTACACTCTGTTAATAGTATCAAATTGAAAATTATCAATATGTATAGTGATTTAGATATTAATAATAAATTTTTGAAATTTCCATATATTGTGCTTATACCTAAATTTCATAAAAATACTATTAAATTTAGAACTGTAACTAGTGGTCATAATTCATACTCTACTACTGCTAGTAAATTATTACTAAATTATTTAAATGTACTAAATATTAATTTACGAGATTCTATAGTGATAACTACATTATTCTAAATAACAGTAAAGTATTAAAAAATAAATTAAAAACACTTGGGGTAAAATAATAGGATTTCAAACTTTTGATTTTAAAGATCTATTTAATAATATTAAGATCACTGATCTATATGATGTTATTTTAGCTTTATATAATGCTTATATTACTAATCAATCTCATCTTACTAAATTTACCAATTTTCCTAAGCTTCTCCATTTTGTTCTATTCAATAATTATATCTTTCAAGGTAATAAATTATACTTACAAGTCTCAGGTGTTCCACAAGGTGGCTGTAGTAGCAGTATGTTAGCTAATTTATACCTATATCAATATGAAAAATTCTTTACTTCAACAGATTATAAAATTTACAGATATGTAGATGATCTGATTTGTCTTGTATTTACTGATAACTATGTCATAGATATAAATTTCTATTCGGATAATTTGGAATTAATGCCTAATGAAACTACTATTAGTAATAATATTTATTATTTGTATTTAAATCTTATTATAGTAGAACCTACTAATGGGATAGTTATTAATTTATATAATAAAAAATATTTTTTTTTAATTTAATATTAATAAATTATTACCTTTTAATTCCTGCAACTCGATTCAATTGTTTAGAAATATTATACTTAATCAACTTTTTAGAATTTATCGATTATCAGATAAAAAATTTCATGCCTTGCACATTAATAACCTCAAAATTACCAGTAAATTTTATAAATATCCAGCATATTTAGTAAATGGTATAGTTAATAAGTTTCGATTAGCTTAAAATTCTTATAATATCTCCTTAGTATCTTATTTTAGCCGTACATCTATATTCTCTTGAATTTATTATATTTTCATCTTTTTATCTTGTAGCTTTAACTGTAGAATATCTCATTTTATTGCTTTTACGCAGTACGGTTTTTATTACTCTCTTTGGCAACAGCAAATCACATCTTTTCATTTCTGCACATGGCAACATTGGTCCAGTCATATTTTGCTCGTCATGGTTGTACTAATGAAGTGTATTTTAAGGTATTTATGTTTCCTTTATTTTTCCATTCTATATGCTTGTCGTCCATATAACACAAGTTTATAGATAAAATCTATCTTGTGTTTCAGAAACAAGCATTTTTGTGTTCATTTCGAGGGGATATATGGACTTGACAAGAATTTTTTCGAAATGAACTTATCTTAAGCCTAAAGCTCTTCCACGTGCAAGCTTTTTTGCTTTATTTTTTTTGTTTTCCTATTTACATTCCTCTCCTTTGAAATTTGTTGATTGTTGTTGTTGTTGTTGCTAATCTCCCATCTGGTCTGACGGAGTCAGATCAGATCAGTAAAACCGTTGGCTTAATAAAATCCGATACCAAAAGGGGAGAACCATAAATGTCCTCCCTGTCTAGCCCGAGACAGTCCAAAATATGTTCTGGCGAAGCCTGCACTTGCCGGCACTTAGTGCAAATGGGAAAAGTTTTTTGGCTTCCAGAATACAACAGGCCTTTCAAGTGTCCACTGGCTAGCCGGGTTAGACAAGTGTTGAGTTGCCTGTCACAAGGAAGAGACAGAGAAAGTCCTGGTCTTTTTCCCCTATACCAGCAGTGAGAGGGAGGCAGAAGCCATTTTTCCTTGTTTAGGGCCTTTTGCCTCGAGAATAGTTCCAGTTAAGTAAGCTCCTCGGCAGCAGGAACAGGAAGATCCAGTCCCTCCCTAGCAAGGGAATCCGCCAGTTCGTTTCCGTGAATATCCACATGGGACGGGATCCACTGAAAGTGTATTTCATGCTGAAGGAAGATGATTTTTAATTTCTGAAGGATAGATAAGCTGGTTTTATCTCCAATGTGGGTCCAGTTTTTAAGGTGTTGAATAGAGCTACGGCTATCAGATAGTATCCAGATACCTCCATAGTTGCCCGCACTCATTATAATCTCAAATCCCATATTGATTGTTAGTAATTCGCTTCGGAAAACCGAGCAGTACTCGGGTTTCGTTGTTTTATCGAGTATTCATCTGTAGGTGTTTTAATAAAAACTCCACTTCCTGCCTTTTCGTCCATTCTACTACCATCTGAGTAGATAGTAATATCATTTGGAGGGATTTTGGCAATAATCTCCAGGGCCAATTGTTTAAGAAAAACGGGTAAACAATCTTTCTTATTTTGAGTAGTTTCAAGGTCTTCATGGAAATGAACATTGGAAAATCCTACACAAGGATTTAGATTACTATGTAGAAAATGTGGTTCAACATTTTCTGCGATTAGTTGTTGAGATTTAATTTGACTGAATGGACTATTTTTCTTGAGTCTCTGGTTACAAGTCCAATTTTTTAAATAACCAGCAGTTTTATTATCTTGGTTTAGACTGTAAAGTCTATTGAAGTGTTTGACCAATCCTGCCAATCTTCTGTCAATAAGAGGTTGCAAATCCGCCTCATAAAGTACAATCTCTGATGGACAGCTTCGTTTCATTCCGGTAATGATGCGAGCGGCGCTTAGCTGAACTCCCTCCAGTTTTTTCAATTTTGTCTTTGAGGCACAGCAGTAAATAGGAGAGCCATAATCAAGAATGGGTCTGATGAGAGCTTGATAGGAAGTCCTGAGAGTAGAAGCGTCAGCGCCCCAATCTCTACCAACTATATGTTTAATGATATTTAAACGTTTCCTGGCTTTCAAGGTTATATATTCTATATGTTTGTTACATGTAAATTCGGGGTCGAGAACGAAACCCAGATATCTAGGATGTTTCTCGTAGGGAAGTCTATGGTGGTTGACCATTAAGGATGGTTGATAGTTATAGATGTGTTTATTGGTTGTAAAGAAGGTGGTAATAGACTTGGCAGGGTTAAAACTTATCTTGAGCTCTTCTGCAAACCTGGACATGGTTTAAAAAACCAGTTGCTGATTGTCTTTGTCTTTATGACTTACATTACGCTTTACAATTTCCTCTTTATGTTTGAATTTCTTTTATTTCTTTGTATTTTGTAGAAAAAATTTGGAATAGTGTATTACGAGTTACTATTTACATTCTAACATTGGATTTACAATTTTATATATATACTAGCAGCATACCCGTTCTTCGTACGGAGTCTATATAAATAAAAATGAAAATCTGTCTGTCTGTCTGTCTGTTTGTCTGTCTGTCTGTCTGTCTGTCTGTCTGTCTGTTTGTCACACCATCACGGGAGAACGGCTGAACCGAATTTGATGAAATTTTGTGGGTAGCCCAGAAATAGCCCCACTTAAAATTATATCCGTGTTTTGAGTTTCTACGACCAGTGGTTCTCGAGATATTAGTAAAAAACGAAATTTTCGTTTGTCTCATCATCACGGAAAAACGGCTGAACCGAATTTAATGAAATTTGGTGAATAGCCTTGAAATATCCCCCCATAAATTTTGTCCAAGTTTCGAGTTTCTAAGACCTGGGGTTGTCGAGATATTAATGAAAAACGGAACTTTTTCATAGGAGTTCTACTCCCTAACTCCGTGGTTTATCCAAACGAAAAGCTTGAAAATCGTTTGAAAGTGAATTAAAATTTAATCTCTGAGTTTGATGGGAGATTTTTTGCGTTAATTAGTCAGCTTCTGAAAACATGAATTGTTTGAAACATGATTTAAAGGGGAAATCTATCTCCATGGTTCATGGTTTATTTAAAACAAGGTTTTACGGAACAATGAGAAGTATAGAGAAATCAAAATCGTTATTTAATTTCGCAGTTTATGTTATAAGACATGACATATTTAACATGTTATAAGATTCTATCTTATATCATGTTACTCAGAAACGCAATTAAATTAAATCTGTCTGTTAACTTTAATAATTATTTTTTCGATTTGAATAATAAATAAATGGATATAAAAATATATTTTAGAAAAGAACGATTTGATTTTTCTTATAGCATTTTTGACTGGATAATATCAATTACGATCTTCAGGTTTAAAAATTATTATTATTTATATTTTCGGGGATTATTGATTCAAGGATTATTGATATTTTCAAGTTATTATGCAATTATTTTATTATGACAAAAATTGTTTAAACTCATATATTGTATGTTGTACGAATCTTCTACAAATACACGTGTATATCTTTTAATCTACGAGAATATAAGTAGTACAGGTATATTGACATATGTTTTGATATATATTGGCATATATTGGAATCAATTACGACCTTCTGGTATAAAGAGTACGGATATTATTGATGTTTTCAATTTATTACGTCATCTCTTTTATTTTGGCAAATATTTTTGAGACGCATATTGTAATACGGGTAATCTTCTACTAACACATTGGCATATTTTCTGATCTGCGACAATATAATTAGTACGGGGTTGCATATATTCATTCAATTCCTATTTTTTCTTCTGTAAATTTGCTTACAAAAGGGGGCAGGATGTTTTATTCATAGTGAGTGTTTTATTCATTTTTGCATAGTGAGAACATATATTCTTAAACTTCTCTTTAGGAGCAATAAATTTAATATTTTAACAGAATTTGCACATGATTGCGAACTTTAAGTTTCTTTAAATTATACACTCCGTACGAATAACGGGTGTGCTGTTAGTGGTTAATAAATTTTAACATTTTAGGAGGATATATCATGTTGCTCGGCATCGCAATTAAATTAAAAGTGTTTGTTAATGTTTTTATTATTTTTTTTCGATTTAAATAATAAATAAATGGATAAATGGATATAAAAGTATATCTTATGAATGGACGGTTTGATTTTTCTTTTAATTATATTAATTGCTGACTGCGTACATCAATTTCATTTATTTTGGCAAAGAGTTTTCAAGCTTATAACGTATTTAGCTACTAAACTCATATATTGTGTTTAGCCAATAAATTCATATAGCCGATTGTTGAAACAGAAAAAGAGTAGAGCGGGTATATCTTCTAATACAATTGTAGTGTTTTCATTTAGTATATTGAAACGGGATAAGAATGTTTCATTCAGATCTGCAAATTCAAAGCTACGAATTTGGAGGGATATCGCTAATTTGACAACTTTTCTTAAACTTTGCCAAATTGACGAAAATGTCGCCAAATTGATATAAACGACACACAAACAGCTGCCATAAACCTTCGGGTTGGTCGTGTGGCTTGGGTCTTCTACATGTCAATGATTTTTTTTTTTTTTTTTGTTAGAAGAGTGTACTGAAATGATGTTTGGTTAGCATTTATCTGTCAGACCAACCATCCTACTTAGTAATACATTTAGCGAATTTTTAAAATGTCACCAAATTGATAAAAATGTTTTCAAATCTGTAAAAATATCTTGAAATTGATAAAATTGCGCTACATAAATGATATTAATTGTTTTTTGTTAGGGGATAGTATTGTGATGATATTTCGTCAATTTGTCGCAAAGTGGAACTGTCAGTTCTACAGTCCCACTTGGCGATAAATTTGGCGATTTTGTAAAATGTCGCTAATTTGACGAAACTGTCGCCAAATGTTCCATAGAAATATAACTATTTAGACGATATTTTTTCTACCAATTTATTTGAAGCAAGTGATATAATGTCGCTTAGCAACGGATTTAAATCCAATGTGTTTATGTGGCAGACGATTTTTATTAAATCCTTTCCGATTTGAATAATGAAGATATGTATATAAAATAAATTTTATTGCCATTTCATTTTGGACTGGATAATATCAATTACACTCTTCAGGTTTAAACATTATTATTATTGATATTTTCCGGAATTATTGATTCAGTGATTATTGATATTTTTAAGTTATTACGCCATTGTTTTATTGCGGCAAAAATTGCTGACACTCGCATATTGTACGTTGTACGAGTAATCTTCTAGGAATGCACGGGTATATCTTCTAACCTACGAGAATATAAGTAGTACATGTATATTGGCATATATTTTGACATATATTGGCATATATATTGGAATCAAGTACAGCCTTCTGGTATGAAGATTAAGGGGATTAATTATATTTTCAATTTATTACGTCGTCTGTTGTATTTTGCCAAAAACATTTGAGACTCATATTGCAATACGGGTAATCTTCTACTAATAATCGAACATTATAAGTAGTACGTTTATATCTTCCCATATAATTTTAGCACTTTCATTTTGACATATATTGGAATAAATGACTGTCTTCAGATTAAAAGATTACGGGTTTATTGGTATTTTCAATTTATACATGTAATCTACTAATACAGGTTACATTTTCTAATATACGCGTATATAATTAGTACGGGTTCCATACAATTTTAACGCTTTTATGTTGCATATATTGATTCAATTCCATATTTTTTTTTATATTTGCTTACATAAGGATCCAGGATGTTTTATTTTTCAGATATGTCCATGAAGATATTTTTATATAGCGAATACAGAGATTCTTAAATTTCTTTTTAGGAACATTATATTAAATATTTTAACAGCATATTTTGATTAAAAATGTCATTTAGTATACTATAACAATTTGCGCATGATTGTGAATTTCAAGTTTCTTTATATTATATACTCCGTACGAAGAACGGGTATGCTGCTAGTATATAATATAAAGAAACTTGAAATTCATAATCATGCCCAAATCCTTATAGTATACTAAATGACATGTTTAATCAAAATATTCTGTTAAAATCTATATAAATAAAAATGAAAATCTGTCTGTCTGTCTGTCTGTCTGTCTGTCTGTCTGTCTGTCTGTCTGTCTGTCTGTCTGTTTGTCACACCATCACGGGAGAACGGCTGAACCGAATTTGATGAAATTTTGTGGGTAGCCCAGAAATAGCCCCACTTAAAATTATATCCGTGTTTTGGGTTTCTACGACCAGTGGTTCTCGAGATATTAGTAAAAAACCAAATTTTCGTTTGTCTCATCATCACGGAAAAACGGCTGAACCGAATTTAACGAAATTTGGTGAATAGCCTTGAAATATCCCCCCATAAATTTTGTCCAAGTTTCGAGTTTCTAAGACCTGGGGTTGTCGATATATTAATGAAAAACGGAACTTTTCCCTAGGAGTTCTACTCCCTAACTCCATGGTTTATCCAAACGAAAAGCTTGAAAATCGTTTGAAAGTGAATTAAAATTTAATCTCTGAGTTTGATGGGAGATTTTTTGCGTTAATTAGTCAGCTTCTGAAAACATGAATTGTTTGAAACATGATTTAAAGGGGAAATCTATCTCCATGGTTCATGGTTTATTTAAAACAAGGTTTTACGGAACAATGAGAAGTATAGAGAAATCAAAATCGTTATTTAATTTCGCAGTTTATGTTATAAGACATGACATATTTAACATGTTATAAGATTCTATCTTATATCATGTTACTCAGAAACGCAATTAAATTAAATCTGTCTGTTAATTTTAATAATTATTTTTTCGATTTGAATAATAAATAAATGGATATAAAAATATATTTTAGAAAAGAACGATTTGATTTTTCTTATAGCATTTTTGACTGGATAATATCAATTACGGTCTTCAGGTTTAAAAATAATTATTATTTATATTTTCGGGGATTATTGATTCAAGGATTATTGATATTTTCAAGTTATTGTGCAATTATTTTATTATGACAAAAATTGTTTAAACTCATATATTGTATGTTGTACGAATCTTCTACAAATACACGTGTATATCTTTTAATCTACGAGAATATAAGTAGTACAGGTATATTGACATATGTTTTGATATATATTAGCATATATTGGAATCAATTACGACCTTCTGGTATAAAGAGTACGGATATTATTGATGTTTTCAATTTATTACGTCATCTCTTTTATTTTGGCAAATATTTTTGAGACGCATATTGTAATACGGGTAATCTTCTACTAACACATTGACATATTTTCTTATCTGCGACAATATAATTAGTACGGGGTTGCATATATTCATTCAATTCCTATTTTTTCTTCTGTAAATTTGCTTAGAAAAGGGGGCAGGATGTTTTATTCTTCAGATCTGATCGTGAAGATAATTTTGTATAGTGAGAACATATATTCTTAAACTTCTCTTTAGGAGCAATAAATTTAATATTTTAACAGAATTTGCACATGATTGCGAACTTTGTTTCTTTAAATTATACACTCCGTACGAATAACGGGTGTGCTGTTAGTGGTTAATAAATTTTAACATTTTAGGAGGATATATCATGTTGCTCGGCATCGCAATTAAATTAAATGTGTTTGTTAATGTTTTTATTATTTTTTTTCGATTTAAATAATAAATAAATGGATAAATGGATATAAAAGTATATCTTATGAATGGACGGTTTGATTTTTCTTTTAATTATATTAATTGCTGACTGCGTACATCAATTTCATTTATTTTGGCAAAGAGTTTCCAAGCTTATATCGTATTTAGCTACTAAACTCATATATTGTGTTTAGCCAATAAATTCATATAGCCGATTGTTGAAACAGAAAAAGAGTAGAGCGGGTATATCTTCTAATACAATTATAGTGTTTTCATTTAGTATATTGAAACGGGATAAGAATGTTTCATTCAGATCTGCAAATTCAAAGCTACGAATTTGGAGGGATATCGCTAATTTGACAACTTTTCTTAAACTTTGCCAAATTGACGGAAATGTCGCCAAATTGATATAAAAGACACACAAACATCTGCCATAAACCTTCGGGTTGGTCGTGAGGCTTGGGTCTTCTACATATCAATGAAATTTTTTTTTGTTTTGTTAGAAGAGAGTACTGAAATGATGTTTGGTTAGCATTTTTCTGTCAGACCAACCATCCTACTTAGTAATACATTTAGCGAATTTTTAAAATGTCACTAAATTGATAAAAATGTTTTCAAATCTATAAAAATATCTTGAAATTGATAAAATTGAGCTACATAAATGATATTAATTGTTTTTTGTTAGGGGATAGTATTGTGATGATATTTCGTCAATTTGTCGCAAAGTGGAACTGTCAGTTCTACAGTCCCACTTGGCGATAAATTTGGCGATTTTTTAAAATGTCGCTAATTTGACGAAACTGTCGCCAAATGTTCCATAGAAATATAACTATTTAGACGATATTTTTTCTACCAATTTATTTGAAGCAAATGATATCATGTCGCTTAGCAACGGATTTAAATCCAATGTGTTTATGCGGCAGACGATTTTTATTAAATCCTTTCCGATTTGAATAATGAAGATATGTATATAAAATAAATTTCATTGTCATTTCATTTTGGACTGGATAATATCAATTATACTCTTCAGGTTTAAACATTATTATTATTGATATTTTCCGGAATTATTGATTCAGGGATTATTGATATTTTTAAGTTATTACGCCATTGTTTTATTGCGGCAAAAATTGCTGACACACGCATATTGTACGTTGTACGAGTAATCTTCTAGGAATGCACGGGTATATCTTCTAACCTACGAGAATATAAGTAGTACAGGTATATTGGCATATATTTTGACATATATTGGCATATATATTGGAATCAAGTACAGTCTTTTGGTATGAAGATTAAGGGGATTAATTATATATTCAATTTATTACGTCGTCTGTTGTATTTTACCAAAAAACATTTGTGACTCATATTGCAAAACGGGTAATCTTCTACTAATAATCGGACATTATAAGTAGTACGTGTATATCTCCCCATATAATTTTAGCACTTTAATTTTGACATATATTGGAACAAATGACTGTCTTCAGATTTAAAGATTACGGGTTTATTGGTATTTTCAATTTATACATGTAATCTACTAATACAGGTTATATTTTCTAATATTCGCGTATATAATTAGTACGGGTCCCATACAATTTTAACGCTTTTATTTTGCATATATTGATTCAATTCCATATATTTTTTTTATATTTGCTTACATAAGGGGTCCAAGATGTTTTATTCTTCAGATATGTCCATGAAGATAATTTTATATAGCGAGAACAGAGATTCTTAAACTTCTTTTTAGGAGCATTATATTAAATATTTTAACAGAATATTTTGATTAAACATGTCATTTAGTATACTATAAGAATTTGGGCATGATTATGAATTTCAAATTTCTTTATATTATATACTCCGTACGAAGAACGGGTATGCTGCTAGTATTTAATATAATGCTCCTAAAAAGAAGTTTAAGAATCTCTGTTCTCGCTATATAAAATTATCTTCATGGACATATCTGAAGAATAAAACATCTTGGACCCCTTATGTAAGCAAATATAAAAAAAAATATAGAATTGAATCAATATATGCAAAATAAAAGCGTTAAAATTGTATGGGACCCGTACTAATTATATACGCGAATATTAGAAAATATAACCTGTATTAGTAGATTACATGTATAAATTGAAAATACCAATAAACCCGTAATCTTTAAATCTGAAGACAGTCATTTATTCCAATATATGTCGAAATTAAAGTGCTAAAATTATATGGGAAGATATACACGTACTACTTATAATGTCCGATTATTAGTAGAAGATTACCCGTTTTGCAATATGAGTCTCAAATGTTTTTTGGTAAAATACAACAGACGACGTAATAAATTGAATATATAATTAATCCCCGTAATCTTCATACCAGAAGACTGTACTTGATTCCAATATATATGCCAATATATGTCAAAATATATGCCAATATACCTGTACTACTTATATTCTCGTAGGTTAGAAGATATACCCGTGCATTCCTAGAAGATTACTCGTACAACGTACAATATGCGTGTGTCAGCAATTTTGCCGCAATAAAACAATGGCGTAATAACTTAAAAATATCAATAATCACTGAATCAATAATTCCGGAAAATATCAATAATAATAATGTTTAAACCTGAAGAGTATAATTGATATTATCCAGTCCAAAATGAAATGGCAATGAAATGTATTTTATATACATATCTTCATTATTCAAATCGGAAAGGATTTAATAAAAATCGTCTGCCGCATAAACACATTGGATTTAAATCCGTTGCTAAGCGACATGATATCATTTGCTTCAAATAAATTGGTAGAAAAAATATCGTCTAAATAGTTATATTTCTATGGAACATTTGGCGACAGTTTCGTCAAATTAGCGACATTTTAAAAAATCGCCAAATTTATCGCCAAGTGGGACTGTAGAACTGACAGTTCCACTTTGCGACAAATTGACGAAATATCATCACAATACTATCCCCTAACAAAAAACAATTAATATCATTTATGTAGCGCAATTTTATCAATTTCAAGATATTTTTATAGATTTGAAAACATTTTTATCAATTTGGTGACATTTTAAAAATTCGCTAAATGTATTACTAAGTAGGATGGTTGGTCTGACAGATAAATGCTAACCAAACATCATTTCAGTACTCTCTTCTAACAAAACAAAAAAAAATTTCATTGATATGTAGAAGACCCAAGCCACACGACCAGCCCGAAGGTTTATGGCAGCTGTTTGTGTTTCGTTTATATCAATTTGGCGACATTTCCGTCAATTTGGCAAAGTTTAAGAAAAGTTGTCAAATTAGCGATATCCCTCCAAATTCGTAGCTTTGAATTTGCAGATCTGAATGAAACATTCATATCCCGTTTCAATATACTAAATGAAAACACTACAATTGTATTAGAAGATATACCCGCTCTACTCTTTTTCTGTTTCAACAATCGGCTATATGAATTTATTGGCTAAACACAATATATGAGTTTAGTAGCTAAATACGATATAAGCTTGAAAACTCTTTGCCAAAATAAATGAAATTGATGTACGCAGCCAGCAATTAATATAATTAAAAGAAAAATCAAACCGTCCATTCATAAGATATAATTTTATATCCATTTATCCATTTATTTATTATTTAAATCGAAAAAAATAATAAAAACATTAACAAACACATTTAATTTAATTGTGATGCCGAGCAACATGATATATCCTCCTAAAATGTTAAAATTTATTAACCACTAACAGCACACCCGTTATTCGTACGGAGTGTATAATTTAAAGAAACTTAAAGTTCGCAATCATGTGCAAATTCTGTTAAAATATTAAATTTATTGCTCCTAAAGAGAAGTTTAAGAATATATGTTCTCACTATGCAAAATTATCTTCACGGTCAGATCTGAAGAACAAAACATCCTGCCCCTTTTGTAAGCAAATTTACAGAAGAAAAAATAGGAATTGAATGAATATATGCAACCCCGTACTAATTATATTGTCGCAGATCAGAAAATATGCCAATGTGTTAGTAGAAGATTACCCGTATTACAATATGCGTCTCAAAAATATTTGCCAAAATAAAAGAGATGACGTAATAAATTGAAAACATCAATAATATCCGTACTCTTTATACCAGAAGGTCGTAATTGATTCCAATATAAGCCAATATATATCAAAACATATGTCAATATACCTGTACTACTTATATTCTCGTAGATTAAAAGATATACACGTGTATTTGTAGAAGATTCGTACAACATACAATATATGAGTTTAAACAATTTTTGTCATAATAAAATAATTGCATAATAACTTGAAAATATCAATAATCCTTGAATCAATAATCCCCGAAAATATAAATAATAATAATTTTTAAACCTGAAGACCGTAATTGATATTATCCAGTCAAAAATGCTATAAGAAAAATCAAATCGTTCTTTTCTAAAATATATTTTTATATCCATTTATTTATTATTCAAATCGAAAAAATAATTATTAAAATTAACAGACAGATTTAATTTAATTGCGTTTCTGAGTAACATGATATAAGATAGAATCTTATAACATGTTAAATATGTCATGTTTTATAACATAAACTGCGAAATTAAATAACGATTTTGATTTCTCTATACTTCTCATTGTTCCGTAAAAGCTTGTTTTAAATAAACCATGAACCATGGAGATAGATTTCCCCTTTAAATCATGTTTCAAACAATTCATGTTTTCAGAAAGTGACTAATTTACGCAAAAAACCTCCCATGAAACTCAGAGATTAAATTTTAATTCACTTTCAAACGATTTTCAAGCTTTTCGTTTGGATAAACCACGGAGTTAGGGAGTAGAACTCCTAGGAAAAAGTTCCGTTTTTCATTAATATCTCGACAACCCCAGGTCTTAGAAACTCGAAACTTGGACAAAATTTATGGGGGAATATTTTAAGGCTATTCACCAAATTTCATTAAATTCGGTTCAGCCGTTTTTCCGTGACGATGAGACAAACGAAAATTTCGTTTTTTACTAATATCTCGAGAACCACTGGTCGTAGAAACTCAAAACACGGATATAATTTTAAGTGGGGCTATTTCTGGGCTACCCACAAAATTTCATCAAATTCGGTTCAGCCGTTCTCCCGTGATGGTGTGACAAACAGACAGACAGACAGACAGACAGACAGACAGACAGACAGACAGACAGACAGATTTTCATTTTTATTTATATAGATATATATATATATATGTGTGTGTGTGTGTGTGTGTGTGTGTAAATGAAAAATAATCAAATAATTTAAAAAAATTTAGAAAAATCAAAACATCGGAAAATAAGGTACATTGATATTAATGTTTTCAATTTTATTTTCGTTAAGAAAATTGTAACATTAGCCAGTTTGAAACCATGATTTGAGAGCCATTTTAATGGTGTATAGTGGCATCCTCGTTTATCCATGTCTTCAATAAATCTATTGTTTAATAAGAATTTTCATCTTTGCTTCATGTTCATATCATATTCCGGTTTGATTATACGGGTATGATATTTCTCCTGCTCTGACTCACTCTACGGGTCTGGTAGTGTAGCTGTGGACGTTCGTACTGTCTCATTGGTTGTATTTCGACTTGTTCATTCCGGTGTTTCTAGATAATTTATGTTGTTGAGGTTCATCGCGTATACATGTGGTGTATGTAAGAAGACGGGTTCATGCCATATGGTAATACAAATTTTCTTATATTTATTTTTTCATTTTTTGATGCTTGTAGTCTGAGCTTGAGCATTTATAATAATGTACTACTGCTCAATCTGAAACAGGCATTAGTTTGAGTTAATTATAATTAAATACTCAGACATGAAGTTGAATTTTATTCTGATTAATCATCGAATCTTGGCTGGTGCTGTTCATTTCTCTTATCGGCATTATGGCCGTGGTTTTGCTTCTATGGTGATGTTAATATTACTTGAATTTTTTATTATTACATTTTTCTAATATATATATATATATATATGTATATATATATATATATATATATATATATATATATATATATATATATATATATATATATATATATATATATATATATATATATATATATATATATATATATATATATATATATATATATATATATATATATATATATATATATATATATATATATATATATATATATACCGGGTGGTCAGAATTAAAACACCCCTACTCTGAGCTCTCTGTAGATCGAACTACTCAGTGTAAAGGCTCCAAAATTGTTGAACCTACTATTCAAGACATGGGGAAAGGGATTACGCGAAAAAAAATTAGTTCCAGAAACACCGATGGGTGGCGCTGTACAACAGAAAATATGCTGAAAAGACACAAAATACACATTTGTAACACAATTTATTCGAACGTACCAAACATCCATATCACAAGGACCTTATCGATGCAGGGAATACTGCGTATAACGTTATCCATTGATTGTTCAACAATAGGGGTGGCAACATGGTCAACGACATCTGAACGAGTCGATTTGCGTCTTCGACCCGGCTGAACTCCAAGATGTCCAGTTTTTCCAAATCGAGCGATCATTCTGCTGAGAGGTTGTGGAAGTAAAGGTCCTTTGCGCAAATTCTTAAGTCGACGAAACTCTCAAAGTGCAGCTGCAGCATGTCCTTTGTTTTTATAAAACAGCTTCACAAGCAAAGCACGTTCTGGCAGTGTGACAGCCATCGCTGATAAGAATGAAAATTTCTCAGTTTTATTCCCTTTTATGCCCAGAACATAGTAGCTGCAAACCAAGGGTTTATGCAAATTTTTGTGCTTACAGTGCGAAATTGCAGTTACAATGATAGTTTAAATTTCTTCACCTTTTTATCTTCTTTTTCTTTTCATATCAGCAAAAGAAATTAAAAAGCAAAAATTCCATATCGCATGTGTTTGTTTTTTTGTGATTATTTTGTATCTTTTCAGCATATTTTCTGTTGCACAGCGCTACCTATCGGTGTTTCTGGAACTAATTTTTTTTTCGCGTAATCCTTTTCCCCATGTCTTGAATAGTAGGTTCAACAATTTTGGAGCCTTTACACAGAGTAGTTCGATGTATAGAGAGCTCAGAGTAGGGGTGTTTTAATTCTGACCACCCGGTATATATATATATATTATGTGTGTGTGTGTGTGTATAGAAACGACCTCAGGAATTTAATTTGATATAGTATACACAATAATTCAGTTTGTAATGAAACTGAGTAAAATTTTAAAAGAATGAAAAATGTTTGGGACCAGAAATCATACCTGGGAAAACTAGATTACAAGTCCAATGCTCTACTATCTAAGCTACAATTGCGCAACTCTTGCCAATACACTTGCACTCTTAAGATCTTCAATATGGCCTCTAGCATTAAATTATTGAATACATGTAAGTAATTTAACTGCAAATTGATGAACACTATTTTAAGATATATAGGAGTTATCAAGAACCGTTCTCAAAATATTAGATATTTCACTTTACTATTTCGTAGCAAGTGCCGTATCGCGGAAGCGATATCAACTAAAATTGTATATTCATTTTATTAGATAAAATTAGAAAGACAGGCTTTTCACCGATGACAAATTAAAAAAAAAACACTCTAATTCATGTGTTCAACTCATTCTTTCATGGTATTCCATATTCGAATTAGAATATCCGTTGAATGCAGGTTAGTTTATAATGGGAATTTTATATTTCACGTGATCACGTATTCTTATAAGTAGTATGCAAGTTGTTGAGTGATGCGGTCCTGTTTATGTAAAAAATGTCTTCAGATAAAGAACTGAACCCAGTGTCACAAAATTTACATAATAGCCACCGGAATAATCGCTTCTAGTGTTTTTGTTTCCTTTATTTAGTCTGATATATTACTTACTAGTTTTATTTATGGTATAGAATATTTTTTGGCATAGTTGTGTTAGTTATATCATTTCATTTCTTGATACAGAATGTGTTTCCTTAAAGATGCATATAGTTTATTTTCCCATACATTAAATGTTTTGATAATGTGTCATAGCAAATTTTATAAGGGATAATTACAGCACAATCATATATATCTGATCATCATATCTGATCACAATCGTATATATCTGATTTACGAATTTTGTGTTTGAAACGTATTTGACTCGTTTCTGTTCTTCAAAATTCCAAATTGCAAGATGACATGTTGAAGAGTGAAGTTGACAAATCATTAGCCATGTTTCTTAATGCATTTTAAAATCTGAACGCAGCTTATTATTCTGGCTCCTGTGATCATACTGTCAAACAAGGACTCTCATTAGGTTCTGAATAATGTCTACTATAAATGGGTATTAAATTTGCACAAGACTTTGAATTTGCAAGACTTTATATTTAATTACTCATATTTTTCAGAAATTTAAATCGCAACCTCCATTGAATTGTCATCATACGATTTTTTTTGTCATCATGAGATTTCTTATGTTAACAATACGCTATTGTATATAAATTTGAGATTCAGATTTCGGTCATAATATATTTATATATATATATATATATATACAGGGTCTTTCAAAAGTACTTTAAAATTCATTAAAAATCGAAAAATCATCGCATTGAGGTACAGTTTGTACCATAAGTATCGCCAGAACGGTTTTTTTTTTTTATACGTGAAAAATTTTGTAGTTTAAAAAATCCTTATAGGTGGCGCTTACTCGAATACATCTTCCAGAAGTATGCAAATGAGTCTGTTATAGAAGAGCTGTAGTGCTCTGTAGATTCTTCATTTGAGTCATTAGTAAGCGGTGCAAAGAAGATTTTGCGAGAATATTAACTTTGATCGAATATTAACTTTGCCTTGTTAGTGAAGCTGTATTACGTGAGCGGCGAATCAGCATCAGATGCTTTGCGAAAATTCTGATTCAGGAAAAATCTAAAGAAAGGAAAACGATTTTTTTTTAATTTCATTCCAAAAATTTAGGGGGGTTCTGAACATTCGATTGCGTATAAAAACAATAGGCTTCCAGTGTTTACGGATTGTGATTTTTGTACCAAATTTGGTTCGAATCGGTCCATTCGTTCGTCAGTTATCGTCTCCACAGTCTCACTGACACACACACACACACACACATACTTTCACACACACACACACACACAGACATCACTTCAAAAATGTTTGATTCGTGATCAGGGATGCTTGAAACGTACTCTCCCGTCGAAAACTCGAATTCGAATTTTCGACCCCGTCACAATACCTTCCTTATACATTATGTATATAAGGAAAGTAATAGAAATTAGTTTCATCATCATCAATGGATAGACAACCTACTGTAGGCCTTGGCTTTCCTCAGAAGATTCTTCCAAGTTGTCTCCCTGGGAGTAATGCGTTTTCCAATCCGAGTTTTAAACTTTAACACTTCCGTATCCACATAATCAATCTAGTTCAACTTCTGTCGTCCTCTTAAGTTTTCTCACGAACGATGTGGACATAAAACGTCACAATATAAAATAGGAATTAGTACGGTAAGCTACTTATGTCTGAAAATAAAAAAAAAATGCAGCATCAATTTAACAATAGGAAATCGGGATTTCAACTAGCCATGAATCCTTAACGGTTTGAATAAAACATAATTTTTTATGAATTCGAGGTACTTTTACTTGTACAATCAGAATCTGTTATCAAAAAGTGATGCTGTTCTTTGAAAAAAAAAATCCCGTTTGTGTAAAGTTTAATATAAAGACGGTCCTTCTGTAAATCAGTTGCACATTTATTTACAGCATGAATTATTACGAGTGTAATGATACATTTGGTTTCATTGTACGATCCAAGAAGGCGGACTCATTTGCGGTGTTCGAATTGTTTTAATCGGCTGTATCCTTAATTGGGGGGTTATTCTTCTGTCTTATGAATAATAATCTTGCAGATCATTATACTATATTTAAATTTTTGAATTAATTATTGCTTTCTCTTGATGTTTTTGTTTCAGACAATGGAGTTTTGCTTGTGGAAACCAGACAGTATTTAATCAACTGACTTTCACATGCTCCTATCCTGAAGAGGCCGTTCCATGTGACCGAGCTCCAGACTTTTTCTACCTCAATGGTAATGTCCAAAAAGGTGATCCAGAAGTTCCCTTCCTCGAAGAACAAGATGTACAGAACGCAGCAGCATTCATTCCAGGATATAACAGTTTGGCCAGCAAGGATGACCCACCAGCGCGTCCTGGAAGAGGTTGATTTTATGCACAAATTCGAACTGATTTACACGATATAAGACCACAGGACACATGAATATATTGGGCATTATTGAAATGCGTGTAATTATGTGACTAAGGTGACGGGGCGTTTTTCTTTTTAAATGATGATACTTTTGGAGCGTCTCTGCTTGTGCCATCTTCCCTACTCTCTATACCTCTTGTTTGTATATACTATATATATAAATTATTTATCGAGGTTTTCTTTTCTGAGATAAGAAAATATATATTTTGAAACGTATCGTTACAATCATATACAAACATCTGATGGTTAATAGCATTACACACACACGCACGCAAATTTTTATATGTACCTATGTAAATAGATAATTATATCATTAAATTGATACATATAATGACAAATAGCACATCAAAAAGCTATATTTAATATTTTTAATGTAATGGAGCTGGAGGTAATACCATATTTTTATTTGAAACTAAAATATAACCCTGACGCCCGTGGCGTCCACTTGTTGTTACTTTTGATTTTATCTAAGCCTTTGGAAGAAAAAAACTTAAGATTGCTAAGTAAGAAAATTTGAAAATAATTTAAAAGGAGGAAATAATACATTAAAAAAAACCGCGTTCAAGCAGAAATTTAATTAACTAGGAAGAACCTTCCAGATTTTAATATGAACACTGAATTCAATAGACAATGATCGATGAAAGTCAATGAGTGATAGGAAAAATTTAGCGTTCACGTGGAGGGTTATGAAAATGCTGATGGTTTGGGTTAGTATCTAAATTGAAATGTTTATCCGTGGCTAAACACGTTTGGCAAATACGTTTTTTTCTTAGCAGCGTTACCCAGACACCGTTTGCTAAAACGTGTTTAGCCACGTGTTTGGCAAACACGTGGCTAAACACGTTTTTTTCTTAGCAGCGTTACCCAGAGATAGAGAGATAAACAGACAGATAAATCAAGATGTTTATATTATTAATCTCAGTATTTTAATTGTTCTAAAAAAAATTAATTCACGTGTATTTGAAACTTGCCACCGTTGCAACTGTTTCTTGTCACCATTCAATCAAAATAATTTGATTCAGCGTATGTTATTTTACCAGAAAGAAAGATAAATGATTTTGTTTGTTCGTTATTATTATTTATGCATATATTGTATGTGGCATTGCTTCAATTTTGCAAAATATATATGTATATTTTTACTTTTTTAAAATAAATGTTGCAATTAAAAAACCTAATCCATATTATCATTTCTGCTCTCCTCCTTACATTTTGTTTGATATATTTGTTTCTTTTATGGAATTTCTTTACATTTTAAATGAATCTTTTACATTTTCTTTTTACATTTTCTTTACATTTTAAGCGAATCATTTTAAACAAATCGAAATGTGGCGTAAATTGTGGAGATAGTTTATTTTTCGTTTAAAATACTTCAAAGATATGAAGGGGGGGGGGGGTATAAGTATACAATTTTTTGTTGACATTAGTAGTCATTACAGCTGCACCCTTAAACTTTATTGTCTATTAGTATCATTCTCTGCGTCTTTTTGACGAGAGGTAAAACGTCAAGAACGAAGATGTGATTTTGAAATTATTTGCTTATTGGAATGCCCACTTTGTAAATTACTCTTTCTGAACGTAGGATTTATACAAAATTCCATATCAAAGTATTACAGCTGTATACATTTTTATTTTTGACACATAAATTGCTTTTGTAAGTTTGAAAATATGGTAGTTAAATGTAAAACGGAAAAAGTCATTTGAAGAACATTTTTCTATATATACCTATCTTCAACAGCTGCAATAACACGAGGGAAAATATCTTACTAAAATATCTTATCTAAAAAATCATCTTGCATCAATCATCTATGTTCAAAAATAAAGATTTTATCTTATTTGTTTCGATATTTAAGGACATATAGCAGTATAAGTTTACATATAGCAATATAAGTTTACATATAGCAATATAAATTTACAATTAAGTTGATAGCAATATAAGTTTACAACGACCGAAATAGTGCTGTCCTTATAAGTTTCAAGTTTTAGAGAAAAATATCAAATTCTAGAAAAAGATTAAATTTTGGTAAAAAAAACAAAAAAAAGAATAAAGGAAATATTGGTTAGTTTGAAAGAAGATTATGTGGCTTCTATCTACATCAAATCAGAGATGCGTAAGTTAATATTTGCCAGTAACAGTTGGTTGGTGTCGTGTCCGTTGACTCATCATGGATGGCCAGGGACAGTGTTTCTTTTAATTAATTACAAACCCCATAGAATTTACAGAACACAAGACGAAAAATCCATCAATCAAATATCTGGTGACGAAATGTTTAAATGTCCTGAATAGCTTGATAAACATTTCTCAAAATCAATACTCATGGACACACCTATCACTAACCTCAGAATACAATCCGCAAATCGAGGAAGAGTATCTAGTGAAAACAAATCGTTGCAACAACTTCTTTTCAACGTGATTTTCTCATACTTCTCACATCTATCAAGTATCAGAGTTCAGGAAGTAAATGGTGATCCTTTGTCTGCCAAGCCCCACATTCAACCCATCCGTCCGATTTTAAAATATTAATCTCTTGGTCACGTTTGGAATCCGAATAGAAAGTGAAGACCTTGCCCTGGAGGAATCGACCCGACACACTTAGTCCATCCCAAGATGGTCGGAAATTATAGTATTTAATTGAATCCTTGCCGAAACTCTGGGTGATTTTGTTAAGTGAGGGTGCAAAGGTGGGGTGTTTAAAGACTGTCTGGAGGTTAACATTCATTATAAAGATGTTAGATAAGCTAAAAACCTAATGTAGGGCAGGGGAGAGGCTTTCTTTAAACATTATGATCAGTTTGTATTTCTACCTATATAATGAATTCCAATGGGAATTTATACATTTATAAGACCGTGCAAAGTTCTTAGAAGAGCAGTATTGAATTTAACTGGACATTATTTTTTTACGGACTGTGTTAGTATTAAGAGGAAAAACATTGAAATGTGTATAAAAATAATTTTTTTATAATATTTTTAACACTTTACAACATAGTTGAAAAGTGTTTATGACTTTGTTCATTCTGTCTATCTGTCTGTCTGTCAGTCCGTTAGCACGATACCAGCCGTAAAAGTGGCTTTATCAAAATGAAATTTTAGTATGTTGTACAGACGGTCTGTAGGACCTATGGGAATATAAATGAATGATATCGCCCAATTAGTTTTGGATTGAACCCGGATTGAAAAATGAGATGCATTGAACCCTATGGGCCCTAATTTTTCAAACATTTTTTAAGCGGAATTAAAATGCACAAATTGCTTCGAAAGTTTAAGGAAATATTCAAATTATCCCATAAAATATATACAAAAAATCAGCAAAATATATTCAGTAGTTTTTTAAATAAAAATTAAAATAATAATTACATCCTTTATATGAAGAGCTCACGTGATCATTATATGAAAAGATCACAGAACTCACTTCAAAATAAAATATGGCATCCATCTTGTGGAAAAATAGTGATTTTTAAAGTTCTTTTTAATTCATATTTAGTGTTGTATCCGTCCTAAAACTGCTTTATTTTTGCTTAAATTCTGTGCATCCACATCCTCAAATAACGAAATTACAATATAGTTGAGTTTAAATGATAATCCAAACTTGATTATTTCTACAACGAAGCCTACATTTCACTTATAGAAGATGTATATACCAAAAGATGTAGAATGAGTTGTATAAGAATTGCTGCATTTCTTTAACGCAAAATTGTTTTGCCCGTGAATTCAGCAATATAGTTGATATAAATGAAACAATCATTGATTTTACAGAGAAGCAACCGACTTTTTGATGAAGTTTTGAGCATAGAGTTAAATTACTTACACCTCCATGATTTTAAGTTTTAAATAAAATCTATTATAGTATTATGTTGAATGAATGAATGGAAAAATGTTCATAAATGAAATGCTGCTTTTATTTAAAGAGCCAGCCGATTTATATTTCAATGACGACATTTGAAAAAGTGCATTTGTTTTCGATGACGTTTTCAAATATAATAAATTATTGTAGTTTTATGATAATTTTAAAAATATTGCCGAGGAATGTATCGCGTTTTAGAGATGTTTAAATAAAATTGCTTCTGAGTTGGAAAGTGTTTCATAATCAATGCTTTATGCATGATTGATCGTTCTTGTTAATATTTAGATACCGTTTTTACTTTTCTTTCCAAATTCGCAGGCAGTTTTAAAATTCGTTAATTAGAATTAAACACAAAACATTTTTATAAAACACGTTAGTCCTTATTTGAAACGGAATTTGATCTCTGTTAGTTAAGTTTTCTCAAAACTAAGTTTTTCAGTGTCGACTTTTAGACGTAATGTAGAAATGTTTTCATTTCATGTACTCGTACTACTTGAAAATTTCGAGACACGTTCATCCGCTATATTATTGTGAAACAAACCTGAAAACAAGTGTTAACTGCAATAATTATCATAATTTTTGGTGACATGGTTAATGAAAGGGAGAAACATTGATGAATTTTTATGTTCCTTGACATTATTATCTGTTTATGCTATAATTTTGTGGATTTTTTGCAATCAGCAGCTTTAAACAACGAGTTTGGTACAAACGATCAGTAAATATAATGAAAACAAGAAAGATCAGTCATGCTTAAAGCATTTATTATGAAATACTTTCCAACTTCAATGCAATTTTATTTAAAAAGTCTAAAATGCAATACATTCCTCGGTAATATTTTGAAACTTATCACAATACTGCATTAATTTATTATATTTGAAAACTTAAACCTTCATCGAAAAAAATGAACTTCATTCAAATGACGGCATTGAAATATAAATTGCCTGGTTTAAACATCTCTAAAATGTTATACATTCCTCGGTAATAGTTTCAGAATTATCATAATACTACTATAATTTATTATATTTGAAAACTTCATCGAAAACAACTGAAATTAATTCAAATGACGTCATAGAAAAAATAACACGCCTAGATCTCTATAAAAACAGGATTCCATTCATAACTTTCTCCCATTCATTTTATTCATCACAATACTATAATAATTTATTTTATTTAAACATTTTATTTAAGACCATGGAGCTACAAATAATTAAACTCTATGCTTAAAACTTCATCGAAAAAAATCGTCCTTCTCTTTATGAAATCAATTAATATTTCATTCATATCAGCCATGCAGACTCCATGGACTAAATTATTTTGTGTTAAAAAAATACAGGAATTCTAATACAACTCATTCTACATATTTTGCTGCTTACATTTTGCATAGGTGAAAAATAGGCTTAATTGTAGAAATAATCAAATTTAGATGAGCATTTAAACTCAAATATATTGTCATTGCATTGTTTCAGTATGCAGATGCACAGAATTTAAGCAAAAATAAATTGATTTTAGGACGGATACAACACTCAATATGAATTAAAAAGAACTTAAAAAAATCACGATTTTGAAACAAGATGGATGCCATATATCATTTTGAAGTGGGTCATGTGATCGTTTCATATCATGGTCACGTGATCGTTTCATATAAGATGTGCAATTATTATTTTAATTTTTATTTAAAAAACTACTGAATATATGTCGCTGAATTTTTTTTTATATATTTTATGGAACAATTTGACTATTACCTAAAATTTTCGAAGCAATTTGTGAATTTTAAATCCGCTTAAAAAATGTTTGAAAAATTAGGTCCCATAGGGCTCAATGTATTTCATTTTTTCAACCCGGGTTCAATCCAAAACTAATTGGGTGATATTATTCATTTATATTCCCATAGGTTCTACAGACCGTCTGAACAACATACTAAAATTTCATTTTGATTAAGTCATTTTTACGGCAGTTATCGTGCTAACGGACAGACAGACAGACAGACAGACAGACAGACAGACAGACAGACAGAATGAACTAAGTCATAAACACTTTTCAACTTTGTTGTAAAGTGTTAATAAAAACTGCTTGAATTGCAAGAAAAACAAATATTTTTGCAAAACAAAATTAAGTTTTCATTCAAACATACACCTTTGTGTAAAATTTCTCAAGTGTTTGTACAGCACCTTACAAAATTAGATAGGGATTAGAGGGAAATTAAAGGTAAAAACAAGATTCTGTGTTCAATTCAAGTTTTCTAGCTTTTACTACTAGCTTTTACTTCAAGTTCTTACTAACGGAAAGCTAGTGCATAGATATAATATATCTGATCTAAATCATCTCTGTAAAATTGTTTATGATATAAAAAAGAACATTAACTAAAAGAATCATTGAATGTTATGTATAAATTAAAAATAAAAACATTTAATGCCATCATACCGTACCAGTTCCTGTTTTGCCATCTACATTATTTTCATATAGCGACAATTTTAGGAATTTGTTTAATTTGTATTTAAACTGTGGGTTCGTCCTGAATTTACTACATGCTATAAATATAATTTTAAGTTTCTCGGGTTTTCATGCATAGAAGGTATGAATGCAAAGATGGAAAATGCGGAAATTATTTTATTATTTGTAAAATTAGAGAAAGAAAAACTAACAAAATTGCATTACAAAAGATGCACGTTTAATATTTACCTAAACAGGAGAGAAAAATATCAGTGTTCTGTCGGATTACAGAATCATGTATTACTAAAATCATTAAAATAGCAAAATGCATTGGAGATAATTTTCACCTTCATTTCAATTCTCTTTTATAGATGACATCAAGAAGAAACATATTGTAATATCTTGATTGAAAACTTTTATCCAATTTTTTTTATCCAATTTCAGCTAACTTGTACTTTACCCATTACAATTTCTTAATTTTTAGAGTTGGTGGGTTTCGCAGTGAGGCTTTGGGGACCAGATTAAAAAGTCATACTAAATATAGGAAACCTATATTTTGTTCAATCTGTTCAAAAGCATGACCAACATGTTCTTCTTCTTTGGCAAATGACTGCCAGATTTGGCACGTTCCCTTTAGAATGGCGCATTGTAGCAGTTCCAAAAATAGTAGTAAAATATGCCATTGTGGCTGTTTAAGAATTGTTATACATTATTTTTTTTACAAAATCTTAATCCACGTAATTTTAAATTTCTAAGATACACAGGTTCAAAATGCTTAGATTAAGATTCTGCAATATATATTGCTTTCCTATTTTATTGAAGCTGGTCTAGTTTTATTTTCAAATTATTATTTCAAAAAATGAGTTCAAATTTTTAAAATCATATTTCAGTATTTGTTTTTGAATCATAAAACTATATATTTTAAATTAAAAATGATATCGATAGATATAATTTTGTTAACAAATTTATTAACGAGATATAGTAACTGAGCAAATCGCTGCAATAAACAGACTTCTATTAAAATGAAATTCTTATAAAAAATGTTCATTATATCCGAAATCCTGTTAAATTTATAGGAAAATTTATAATTTATAGGAATATATTAAAATTTATAGGAAAATCTCAACATGCTATTATCGTTCATATACACGTAATATTTCTACATAAATCGAAACGTAAAATAATTAAAATGTGTCGTCTTTTAAATGAAGTAAAATGAAATTCGCAATCTCGATGTAAAATTCTGATGTGGGCAGCACATGACTTACCTTATATAATGCAATGTATTTAATAATTTTACAGTAAAAACAAAGTAGATTATCCTTATAGTAATAATAATAATAACGTCAATTAGACGTTATTTTTATTGATGTAGCGTCATTTTTATGCACTTATCTCAAAATTATTTCAAATTATCAATTTTATCCCAAAGTTTTACTCAAAGTATCTTTTTTTATGAATGGAACGAGCTAGATCCACAGAAATGATGCCACCAAATTTATTGCATGATATTACATATGAAAAGTTAATATGTTTCTCAATAGAAAATATTTTGTTTTTTATTTTTTATAATTTTTTTTTAAATGTGCAATATCTCGAGAACGGTCCATACTAAAATTTATATTAATCGTTTTCTAATGAAAAATTATATGAGAAACCTCCATTTGCGTAACTTTATTAGAGGTTTAGATTTTTTGAGGATTTTTTCAAAATTTCATTCGAAAATTTAGGGACTTCTGAAGATTCGATTGCGTATAAAAAGAATAAGCTTTCAGAATTCACGGATTGTAATTTTTGTACACAATTTCGTTCGAATCGGTGCATTCGTTCGGCAGTTATCGTCTCCACAGGCTCACTGACAAACACGCAAACACACACACACAGACATCACCTCAAAAATGTTCGATTCGTGATCAGGGATGCTTGAAACCTGCTCCCCCGTCGAAAACTCGAATTCGAATTTTTAACGCCATCCCAATACTTTCCTTATACATTATTGTATATAAGGGAAGTAAAGAATTTGATGTGGGTAACACATGACTTTCCTTATACAATGCAATGTATTTACTACTTTTACATTAAAAAGAAAATAGGTTATTCTTATAGTAGATACTTATATTTTTTCCAAGTTATTGAATTTTCAGCAAATAGTCATTATTTTCATTGATTTAGCATTATTCTTATCAATTTGGCGAGATTTTCTTTGATTTGGTAACATTTAAAAAGTCGCCAAGTTGGCGACATTCCACCAAATTCGTCGCCAAAATCTCGCCAAGCCTTATGGATGGAGAAATAATTCATTCTTATAGCAGATAAATGATTATTGACGTTCACATACAAAAGTATTATTCGAAGTATGTTTTTTTATGAATGAAACGAGTTAGGATCCACGAGAATGATGTCACCAAATTTATCGCATGATATTACATATGAAAAGTGAACATTTTTCTCATAATTTTTCATATCATTTTTCATATAATTTTTTGATAATTTTTTTGAAAAATGTGCAATATCTCGAAAATGGTTCATGCTAGCGTTCTAGAATTTATGTTAATTGTTTTCTAATGCTAAATTAAATAAGAAAGGTCTACTTGCGTAACTTTATTGGAAGGTTTGATTTTTTGATGATTTTTTCAAAATTTCACTCGGAAATTTAGGGAGGTTCTGAACACCCGATTGCGTATAAAAACAATAAACTCCCAGTATTCACGGATTGTAATTTTTGTATCAAATTTCGTTCGAATCTGTCCATTCGTTCGTCAGTTAAACTTCTCCTCAGACTCACTGACACACACACAGACATACATCACCTCAAAAATTTTCGATTCGTTATCAGAGATGCTTGAAACATGATCTGCCATCGAAAATTCGAATTCGAATTTTTCGACCCCGTGACAATACTTTCCTTATGCATTATTGTATATAAGGAAAGTAATAATACTTAGAGATTGCAATCGATAATTTATATCTTACGAAGAACAAACAAATTTTTCTCACAATCGAATCGGTCTCATATTTTCGTTTTACAAAATTCGCGAAATATCGCCAATAGTTAAATGTAAGTTTAATATCGTTTAATGAATATAATTTTATAATTCAATATTTCCTACAATATTTTCTACTCAATAGTTCCTACAAATTTTTATCCCCCAAACCTTAGAAAAGGCAGAAATAATTTACAATATATAATTTTTCTTTCAAGGGCGCGTTGACTTTTGCCGTGTCCCAACAAGTTAAAGGGAAAACTTCACTCACGGGGCTAGTGTTAAGGGTAATCGTTAAGGTTGTCCCGACTTCCTCAAACTAATTGCTCCTTGAATGCCCAGAGTCACTTGCATAATTCATTAGCCAGAATCTCCCAACTTGTAAAACAAGTAACGCATAAACGACTGGTGAGTAAAAAGAACGAGTAACGAGAAAATAAGTAACGAGTGGCGCATAGAGATCGCTGAGGGTACGAGGAAATTCTCACCAATGACAGACACTGCCTAACAGCGGTTAAAGAGAGCAATATTTTATTATTAAGATGATATGCCCAACAACCGCCTTGGGCAAGCCTTAGGCAGGTCAGAAGCTCATATATGGAAATTCTGCCTTAAATTTGAACTTCCCAAAGCTACAAGTTTGGGAAAAAAAATAGGCGGAAGAGCTTTTTAACACTTTACAACATAGTTGAAAAGTGTTTATGACTTTATTCATTCTGTCTGTCTGTCTGTCTGTCGGTCTGTGGGACATACGGGAATGTAAATGAATAATATCACCCAATTCGTTTTGGATTACATCCGGGTTGAAAAAATGAGATACATTGAACCCTAAGGGATCAAATTTTTCAAATATTTTTTAAGCAAATTTAAAATTCACAAATTGCTTCGAAAATTTTAGGAAATATTTAAATTATCCCATTAAATATATATAAAAAAAATCAGCACAAAATATATTCGGTAGTTTTTTAAATAAAAATTTAAAAATTAATTGCACCCATATTATATGAAAAGAGCACGTGACCCCCTTCAAAATAAAATATGGCATCCGTCTTTTTCCAAAGTGCCAAAATCGTGATTTTTAAAGTTCTTTTTAATTTAAATTAGGGCTGCATCCGTCCTAAAATCGCTTAATTTTTGTGTAATTTCTGCGCATCTATATACTGCGCCAACGCAATTACAATATTTTTTAGTTTAAATGATCATCAGACTTTGATTATTTCTACAACAATGCTTAATTTTAACGTATGCAGAATTTAAACACATCAAGGTCTAAGTTGAGTCGTATAAGAATTTCTGAATTTTTTAACGTAAAATTATTTAGCTCTGGAGCCTGTAATATGGCTGATATGAATGAAACATTCATTGATTTTACACAGAGAAGCAGACGATTTTATAGTTTTGCCTTTTTTGGTGAAGTTTTAAGCATGGAGTTAGAAAGTACTTTTACCTCCATGGTTTTAAGTTTTTAGTAAAATAAATTATTGTATTATTGTGCTAATTTTAAAAATATCACCGCTGAATGAAAGTAATGGAATAAAAGTTTATGAATGAAATCTCTACTGATTTTATATAGAGAGCCAGGCGATTTATATTTCGATGACGTTATTTGAATAAAGTTCATTTCTTCTTGATGAAGTTTTAAGTTTTCAAATATAATAAATTATTGTAGTATTGTAATAATTTTAAAAATATCACCGCTGAATGTATCGCATTTTAGATATGTTTAAATAAAATTGCATTGCAGTTGGAAATACATTGCTCATCCAAATGGAGAAAAGTGCATTTATATTGCTGTGAACAGCATTTAAGTTGCTCATAAATAAAGTTAAACATAACATGTTTCAAAGAGTCTGCAAATTGTATGTATATTTCATTTTATAAAGCTATTAAACAATTTTTTTCACTGCTGCACACTTATTTCGTACAAACATGCCGAAATTTTAGAAGAACCGGAATTGGCATCTCTCGAACCGGAAGTGAAAGTTCTTATAGGATTGTATAAACTTCTCTGAAATTTTATGTTGAATCCATATCAGTCATCATTTAAGCCTATCTATAGCGAATCTTGAGATACATGTGTTGCAATGAAAATGCAATTTCTTTTATCACAACTGGCATATTTAGAACAGGAAGTGGGAGACTTTAGTGAAACCCCTTCCTTTCATTGCATTTTTATTCTAAATCCACATCAAACGTAAATCTAAGCTCTATCTATAGTCGATTTAAAAAAAAATGGATGTTTCAAGCAAAAAAATTTTACCCGGAAGAAGTAGACTAAAAGGTGAAATCTTTACAGCAAATACCCCACTGAATTCATAACCAACTGAATTCATATCAAACAATGACTTTCTGTTAGGTATTCGTAACAATATTATGTCACTTCCGTTACATACTTCCGTTTCATCCGCGTAATATTTCTTTCAGGATTCACTGCGTACCCCACACCCTAAGCCATTACACATCAAAAATGAATTTGAACTTATTAATTTCCATTAATCATTGCACAAGAAAGGCGTGTAGACATAAGTGAATTTATACTTATGCTTTAAAAGTCTATCTAAATTATCTTTTGCGAATCATATAAATCTAGTTACCTATGTACGCAGACACAGAGATTGAAGAATCCTTTGTTAAATTTAACCAACACACAATTATAATAATAAGATTAAGCACACAACTTTGATAGAAGGTATTTTATTACACTTCTTATGAGAGGTACAAAATATAAAACGAGCACAGCGCTTTCGAGCGTTAATACGCCTTTTATCAGTGGCTACATGGAAAATAAAAAAGTTCGTCCATATATAGACCAGTAAAGATGACAAATTTGCATAAATACAATTAGTAAATGAACATTCGATTATTTCATATATAGACCAGTAAAGATGACAAATTTGCATAAATACAATTACAAAATGAACATTCGATTATTACGCAAATTTGTCATATATAGTGGTCTATATATAAATAATCGAATGTTCATTTACTAATTGTATTTATGCAAATTTGTCATCTTTTCTGGTCTATATATGAATAATCGAATGTTTATTTACTAATTGTATTTATGCAAATATGTCATCTTTACTGGTCTATATATGAAATATTCGAATGTTCATTTACTAATTGTATTTATGCAAATTTGTCATCTTTACTGGTCTATATATGAAATAATCAAATGTTCATTTACTAATTGCATTTATGCAAATTTGTCATCTTTACTGGTCTATATATGAACGATCCTTTTTATTTTCCATGTAGCCACTGATGAAGAGCGTATTAACGCTCGAAAGAGCTCTGGCCTTTTTCTATGTTGTACGTCTTATGAGAAGTGTAGTAAAAGACCCTCAATCAAAGTTGTGTGCTTAATCTTATTTGTTTGAAATCAGACGTGATACCAACTTATTTATTACACAATCATAAATTTATAAATTATTATTATCATAAATAAAATTGTGAAAGACCGCTTCTGTTACTTTATTCGTATTACGTTTAGTTATCGTTCATCTTAGAAATTTCGCAGGAACTAGTGAGGAGTTTACGACCTAAACAACATCGTATTCAGTATTAAGGAGCGTCCTTAATCGCATAATTCTGGAACATTGATAAGCAATAAATGCGTATTTTACGTCATGTCTCCTCGTAAATTCTGATCGTAAAGTCTACACTCAAAGACTGAGGTGTGGTGTTTACGATTTGTGTATTTATATTTCTTTGATGGCCATTGGATATATTGAAAACAAGTAAAAATCGTTTCTGCGGTGAAGTTCCTGGGATAATATTAGCGCAATTAATGCTAAATAAAGGAATGGGGCAAATGGATACATGGGGAGTTCATTAGAATATTCTGAGATGGTTCTTGGTTTCAAAATTCCTTTCAGAATAAGCGAATTTTAAACAAGAAAGTTCAATCATGCTTAAAGCATTGAATATGAAACACTTTCCAACTTCAATGCGATTTAATTTAAAAAGTCTAAAATGCAATACATTCCTCGGTAATATTATAAAACTTATCATAATACTACAATAATTTATTATATTTGAAAACTTCATCGGAAACAGCTGAAATTAATTCAAATGACGTCATAGAAAAAATAACACGCCTGGATCTCTCTATAAAAACATTATTTCATTCATCACAATACTATAATAATTTATTTTATATAAAAATTAAGACCATGGAGCTACAAGTAATTAAACTCTATGCTTAAAACTTCATCGAAAAAAATCGTCCTTCTCTTTATAAAATCAATTAATATTTCATTCATATCAGCAATGCAGACTCCGTGGGCTAAATTATTTTGTGTTAAAGAAATACAGCAATTCTAATACAACTCATTCTACATATTTTGCTGTTTACATTTTACATAAGTGAAAAATAGGCTTTGTTTTAGAAATAATCAAATTTGGATAATCATTTAAACTCAAATATATTGAATTTGGGTTGTTTCAGTATGTAGATGCACAGAATTTAAGCAAAAATAAAGTAGTTTTATGACGGATACAACACTAAATATGAATTAAAAAGAACGTTAAAAATCACGATTTTGACACAAGATGGAAGCCATATATCATTTTGAAGTGGGTCATGTGATCTTTTCATATCATGGTCACGTGATCGTTTCATATAAGATGTGTAATTACTATTTTAATTTTTATTTGAAAAACTACTAAATATATTTCGCTGAATTTTTTTTTATATATTTTATGGAATAATTTGAATATTACCTAAAATTTTCGAAGCAATTTATGAATTTTAAATCCGCTTAAGAAATGTTTGAAAAATTAGGTCCCATAGGGCTCAATGTATTTCATTTTTCAACCCGGCTTCAATCCAAAACTAATTGGGTGATAAGATTCATTTATATTCCCATAGGTCCAACAGACCGTCTGAACAACATACTAAGATTTCATTTTGATTAAGTCATTTTTACGGCAGTTATCGTGCTAACGGACAGACAGACAGACAGACAGACAGAACGAACAAAGTCATAAACACTTTTCAACTTTGTTGTAAAGTATAAAAAAAGGCTGTGAGTTCGAGTCCGGAAAACTGTAACCTGCTTTCAATCGGGAATATGTAGCAAAAGATACAATATTAAGATGACTTTAAATGGTGTTATAATGACTCTAATTTTAAGATGACTCTAAATGGTGGTATAATCACTCTAATTTTAAGATGAGTCTAAATGGTGATATAGTGACTCTAATTTTAAGATGACTCTAAATGGTGCAATGGTACACAAAAAAGAAATGTGCTGATAATTTTGATAAGATATCATTTTCCTCACTATATATATATTACATGCGTAAGTATTATAGTCAGATTAAATATTCAAAATCGACTGTTCGAAGAATCTACATGATTTGCGCATTCTAGAAATTGAAAAGCTATTCTTGTATTAGATCTGTGTATCTTATAGTGAAATATATGTAACTCCCAGAGAGTTTCCTCCCTACTAGCATTTAGATGATCACGCCTAGCCACCCCGGGTAGGACAACCGTGATAGTAATCCAAGCAAACAAGAGTACGAAAACCCTTAACCTTCGGCAAAATTGCTTCAGAAGCTTTTTAAACTTAGAAATCATTACTGATAACATATCCAAAATTTGGAAACAGATTGGAATAAGAGAACAGACTCTAAAACGAGCAGATAGCGGACTGGCTGTAATAAAATGAAACTTATTTACAACTATGTAATATTAAATT
The DNA here is from genome assembly GCA_951213105.1 of Amaurobius ferox. Taxonomy (NCBI): domain Eukaryota; kingdom Metazoa; phylum Arthropoda; class Arachnida; order Araneae; family Amaurobiidae; genus Amaurobius; species Amaurobius ferox. The sequence goes on along the minus strand of OX578138.1, from coordinate 90,202,678 downwards.
TTTTTCTTACCAGCTAAAATATTTTAAAATGCAAATAATTTAATATTTATAAAATGACTTATGCCACTGTATGCATATTTTATTACGTTACAATTAGTTAACTGTGGCATCACATATAGAAATCAGTCCCATAGATCCTAAGTCCCATACATTATTATATTTTGATCAGATTTTTTTTGCAGAAAGCTTCCCTAATCATCAATGATTAGAAAACCTTTTGATCCATTGTTTTATTGCTGACGAAATTTCACACACTGCTAAATAAGTATTTTGTGTGCAATTGGTACGGGAAATGGAAGAAAGGTTATACTGCTAGTATTAAATAAAAGAGTAGTTTACCTACAAATTATTCTCATCTATATAATATTCAATACCTATAGAAATAAATAAATCGATATCATGTACAGAAGGGGTACACTGATGGGAAGAATGCATAAAACAGGGCAAGTGGATAAGATTGGTGTGTTAAAAAGGATGCACAGATAATAATTATATGTCAATTAGGATACATGTTTCAGATCAATGACTTTAAATGGGTACATAAGCGGGAAATTACGGTAATTTGGATTATCTATACTATTTCTTGTCAACCAAGTTAGCCATATAAAGTTATTACTGAAGAATAGCTATACAAAATATCTTCTGGAGAATAGCCGTACAAAACATCTACTGCTCTACATTTTGAAGAATGTGTGGCAATTAGAAACCTATAAGTTACACTTTTAATTATTAAATTCATTATTTTTAATCACATTAACATTGCCGTAAATTCTTATATAGTGGAATTATCATTAATGTACATTGATTTGTTGTGCCGCAATAAACCCTCCAATTATTTTTACCTTTTGTGTAAGTCCTGAAAAGAATTATTAATTAATATAAAACGATTAGACTATTTAAACTTAAACAATATCATTTATTAACAACATCAATTTATCAATAACATCAATTTTCATTAATTATTTTAGCGAGGGGACATATGCGACCAGAATTATTAGATTTACGATAGTGTCTAGGACCTGTGATAATCTGAGCACATACCTTCCAGTTTAGTCTTGGGCTTATCATCTCTCAAAGACTTGCATCGGTCTTAGTGCTGAAGTACGGCCATAACTCTGTGGTGTGTGGCTCCTACTCGTACTTTTAATGCACTCGCACATAGATCTCTTTCCATTACTTTGGAACCTCTACGGGACACTCTACAAATCTATTAGGTTTTTCATTTTTATCGACTCGTGCTCTAGTCAAAATTGGATCATCTTCTCGTCATGTCTGATCTCCATCCCTTATTCTCGTTGTCTGCATCTGATTTCGTCTACAACTGAACTCTTTTTCTTTTGTCTGCTGTGGTTCCCTCGGCGGGGGGGAGGCTCCGCCCTTCTTCCCCTTGGCGCTCATTGGTTCTTCTTAACCCAATGGCATCATTTCACATTTAGAAAGGCCCCTATCAGCCCCTCTGGTCTGGCACCCCTAAATTTATAGTCCTTTTGACCTTAAAGTTCACGTTGTCATAAAGCCCGATGCCAGCCAGACTACAGCTTTGTTAGCCGTTCTGGGCATCGTAAATACTACAAATAAAAAAGTGTCTCATGTAAGAACATATTCTGATCTCACAGAATGCTACTACTCCTATCACACTATCATGCAAAAATTTATAGAACAATATCATCTCGGTATGCGAATATTGGCGAAACACCCTCTGCGTTTATTTCTGTCTCATTATGTTTAGTAAAAACCATGTAAGCAATTTTGCTGGGACTGCACAAGAGTTTACGACACAAACAAATTCATATTCAGTCTGGAAACACCATAATCATATCATTCTGTAACATCGATGAGCAATGAATGGTATTTTACGACGTTACTGGCCATAGAATCTCGCCTTAATACCTATGCATTCGAAGACTGAAATTTAATACTTTCGATTAGCAAGTTGGTAATTCGATGATTCCTGTTGGATATTGCGGAAGAGTCACGATAATTTTGTGGGAGATGTTTTGTAAGCAAAATAAGATCATTAATTTTTAATAAAGACAGGATGCAACATTTTTAGTACAGTTTACATCGTTAATGTATATAAATATTTTGAAAATGTCCTGTTTTTTAATATTAGCTCGGTCATAAAATATATATATATTTGCTTCTTTTCTTTTTCCTTCTTTTTAACACTACATCTGGTTTTGAATACAGTAAATATAGATATTTGGAAAGCAAAATAAATTGATTATTTAAAAATGTGCTTACTGTATACTGAAAAAAAAATCAAAAGAACATATAAAAATTGATTTGTTTTGTTCTGATTTGCATTGTTCAAATTTTGCTGATGCACATAGCGTTCCTAGCAGCATTTTGAATTTATATACATATGGCTATGAATATCCTCTAATTAAGGGGTACATAAAGTTTCTAGGTCTGGACACATATTTTTTTCTTTCTCATTTCGCTTTTTCTTCTTTTAAATCGTCTACTTTAATGTAGCTGACTTTTTCGTCACCCCAAATGAAACCTTGCCATTGCCATAGGTGGGGTTAGGGGTTATATCCCCTTATTAACTTTATTTTCTTTATTATCATGATTTAACCATTAACGGGTGCCGACTTTATATTTCACTCTATAAGTGAACCTTAGGATTTAATCTTATTGTGTCTTCATTGGTTTATACAGGGCGATTCAGAAAAGATAGGCCAAACTTTACGATGTGGTAGTACACACCAAACGAAGCATTTTTCGTCATAGTTTACAGGGTCGAAATGAAACGTAAAGACGCCAGAGGGCACTTAATGGTGAAACCGATGAGGTGAGGCGAAAGCTCAAGAATGACATGGAAGCTACTATAAAGTGACATTTAATAAACAATAATTGCATTAATATCTCAAAAGAGCGACCTCCGACCTCTATGTACGTCTCACAAATACGTTAAAGGGATTGGTGAACTCTCTCGAACAAATCAAGCATGTCGAGCACTTCGGCATATTCTTGAGATATCCGCACGAAAATAAGTGAATACACGACAGATAAGGCTATCATGGGGGGGGGGGAGCTATGGGATAACCTTCTCAATCACGCCCTGCTATAAAGATCGCCTGTTATAAAGATTTTAATCACCCTGTATTTATAAAGAAGCTGAACCAGTGACCCCCGCAGCCTTAATTGTATGAGTCGTCAAGTAAAATAGTTAGTGGCCCAGTGCCTAGGGAACAAAATGTACCTCAAATCAATTATTTTATTTTTCAAAGGGTTGCAAATATATATATATATATATATATATATCATAAACTATAAAAATATGCACCTCACTGTCCTGTTACAAGCAGAAATCCTTATTTTTACCTTATTCAATATATATATTTAAAGAAACTTTGTTCGATTAATAGTTAAAGCTCTTGAACTAAACAGAATTGGATTGTTTTCCCTTCTCTACTGCTCTATTATTGGATAAGACAACAAATTTGTCGAAATGATTCCTTTTACAGTGTAGGAACACCAGTAATATAAACACTGCTGTGTTAACATTCCATGCGATGGACTGCTCCCTCTTTACTGACTATGGCCATGAATAAATTTACTTATTCTCGATTCAAAATTGAAATTCATTTTAATGTTTCTATTTTCATTGCTATAACTGAGATTACTACAAATCCCAGTTTGATCGGGACAATCTTCGTTTGGAGTCTGTTGCATTACGTTTACGAGTTCATCAGTTTCCCAGGTTAGAATAAAATATACAGAAATGTTAAAAAATAATGGGAAAGTTAATATTGAGATATTTTTTTTATCATTAATATTACAGTGGAATGTGAATTTGAAATACAATTTCTTAATATTCCTTTTTCTTCACAAAGAACTTATAGGCCATGTTACAAGCCTGTTTGTGGTTCTGAGTCAATCAATAGAATGAGCTCCTATAGCAGCACTACAAACGCTATTGTTTTTAAAGAATTTATCATTCTATTATAGGAGGGCGCTCTACCGCTTAATACGGGACAACTATCGACAAGCTTGGAATAGAGCTCTTGGTGCGGTGTGTTCCTAATGTCATAAATATTAAATATGTTTTAAATATTTCAAAAAAGCCATAATTAGTTCAAACTTAATTACATAGTAAATTTTATGTCACACTGAAACCGTGACTTCAAAACTCATTAGATCACTCAACATATCATGCCGCAGCTCTCTGAGTGACTGAATATGACATATTTGTAATTGTACCGATTCAGCTTTCTGAAAATACTGTAGCGCTACCTATCTATAGCACTTTTATCAATAAGTGGAAATGTTTTAGCACTTTTAATCAATATAAGGACATGTTTTAGCACTTTTTATGAATAAAGGAAATGTTTCAGCACTAATTTTCAATAAAGGGAAATGTTTTAGCACTTTATCAATAAAGAGAAATGTTTTAGCACTTTTAATCAATAAACGAACATTTTTCAGCATTTTTTATGAATAAATTAAATGTTTTAGCACTTTTTATGAATAAAGGAACTGTTTCAGCACTAATTTTCAATAAAGGGAAATGTTTTAGCACTTTTATCAATAAAGAGAAATGTTTTAGCACTTTTAATCAATAAAGGAACATGTTTCAGCAGTTTTAATGAATAAATGAAATGTTTTAGCACTTTTTATGAATAAAAGAAACTGTTTCAGCACTAATTTTCAAAAAAGGGAAATGTTTTAGCACTTTCATCAATAAAGAGAAATGTTTTAGCACTTTTAATCAATAAAGGAACATGTTTCAGCATTTTTTATGAATAAATGAAATGTTTTAGCACTTTTTATGAATAAAGGAACTGTTTCAGCACTAATCTTCAATAAAGGGAAATGTTTTAGCACTTTTATCAATAAAGAGAAATGTCTTAATACTTTTAATCAATAAAGGAACATGTTTCAGCATTTTTAATGAATAAATGAAATGTTTTAGAACTTTTTATGAATAAAGGAACTGTTTCAGCACTAATTTTCAATAAAGGGAAATGTTTTAGCACTTTTATTAATAAAGAGAAATGTTTTAGCACTTTTAATCAATAAAGGAACATATTTCAGCATTTTTTATGAATAAATGAAATGTTTTAGCACTTTTTTTCGATAAAGGGTAATGTTTTAGCACTTTTTATCAATAAATGAAAATGTTTTAGCACTTTTTATCAATAAAGAGAATTTTCCCTTTTCTCTATTTAATTGGTATTTAATTGCAGAAAAAATATCAACACTTGGATTATCTATGCGCAGATGTGGAAAATTAAAATTGAAGCATTAGAAGAATTTTAAACATTTATTTTAATTTAAAAAAAAACGTTCTTTATATAAATGCATGAGAATTCAATTGTTCAAGAGAAAATAAATGTCCCCATTTAAATATACAATGGGACTAATATATGGATATATGTATTGCATGTTGCGAAAAATGTTATTAAATAAAATTTATATTATTAATATAATTTCAATAGGTATCAAATTTTCGGAGAGGAGTGGAATTTAAATTAATTAATAAACGGATAGCATATTAATTATGTTTCAATAGAGTCTGTCTGTCTGTCCGTCCATCCCACTTGCCAACAAGTTTGGTAATCTTCGCGAAAAATTTGTCGAGTTCTGGAAACATTGCAAAATTAAAAAAACATCTCCAAATAGACGAAAATGTTACCAAGTTGTCGGAAACTCAATGATCCCAAAAGCTACACTATTATTATAATTTAATTTCTTTGATAATTCCTATCGTTTTGGGTAAATTATTAATTTCATTTTTTTATTCAAAATATAGTGAGCTTCATTGTTCGTGGAGCAGCTACGATTTGTTAGTAGGTCTAGGGGAGCGTAAATTAATTTCGTTATGTTATGTCATAGTGTGTATGTTTCGCTATGGCATAGTATTCGAGATGGCATAGTATGTATGTTTCGATAGTCGTAGAAGAAATTGTAATATTGAATTGGGGGGATAGTTGGTTCCCATGTGTTTATTGAATTGGGAGCGCAAGATCACAGCCGAGTAAATGGGAAGAAATTTTTTGGAACTTTATAGTTGGTGGATGGAAGGTAATTTTATCTCGTAGTATGACGGGATTAGCCTTTTAGTTCAGTATATTTGATTACAAATTTAAAGTAATTTAATGGCTTATTCTATTTATTTCCATCATACCTATCCTATCGCCACCAAATCGCTGTCCGTTTATCGTTGGACATGATTTGTACCTGAAAGTCAACAGTTAAGAACTCAGATGAAATTTCCTGATAATGATAGTCCTTATATTTTATCTTTTACTTTCCCTATAATACATGGTAATGTATAGGGAAAGTATTGTAATCATGTCGAATATCTCAACTCGAGTTTTCGTCGGATCTACATGTTTTGGAACCTCTAGAATACGAAAACACAAATTTTAGCGTGAGGTCTGTGTGTGTGTGTGTGTTTCTGCCTATGCAATGTATGTACCCACTCTCAAAATAACTTATCTAATGGACCCGAATACCTAAAATTTTATATCTAACTCGCTTGTCGGTTACTCTGTTGCCAATTAGATTTTGGATAAAAGAACCTGCCTTTTTTGCAATATGAACCTCAGAAGTAGCCTCTATTCAGTCTATAAGAAGAATCAGTAGACCAAATTTCTCCAAATTTGGTAGATACGTTAAATGTGTATTACGATGGTGCTAATTAAAATGTGGCACTATTAGGAATAAAATTAACTTGCCTTTTGGGGGAAATGGCGTGCAAAAATCGTTAAAATCAAAAATAAAAGACTACATATGCCCAAATGTGTTAATAAAATGCATGTTTTATATGTAATTTTTAACGAGAAAAATAATAAGACCAACCCCATTACCCTAGGACTAGCCGTTTTCGAGACATTTTAGTTTATTCGAATTTTTACTACGCCCTTCTGGAAACTCCATTCAGATACCAAATGAAAATGAAAATTGAATTAAAAGTGCAAATTCAGTGCAATTTTAAATACTTACGCCTGTTATTTTGTGCATTTGAACTCAATTTAAAGAATTGTCAAAGTAATGAAGCGAAAATACATTTGAATCTCTAGGGAAAGTCATATGCTGCCCACATCAGATTTTTTTAAATTTTATTTTCCGCCCATTACGTTGACTCCAACGTTCAACTGTCACATTCGAAATGGAAATTAAAGCAATAATTGCTTCTATCTCACCTTGAAATGTCGGCTTAAAAACAAAACTGTCTTGGGGGAAAAAAAACGTAATCACATTCAAATCCTGATTGACATGCAGTCAAGGAAAAACAAGAAATTATGTATAAAGCCGGTGCTTATACTCATTTTCGAAGTTTGTTTACAACGTGGTTTTTGGGTACAAAAGCGAGTTCATTTTGGATGAAATGAAAATGAGTAGTAACAGAGGGGGGGGGGCAGTTTGACAAGGGAATTGAGTCTTACTGACATATTTCTAAAAGAAATGACGACTTTTCATCCATCTACAATAATAACGAATACAGTTACGAAATTCACTTCATTGATAGGATAGTTTAGGATCCAAGATACCGCGGGGCGAGTCTTTTAAAACTAGAATTAGTTGATTAATTTGAGTTGAGTAATTTTAAATTTAATTTTGAGGAATTTTCGCACTCATCGATTCATTAACGATTGAAAGTACTGACATATAGCTTTCATTTCAACACCAACGGAATTATCAGAGAACGCATTAAACAATTCTTTTATATTTATATTTTGTTAAAATATCAATTTCGCCTCGACTATATCACAACCCACAACCATAATATAATCAATGCATGAAATTGGACAAAAATTTTTATATTCTTGAATAGAAAATAATGCTATAAAAATCTTGAATTTCCAGTAATACATGTTCTATTCATACAAATTGCAAAACCTTTTATCTAGTTTTAATTTTTTACATAATGTTCCACAGATGAAATCTCATGACGTTACGTATTTCATCCCAAATTATCCATCATTATAAAATTTCTTCCCAAATTATCCATCATTATCTTTATACACACTTTTCCGCATTGCTTCCTATCCCTTTGGATAAATTTATTTTACCTTCATTTACTTCCTTAATTTGTAGTACTATCTGTACTACTAAAAATGCTTACCACTTTGTCAACAATATTCGGAACTTAAAGTCAGCGAATTGTACTTCTTTCGTCATTAAATTATTTTTCAACAGTATTCCTGCTGATAATTTTTGTTTTGCATCCAGAAAATGTTACAGAACTTTGGTGCTGGTTTAACTTTGGTGCTGATGACGTTATCTCTTTAATACATATGTATTTGCTTTAGAACACCTTCGTCTTTCAATGCGATCATCTGATGGTTTGGCCATGGGTAATTCTCTGATACCACTTTTGTGTGGTATTTATATGCACTATTTCAAAATGTCATTGTTTATTCCTATTCAGTTCTGTTTTACGGTCGTTACGTTAATGACTGTTTTCCTCTTATTGATTTATGTTAATTACTTTCCTTATATACATAACATAATGTATAAGAAAAGTGTTGTGACGGATTCGAAATCGAGTTTTCGTCGGGAGAGCACGTTTCAAGCATCCCTGAATACGAATCATACGTTTTTAAGGGGATGTCCGTGTATGGGTCAATGAGACTGTGGAGACGATAGCTCACAAACGAATGGAACGATATGAACAAAATTTGGTACAAAAATTACAATCCGTGAATATTGGACGCCTATTGTTGTTTAAAAACGCTTTCGAGTGTTCAGAATCCCCTAAGTTTTCGAGTGAAATTTTGAAACAAATCAACAAAAAATCTAAACATTTAATAAAGTTACCCCAATAGTCATATTTTATGTAATTTTTCATTAGAAAACGAGTGACATAATCTTTAGAACGTTAGCATGAACCGTTCTCGAGATATTTTACATTTTTCAAATAAATTTATCAAAAAATCATAAAAATAAAAAATAAATATTAACTATTGTGAAATATGTTCAATAATAATATGTAATATCATGCGATATATTTGGTGACATCATTCACATGGATCTAGCTCGTTCCATTCATGAAGAAATATACTTTGGGAAAGTCTTTTCTATTTGAACTTCAATAGCCATTCATCTGCTATAAGAAATACTTATTTCTCAGTCATTAGCGCTTGGTGAGATTTTGGGGGCGAATTTGACGGAATATCCGCCAACTTGGCGACTTTTTTAAATGTTGCCAAATTGACGAAAATGTCGCCAAATTTATAAAAATGACGCTAAATCAATGAAAATGACGACTAATTGAAGAAAATTTAATATCTTGGAAAGAAAATTAAAATCTACTATTAGAAAATCTATTTTTCCGTTAGTAACGTTTGACAAAATTTTGGTAACGAATTTGTCGGAATATCTCCAACTTGTTGACTTTTTTAATGTTGCTTAATTGACGAAAATGTCACCAAATTGATGAAAATTCGCCAAATTTATGAAACCGATGCTAAATGAATGAAATGGCGACGAATTAATGAAAGTTCAATATCTTGGGATGAACATAAGAGCAAACCAAATCCTCAGTCCGTCAGTCCGTAACTTTTGGCGTGAAATTTTGCAGGATGTTGCCAACTTAGCGACTATTTCTTCCATTGCGAGTTTGTTATTCTGGTACTATTTAGTTTATATGTAAGGTCGATGTACTAATTCGCCGTCTTTCTTGGATATACTGGTTATTCGCAGTGAAAAGTTATTTGCTTCCAAAGTTTAGAGAAATCATTTTGAAGTTAACTTACCTCCTCATAGTAATTCTTATCATCTCGTTAATCAACAAGGATCACATTTAAGACTTATGTCTACTGTGCTATTTCATCTTGATCTAATGTTGATTTACATATGTCGAGCATAAACAGGCATTAAATACCGTTTCGAAGAACATCAAAATCATGTTGAAAATCAATATATTAATAAATGTTTCATAGCCAGTTGCTTTTGGATAATCTGTTGATTTTTCTTCTGTCTATAAAATTAATACATGTTCAACAATTTTGGATTGAAACTTCCTTGAGACTTCTTATATTAATAAAAGTGGACATTTTATGGCTAAAGATCTGTCTACATTGCCATATTTCCCCCTGTAAATGCTTGATCATGTTTAACTAATTTCTTTATGTCTTATTCCTATATTCTGCCATTTTTACTTTCTTTATATACATAGTATAATTTTTTTTTTAATGACCAGGCACTTTGACCTTCGTCATTCGCCTTTATTACAGCTGCCAGAGTGTGAACCATTTAGCCGTCCATTTACGTTGCCCCAGGCGCACCAGAGGGGGGAGGATCACATTGCGCCCACAACACAAACATCCATGCCTTTATGGGGCTCGAACCCACAACGTGGCGGTCGAGCGATTGCTACGGAAACGCTTGCCTTGAATACTCGGCAACCACGTCGGCACACATAGTATAACACATAGGTAATGTATCGTTACAGATTCGAAAATTCGAATTCATGTTTTTGATTTATCATCCAGATAAACGCAAAATTCAACATCAAAATCATCGCATTGTAGATATTTTACATTACTGTTTCATTGTAAAAGAAGTAAATTATTTGCATTATATAAGGAAGTCATGTGCTGCTCACACCAGATTTCTTCCGTTTGTGTTCACTTTTTCTGGCTTTTATAAGAATTACGTAGTATTTACGTAAGTATTTACGTAGATTTTATCTGGTTTCCTTTTATTACTTCTCTCTTTTTCTCACCAGACAGCATCACCGCTTCGTATATCATAGAGTCCCTTTATGCTAATATGTTTCATAGAGTCCCTTTATACGCTATAAAGGGATTTTAGTATTTCAGATGAGGATAAAGGCACTGCAGTATTTCAATGCAACTTTCTACAGATGATGTAGTGCTAGGCAGGTCTTGATCTGATTGTGCTGGTGAAGAAATGGCATCACTTGTATTCGTAACGATCCTATGCATTCTACAATTTATTTGAGCAAAGTTTTATGTTGTGTTTTATTGATTTATTGTTTGGGGGAAAGTTATGATCCATATTTAGGAACATGTTAAATTATTTTGATATTATGACGTTCTTTGTTTTAGTTGTAAGTTATTTATTTTATATAAATAAATGCTATTTTACTAAGCATTTTCAACTATAATTTAAATAGCCTGATGGAACTTTGTTTAATCACTAGCAGTATAACCGTTCTTCGAAATACATAATAAGAAAACTTAGATTTCACAATTATGTGCAAAATTCTATAGTATTCTAAATGGCATTGTTATTCACAATATTATATTAAGCATTTAATTTAAGTCATTTAAAATTAAGTATAAGAATATCTGTTCTCGCTATACAAAATTATTTTCACAGGGCAATCTGAAAAATCCTATTCCCATTTGTATACAAATGTACGAAATATATGAAAACGGAACACTAAATATTTTAAAATGATATCATACCATGTACCATTTTTACCAATGTACCGTTTTTAGCCTATTTAAGTAATTAGCTAAATGTAATATGAATTTAAACAAGAAAGATCAATCATGCATAAAGCATTGATTATGAAACACTTTCCAACTTCAATGCAATTTTATTTAAACATGTCTAAAATGCAATACATTCCTCGGTAATATTTTAAAACTTATCACAATACTACATTAATTTATTATATTTGAAAACTTAAACCTTCATCGAAAAAAATGAACTTCATTAAAATAACGTCATTGAATTATAAATTGCCTGGTTTAAACATCTCTAAAATGCGATACATTCCTCGGAAATAATTTTAAATCTATCATAATACTACGATAATTTATTATATTTGAAAACTTTATCGAAAACAAATGAAATGCATTCAAATGACGTCATAGAAAAAATTAACACGCCTGGATCTCTCTATAAAAACAGCATTTCATTCATAACATTTTCCCATTCATGTCTTTCATCAGAATACTATAATAAATTATTTTATTTAAAAATTAAGACCATGGAGCTACACGTAATTAACTTCTATGCTTGAAACTTCATCGAAAAAAATCGTCCTTCTGTTTGTAAAATCAATGAATATTTGATTCATATCAGCTATGCAGACTCCATGAACTAAGTGATTTTGTGTTAAAGAAATACAGCAATTCTAATACAACTCGTTCTACATATTTTTATGTTTACATTTTACATAGGTGAAAAATAGGCTTCGTTGTAGAAATAATCAAATTTGGATGAGCATTTAAACTCAAATATATTGTAATTGAGTTGCTTCAGTATGTAGATGCACAGAATTTATGCAAAAATAAAGTGATTTTAGGACGGATACAACACTCAATATGAATTAAAAAGAACTTTAAGAATCACGACTTTGAGACAAGATGGATGCCATATATCATTTTGAAGTGGGTCTCGTGATTGCTTCATATAGGAGGTGTTATTATTATTTTAATTTGTATTTAAAAAACTACTGAATATATTTCGCTAAATTTTTTTTTATATATTTTATGGAACAATTTGAATATTACCTAAAATTTTCGAAGCAATTTGTGAATTTTAAATCCGCTTAAAAAAGGTTTGAAAAATTAGGTCCCATAGGGCTCAATGTATTTCATTTTATCAACCCGGGTTCAATCCAAAACTAAACGGATGGTATTATTGATTTATATTCCCATAGGTCCTACAGACCGTCTGAACAACATACTAAAATTTCATTTTGATTAAGCCATTTTTACGGCAGTTATCGTGCTAACGGACAGGCAGACAGAATGAACAAAGTCATAAACACTTTTCAACTTTGTTGTAAAGTGTTAAAAATTGTTACCAAAATGACAAAAGAAATTGAAAATATCAGTAATTCTCTTAATCGTTAAACTTGAAAGCCGTAACTAATAAAATCTTGTCAAAAATACAATCCTTTTTATTTATAAACTTATATCAATTTGTTTATTATCGTATATAACTTATATTTATATCCATTTCTTTTATTAAAAGTTTTAAAATCGTCTGCGGTATAAACAGAGTCCATTTAATCGCATTGCTAAGCAAGATGATATAATTTTCATCAAATAAATTTGCGAAAAATTATCGTCTGCATAATGTTATTTCTATAGAAGATTTAATAGTGCATTTTTATTAATATAACGATAATATCCAGTTCTATAAAATCAAAACATGGACTACATTTTAAGTGGGGCTATTTCGAGACTAACCACCACTTTTCATGAAATTTGCTGTAGCCGTTTTCTCGTATTGGTGAGACAAACAAACAAACACATGCACATACATACATATTTTCAATTTTATTTATATAGATTTAGGCCCGCAGCAATCTCCAGACATTTACCAAGAATTTATTATTGAATAGTCATATATCCAAGGATTTTTAATTTATTTGATTTTTTTATTAATTAAAATGTAAATTTGCTAGTGAAATTCTTAAACATTTTTTAAACAATTTTTATTCCATCGCACTTATGAATGCGATTTTCATTTGACACTTAAAAATGATAAAATTAGTAGGAACAAATATAATTTGGAACTAACATATCTCAATCAAATCCAACTCTTGACTGACAAACACAGTTAATCGAATGATAAGAAATACAGAATAACGCAGACGATTATTCTTTCAAAAGTTAGCTAAACAAGCATGGCTGTCGAGTGCGAGTTGAAATTGAATGAAGATCTGAGGTACAAGTTTGACAGACGAATTAATCCTCACTTACGCATTTCTTTAACAATAATAAATGGCAGCCTTCCAGCTTGAATAAATGGGTACAAAAACATCATTTAATAGCACTGCCGACGTGTTCACCTTTGGGGGATTTGATGTAAATGAATATAATGAAGTTGAGATTTAGGATCTGTGTGCAGAATTGGTCGTAATACTTCAACAATGAAGGTGAAATCATTAAATATCTAACCTATTAATTTTGTAAAAGCAATGTTGCGATTCTTCTCTGAAATGAATAAATTGTATATTTTTTTAAATATAGTTTATGTTAACAATTCTTAATGCTTCATTTAAATTAATTTATTTCAAGAAATAGATACAAGGCTGGAGTAAATGTATGTCAAACATAATACTTCCTCCAGATGAGCGAATCTCCAAACAGTTAGAGAATATAAACATGCATTTTATATTCCTTATTAATCTGCATTGTTGTAAATCAATAGGATCTTTGTTGATATTGACCAAATGAGGCATACTAATTAACTAGGAAAGAATTGTTATATATTTAGATATTTTTTTTAATCTCTATAACTCTATAATAACTCCTGATAATTCCTAAATAATAGTGGACATTTGTTTCTGGTTAAAAGTACTGACAAAATATTCCCAAATTTTAAAATCTGATGTGGGCAGCACACGAGTTTCCTTGTATAATGCAATAAATTTACTCCTTTTACAGTCACAAAGTAATGTATATGATCCACGGTACTGTGTTTTTAACGTTGAATTTTACATCTGGCGATTTTCCGGATGACAACATGTAAAACTATTTCAACCAATTAACGCAACTCTAAATAAACAATTTTCAATATTGGTATCATACTCAATCAGGGATATAGTCCATATATTAAAATATTTTAATAATTAATTCATCAATTAGGCGTTATTTAGAGTCATTTTTGCAATTTTGACGAAATTTTCGTCAATCTGAGGGGAAATATCGCCAAGTTATTCGCCAAGTTCGCCAAATGCATCACCAACTGTTACAGATAAACTGAAAAATTCGCATTTCTTATATACTAGAAGATATGCCAGTTATATGATGGAAATCAGAATTTGCGAGGCATTACTTCCCATTTGGCGTCATTTTTATCAATTTGACGACATTTCTGAAACTTTAGCAACATTTAAAATCGTCGCCAAGTTAGCAGAGTCTCTCAAAATTTCTCGCCAAACGTTACGAAAGGACGGACGGAGAACTAGGTTACTCTGATTGTCTACACTTATGTTCTTTCCAAGATATTAAAATTTAAAGAAGTCGTCATTTCCATTGATTTAGCTTCATTTTATCAATTTGACGACAATTTATTTAATTTGATAAGAATATAAAAGTCGTCAAATTGACGACATTCCACAAAATTTGTCGCTAAGTGGATCAAAGTTTAGCGTCAGTTTCATCAATTTGTCGAATTTTTATCAATTATGTGACATTTTCGGCAATTTGACAACATTTGAAAAGCCAGCAACTTGTTTAATTTGGCGGAATGTCGCCAAAATGGATAAATGCTGCCAACTTTTAAAAATGTTGCCAAATTAATGAAAATGTAGCCAAAGTGATAAAAATGACGCTAAATCAATGGAAATGACGATTAATTGATGAAAATTTATTATCTTGGGAAGAATATAAGAATCTACTATTGGAATAACATATTTTTCTGTTCGAAATGCTTGTTAAAATTTTGTCGGATTATCGCCTCTTTGGCGGCTTTTAAATGTTGTCAAATTGATAAAAATGTCACCGAATTGAACAGAACCTCGCCTAATTGATAAAAATAAAACTAAATCAATGAAAATGACGAATTATTGATGAAAATTTAATATCTTGAAAAAAACATTAAATTTGACTATGAGAATAACCAATTTCTCCGTAAGTCTGTCCATAATGTTTTGCAAAAAATAAAGCCAGCGTTTTTTTAAAAGTTGCCAAAATGATAAAACTGTCATGAAACTGATAAAAATATCTCTAAAAATTATGCTCAATGATGTTCATGTTTCGCTAATTTTTAATTCCGTCATATGAAGGAATCGCCTTGTAGTATATAAGAAATGCTCTTCTCTGTTTTTTGGTAACACTTATCAATACATCTGGCAAACTTGGTGAGCAATTTTGCAAAATATCGCCAACTTAGCGATATTTCATCCCAGATAGACAAAAACATCGTCAAAATTGCAAAAATTGTGACAAGTCAAAGATAATGATGTCTATATGATGTATTTATTATTACAATATTTTGATATATTAACTGTATTACTTATTGAGGATGCTATCAATATTGATAATTCTTAATTTCGAGTTTCGTGAAATCTAATTTAATTGGATACGAAATCATTTTACATGATGTCATACGGTCAGGTGACAAATGTACATCTCAACGCTAAAAACACCATGGATCTTATACATCAATTGTTCACTGTAAAAGAAGTAAATTCTTGGCATTATATAAGGAAAGTCATTTGCTGCCCACATCAGATTTCCTTACAGTTTTCTCCAACTTGTGAATGGCTCACGTTAACATTCTTCAAATGATGTTATTGTCCTTTTTAAGGAGGGATAGTACGCCTTAAAGATGGAAAAGTTAACTATCTTTTCAATTTTCTACATTTATTGAATAAATTGCTAAGAATATTAAAAAAATATTTAGCAAAATATTGCTAAATATTTTATACACGTTTTATAACGAAATTAGAGCAACAATAAATGCGATCAAACTTTGAGGTTGTATGATTTTTTGACTTTAAGGTTGTATGATTTTTTGGTTTTGGGGTTGTTTTACTCAGAACTAAAATTTTTAATATTGCTCACATTGTAAAGTCAAAACTAATTAATCTGAAAATTTCAAACTTTGCATGATATTGTATTATGCGCATATACAGGGTGTATATGAACTGATGGTCAGAACTGTAAGGGGTTATAGAACTCACTAAAACAGCAACCGGCGAGCAACGAGAGGACGCTTTCTCTGGGAGTGGATGAAACGTCGAGTCAAATCGGAGTGAAGGGAAGACGAATTGTGGAAATTTATTGACAAAATGCTTAGAACAAATGCTCAAATGAACAACCACCAACTATGAGACAGGCGTCACAGCGGCGACGGAGTAAATGGCGTACACTTTGGAAGATTCCCAGCATTTCACGAAAGTCTGCAGCTGCGACGTTGATTCGGTCGACAAGGTCCTCTGGTGACTCGATGGGTGTCTCGTAAATGGCGCTTTTTAGCTCTCCCCAGAAAAAAATCCAGGCAGAAAAGATCGGGAGGTCTGGGAGGCCACGCGACGGAATCACCACAGCCAATCCATCTGTTCGGAAAGGCAATGCCAGGTAGTTTCGCACTATCCTGGTATAGTGCACTGGCGCTCCTTCGTGCTGGAACCGCATAATCACTCCATGATTTGCTGGTTCAATACGTAGTAAATCTGGTAGCACCTGCTGGAGGAATGTGGGATGCGTTTGCGGTCTGGTAACAGATACGGGCCAAGTAATTGGTCGTGGATAATCCTTGCCCACACATTCACGGAGAACCTTTGCTGGTGACATCTGGAACGTGTAGCATGCGGATTTACTGTGTTCTCCACTTTTTTCAGTTTCATCCACTTCAGAGAAAGCGCCCTCTCGCGGCTCGCCAGGTTGCTTTCCGACTCCACATTGTATTGTGAAAGTTGTTTGTTTTGGTGAGTTCTATAACCCCTTATAGTTCTGACCATCAGTTTATATATACCCTGTATACCTACTACACCTAAATTTAAATAGGTATTTATCAACACGTTTTATTAAAAAAGCAACACTTCAACAAAATTTTTAGATGTGTTTTCCATTTAATCAGAAAATTATTTTAAAATTTATATTTTTTGAAAACTTCAATTTAATTTTATATGGTGGTTAAATCATATCTCTTAAGACATTTCATTAAAAAATAGAGAATGAATGTTTCGTACTTTATTCATAATACTACTCACAGTATAGCGTTTAAGTTTCTTTATTCATACTACTATGCGCAGTACATGTATAGCAAGGTATATTTTAAAAAAACTATCTATATATAAATAAAATTGAAATATGTCTATCTGTCTGTCTGTCTGTCTGTTTGTTTGTCCCATCATCACGGCAGAGCGGCTGAACCGAATTTGATAATATTTTGTGGATAGTCTTAAAATTGCCCCACATAAAATTTAGTTCATAAATCAAATTTCTAAGACCAGTGGTTCTCAAGATATTACTGAAAAACTAAACTTTCGTTTGTCTCATCATCACGGGAGAACGGCTAAACCGAATTTCATGAAATTTTGTGGGTAGCCTTAAAATAGGCCACCTTAAAGTTAGTCCAAATTCTTAGTTTCTAAAACGAGGGGTTGTTGAGATATTAATGAAAAACAAAACATTTTCCTAGGAGTTCTACTCTCTAACTCCCTGTTTCCATCAAACGAAAAGGTTGGAAATCGTTTATTTAAAACGCAAAAGCGAATTAAAACTTTATCTCTGTGTTTGGATCACTTTCTGAAAGCATAAATTGTTTGAAACATGAATTTAATTGGAAAATCTATCACCATGGTTTATTTTTCACAAAAATCAAGGGACAAATCTACCTCCGTGGTTTAACTCTCACAATTTTTACTCAACAATGAAAATTATTAAGAAATCAAAATTGCTATCTAATTATTAGCATTTTATGAGAAAGATTCTATTTTATATCATGCTGCTCAGCAAAGCAGTTAAATTAAATGTGTTTGTTAATTTTAATTATTATTTTTTCGATTTGAATAATAAATAAATGTGTATAAAATATATTTTATAAATGAATGGTTTGATTTTTCTTTTAATTATATTAGTTGCGGACTGCGTACATCACTTTAATTAATTTTGGCAAAGGGTTTTCAATCCTATATATTGTGTTTAGCTAATAAACTCATATATTGTGTTTAGCCAATATACTCATTTAGCCGATTGTTGAAACAGAAAAAGAGTGGAACTGGTATATCTTCTAATGCAATTTCAGTGTTTTCATTTAGTATATACAATCGGAATCAGAATTCTTCAGATCTGCAAATTTAGAGCTACGGATTCGGTGGAATATTGCTAACTTGGCAACTTTTCTTAAACTTTGCCAAATTGACTGAATTTTTCCCGAATTGATAAAAATGACGCAAATCAATGACATTAACTTTGTTTTGTAGAAGAGTGTACTGAAATGATGTTTCGACAATTTGTCGCCAAATGGGATTGCCAGTTCTACAGTTCCACTTGGCGATAAATTTGGCGATTTTTTAAAATATTGCTAAATGGACGAAAATGTCACCTAATCTTCCACGGAGATAGCATTATTCAGAAGATATTTTCTCCAATTTATTTGTAGCAAATGATATCATGTTGCTTAGCAACGGATTATGCGGCATGTCATTGTTTTATTATATCAAAAATTGTTGAATCTCATATATTGTATGTTGCAAGATTAATCCTCTACAACTGCATGGGTATATTTTCTAACCTACGAGAATATAAGTAGTACAGATATATTGGCATATGTTTTGATATACATTGGCATATATTTTTATATATAATGGCGTATATTGGAATCAATTACGGCCTTCTGGTATAAAGATTACGGGGATTATTGAAATTTTCAATGTAATATGTCATCTGTTTTATTTTGGTAAAGATTTTTAAGACTTATATTGTAATACGGGTAATCTTTTACTAACACAAGGACATATTTTCTAATCTGCGACAATATAAGTAGTACGAGTACTGCGGCAATATAAGTAGTACGGGTACTGCAACAATATAAGGTGTACCCATATAATTTTAGCGCTTTCAGTTTGGCGTATATTGGAATCAATTACGGCCTTCAGGTTTAAATATTACGAGTTTATTCATATTTTTAATTTATATATGTTATCTACTTATACTGGTTATATCCTCTAAAATTCGCGTATATAGGTAGTACGAGTTCCATGCAATTTGAACGCTTTTAATTTTCATATATTGATTCAATTTCATATTTTTGTAAATTTGCTTACAAAAGGAGCCAGAATGTTTTATTCTTTAGATCTGCCCGTGAAGATAATTTTGCATAGTGAGAACAAATATTCTTAAACTTCTTTTTAGGACCAATAAATTTAATATTTTAACAGAATATTTTCATTAACAATGTCATTTAGTATACTATAGGAATTTGCACATGATAGTGAATTTTAAGTTACTTTATATACTCCGTACGGAGAACGGGTATGCTACTTGTCAATTAGTAAATTTACCAAAAAAAAATTTTTCTACCAAACGTTACCATCGATTTATCTTGTTAGTTTCATTAAATATATATTTTGAAATAATAGATAAAAATAGGACAAATCACCCTAAGAATTTGATTTCATTTGAAAAAATAATGACAGCACCATAAACGTTGAATATTCCACTATAAAAATGATTTTTCAGCTGGAAAGTGCTAACTTTTCCATTTAAAAATAGGTCATAAATATATATTTCTGTAATAAGTTAGAATAATTATTTCGTTTTTTTTACGAAAAAAACATCCTTGATGTATCGAAGGTCTTCCCCTGGTCCAAGTACCTTGGAAATCAGCAATCTCCTGATATTGTTCGATTGAAATAATTGTACCAAATTTTATTCAATTTGTTCGGAAGATATAAGGGTTTCATATTTACAGTTAGATAGACCAGTTTGCAGTTATCAATGGGTAACAATTCAAAAGAAGTATTTATGAGAAAATGGTATTTAGGCAAATTCAAAAGTGTAAATTCATATATATCCGAGAGCTGGACTGTAACACCTTTACAATATTTCCTTTTGTGAATACACTTTGATTTGTTATTAATATTTAAATTGTTAACTAATAAAAAAATAAATTGTTTTTTATTATTTTATATCATAAATTAATGGGGTCTCCATTTGTTCATTAGGGGACCATAAATACTAATTGTGATATGGTTATATCTCATTTATACTTAATAGCGAAATCCCTATGCCTCTCTGTGAGTTCAACTATGCCATTTAAAAGACCTCAGGTAAATTTGTTTAATATATCTATGCTGTTGTTCCAACATTCATATCCAATTCATGTTGTGGAATTCTATTTCCTCGTATTTCCTTATCATTAAGAGCCCAATTCTAATTTGTCACCGTCTTTATTCTTTAACCCATCAAGCTGATTAATTCGATTTTGATTCGTCACGAAGACAATTGTAACTGGATAAAATAATGTCTTTTATTTTACCTGACAAACATTTCACTGACTCCGATTAGAAATGAAAGTGCCTTGGGGAAAATCTAATCAATCAAACCCAAATTTTAAACTGACAAGCACCCAAAGGGGAAACAAAACTAATGGAATAAAATACATGTTAATCCGGTCATGACAAAGTGTGTTTAAAGCTCAGCTACCGGGTATTAAAATAAGCTGAAATAGAATGAAGATGAGGTGAAGGCAGTAAGGAAAAGGAATAAGGTCTTATTGGTAGATATATTTAATAAACAGCAACCTTCACTCCTGAATAGATGGATAGTAAATAATTTGTTCTAAATTGGAAAACAACTGGATAACATTGATTGGATAACAATTATCCACCTTACAGGATCGTGTGTAAATTATGTGCATATAATTGCGATTTGCATCACCTCATGAAGAATCATCCGGCACAGTTTTAAAATCACTGTGCCAGAATATATAATTCTTCGCCCTTAACGAAGCATATGATATAATTAAAAACTTATCCCCGGTTACATAGTAATTATGAAAATATAAGTAAAAATTCATGAAGTAGTATTTATATGGTGGCAATTTGCATGTACAATTCATTTTTGACGGACATGTTAAGCATTTTTATTGTATTTTGTATACTTATTTCGTAGTCATACACCGTGAAACATTTTGCAATCTTTGCTCATATTTTTAGCTACTTTGTTGATAATTTCGGCAAATTATCCGAAAAGTCGCAAATACAGGAGTTCATGAAAATTATATATATATATATATATATATATATATATATATATACATATCAATAATAAGTATATCACTAAAGGAACTCCTAAATAAGTAAAGGAGAAAATAGAAGCTCTACCGAGGATGTGGCGCTTAGCAGCTCTGCATCCAGAGTGGCATATAAGGATATAAACAAGAAAAGAGAAGTGAGAACGGGAGTGACCATATGATTTGCATAGAATGGTAGGGGTGGATTGCGACACTCCTTTCCGGCTTAAAGCAGCTTTTACGACCCTGGCAACGCTCACGGCACCTATGTAACTCAATGGTTAATCTCCCACATGTGCAAAGACAGAAGCACCCGAACGGACACACAATCATAGATGGAACCAAGAAAGGAAGAGATACACCCTACAATCTAACTTGAAAACACAACTTTTTATAAGGGAAAGTCGCACATGCGCTAAAAGACTTCATGTTGATAGGATCGCAGATATGAATACAGATATGATTAAGAATGCTCATTTAGATTCAAACAAAGTACTTTTTTTTTCTTTGAAAAAGGAATGGTATATATTGTGGTATAATGGTATAATGTTGTAAAAAATATCTAGGGTAATTTCTTTTTAATGCATCATTTATTATTTTATTACATTCATAAATGCAGTCTTTTTTAAAAGTACTGTAGTTTGTGTTTCTGCTGAAGTATCCGATAACAATATTTCTGAAAATATTTTTAGTGAGGTTTGAATTCCAATCAATAATATTATTTATTTTGATATTGTATGAATTTCTCTTGTCGTGTATGGTTGTATAAATTCCATACTGTTGGTTTTTTCTTATTGATAAATCTAGGAAGACTGTCGATCCATCCTTATTGACTGGATTTTCAATTAAGTCTAATTCTTTTGGGTAGAATGCAAAATCTATGTGAGGTGTGTTTGCATAACCTACCATTATCACATCGTCAACGTAACGGAAATAAGGTATTTCCGATATTATATGAGTTCCTCTTTCATATTTGGATAGATAAATATCCGCCAATATTGACGAGCATGCTCCACCCATGGGTATGCCCTTGATTTGCTTGTAGTGATGCGTACCGTCATAGAGTATGTTTTCATTCAAAACCAACTCGACCAAATCCAAATATCTTCTAAGAGTTATATATGGTTTTAAATTGTATTCCACATGCAATTCTTTCAAGATCATTTGTAGATTTGTTAAATCGATGTTATTAAACAGATCCCAGAAATCGTAGCTTCTGAAGTTCAAATCTTTATGGCAAAATTTCAGCTTGTCTATCAATTCCTGTCCGTTTTTTAACATTATGGAACTTTGCCTCTTAATATCAGTCATAACGTATTGGAGTAAATTCAGAAGTTTTTTATTTGCTTGTTCCAGGTATGATCCGCATCCTACTGTTACAGTTCGGAACTTGACGGGTTTTTTGTGTAACATGGGATTGAGGATCAAGTATGGAAATTTTACTGATTTAATATCCATACCTATTCGTTTATTTAGTGCTTTTATTCTTTTAGTAATGATTGAGTCGTTGCTAGGAATTAAGGAATACATAGCACTATCCTTATAGCATTGGGTTAAAGTATCTACATAGAATTTTTTACATGTGAGTGCAAAATTCAATACTATTTTGTCAGTGTATGTTAATACGAATTCTTCATTAAATTGCTTGATTGTAGACGGAACTTGAGAATTCCTAGAATCCTTGTTTCTTCAGATGATATAATTAAAAACTTATGCCCGGTTACATAGTAATTATGAAAATATATGTAAAAATTCATTTAGGTAGCCTTTATATGGTGGCAATTTGCATGTACAATTCATTTTTGACGGAAATGTTAAGCATTTTTATTGTATTTTGTATAGTTATTTCGTAGTCATACACCGTGAAACATTTTGCAACCTTTGCTCATATTTTTAGCTACTTTGTTGATAATTTTGGCAAACTATCAGAAAAGTCACAAATACAGGAGTTCATGAAAATGCCAGCTTCGTTTCTGAAATATTCAGCTAATTATCGTCTGTTGAAGCTTTATTTTTGTATATATGTATATATATATATATATATATATATATATGTTATCAAAACTATCAGGAACCTTACTCCCCATTACTGATATCTGATTACCCTTGAACTTTCAGTAACATGCTTAAAAATAACAATGTACGAATCTTCGGAAAATGACATCTCCAAAATCGATAGAGGAAACCCATTGTGAACCCATATTCTTTCTGGAATTCTATACAGAATCTATCTTAGTATGTAAGCTCTATTTATAGCCAATCCTGGGAAATAGATGTTTCAAGGAAATTTCCTGAACCGGAAGTGTAATAAAAACGCGAATGCAAAAATTAAATTTTAATGAGCCTCCTGGATAATTTTATGTTGGATTTATATCAGCAATCATCTAAGCTTTTTCAATTGGCAGTTTTAAGAAATAGGTATTTCAAGATAATGTTTTGAACCGAGAGTGGAAAAAGCAGTGAAAGTTGATCCGTAGTAAACCAATTTGCTTCCTCCAGAAGCGGCCATAATTAAGAGATCAATTTAAAATATGCTTTGTACTACTATTTTTGCTTTGCTCACCACAGTATGTTTCAAGGAAATTTATTTAACCGGAAGTGAAAAAAACAGAAAGTGGAAATTTTGATTGAACCTCCTGAGTAATTTGATGCTGGATTTATATCAGCCATCATCTAAGTTTTTTCAATTGGCAGTTTTAAGAAATAGGTATTTCAAGAAAAAATTTTGAACCGGGAGTGGAAAAGCAGTGAATGTTGATCCGTAGTAAACTAATTTGCTTCCTCCAGAATTTGGTGCTCAATTCACAAAAATTGTCATATAAACTCTATCTGTAGCCAATCCTTGGAAATACATATTTCAAGGAAATTTCTTCAACAGAAAGTGAAAAAAGAAAGTGGAAATTTTGAATGAACCTCCTGCATAATTTGATGCTGGATTTATATCAGCCATCATCTAAGTTTTTTCAATTGGCAGTTTTAAGAAATAGGTATTTCAAGAAAAATTTCTGAATCGAGAGTGGGAAAAGCAGTGAATGTTGATCCATATACCAATTTGCTTCCACCAGAATTTGGTGCTCAATTCACATAAATTGCCATTTAAACTCTGTTTGTAGCCAATCCTTTAAAATACATGTTTCAAGGAAATTTCTTTAACAGGAAGTGAAAAAAAAAGAAAGTGGACATTTTGAATGAACCTCCTGCATAATTTGATGCTGGATTTATATCAGCCATCATCTAAGTTTTTTCAATTGGCAGTTTTAAGAAATAGGTATTTCAAGAAAAATTTCTGAATCGAGAGTGGGAAAAGCAGTGAATGTTGATCCATATACCAATTTGCTTCCACCAGAATTTGGTGCTCAATTCACATAAATTGCCATTTAAACTCTGTTTGTAGCCAATCCTTTAAAATACATGTTTCAAGGAAATTTCTTTAACAGGAAGTGAAAAAAAAAGAAAGTGGACATTTTGAATGAACCTCCTGCATAATTTGATGCTGGATTTATTTCAGCTATCATCTAAGTTTTTTCAATTGGCAGTTTTAAGAAATAGGTATTTCAAGAAAAATTTCTGAATCGAGAGTGGGAAAAGCAGTGAATGTTGATCCATATACCAA
The DNA here is from genome assembly GCA_951213105.1 of Amaurobius ferox. Classification (NCBI taxonomy): domain Eukaryota; kingdom Metazoa; phylum Arthropoda; class Arachnida; order Araneae; family Amaurobiidae; genus Amaurobius; species Amaurobius ferox. The sequence continues at coordinate 90,177,426 of OX578138.1, read as the reverse complement.
TTTGCTTCCACCAGAATTTGGTGCTCAATTCACATAAATTGCCATTTAAACTCTGTTTGTAGCCAATCCTTTAAAATACATGTTTCAAGGAAATTTCTTTAACAGGAAGTGAAAAAAAAAGAAAGTGGAAATTTTGAATGAACCTCCTGCATAATTTGATGCTGGATTTATATCAGCCATCATCTAAGTTTTTTCAATTGGCAGTTTTAAGAAATAGGTATTTCAAGAAAAATTTCTGAATCGAGAGTGGGAAAAGCAGTGAATGTTGATCCATATACCAATTTGCTTCCACCAGAATTTGGTGCTCAATTCACATAAATTGCCATTTAAACTCTGTTTGTAGCCAATCCTTTAAAATACATGTTTCAAGGAAATTTCTTTAACAGGAAGTGAAAAAAAAAGAAAGTGGACATTTTGAATGAACCTCCTGCATAATTTGATGCTGGATTTATATCAGCCATCATCTAAGTTTTTTCAATTGGCAGTTTTAAGAAATAGGTATTTCAAGAAAAATTTCTGAATCGAGAGTGGGAAAAGCAGTGAATGTTGATCCATATACCAATTTGCTTCCACCAGAATTTGGTGCTCAATTCACATAAATTGCCATTTAAACTCTGTTTGTAGCCAATCGTTTAAAATACATGTTTCAAGGAAATTTCTTTAACAGGAAGTGAAAAAAAAAAGAAAGTGGAAATTTTGAATGAACCTCCTGCATAATTTGATGCTGGATTTATATCAGCCATCATCTAAGTTTTTTCAATTGGCAGTTTTAAGAAATAGGTATTTCAAGAAAAATTTCTGAATCGAGAGTGGGAAAAGCAGTGAATGTTGATCCATATACCAATTTGCTTCCACCAGAATTTGGTGCTCAATTCACATAAATTGCCATTTAAACTCTGTTTGTAGCCAATCCTTTAAAATACATGTTTCAAGGAAATTTCTTTAACAGGAAGTGAAAAAAAAAAGAAAGTGGAAATTTTGAATGAACCTCCTGCATAATTTGATGCTGGATTTATATCAGCCATCATCTAAGTTTTTTCAATTGGCAGTTTTAAGAAATAGGTATTTCAAGAAAAATTTCTGAATCGAGAGTGGGAAAAGCAGTGAATGTTGATCCATATACCAATTTGCTTCCACCAGAATTTGGTGCTCAATTCACATAAATTGCCATTTAAACTCTGTTTGTAGCCAATCCTTTAAAATACATGTTTCAAGGAAATTTCTTTAACAGGAAGTGAAAAAAAAAGAAAGTGGACATTTTGAATGAACCTCCTGCATAATTTGATGCTGGATTTATATCAGCCATTATCTAAGTTTTTTCAATTGGCAGTTTTAAGAAATAGGTATTTCAAGAAAAATTTCTGAATCGAGAGTGGGAAAAGCAGTGAATGTTGATCCATATACCAATTTGCTTCCACCAGAATTTGGTGCTCAATTCACATAAATTGCCATTTAAACTCTGTTTGTAGCCAATCCTTTAAAATACATGTTTCAAGGAAATTTCTTTAACAGGAAGTGAAAAAAAAAGAAAGTGGACATTTTGAATGAACCTCCTGCATAATTTGATGCTGGATTTATATCAGCCATCATCTAAGTTTTTTCAATTGGCAGTTTTAAGAAATAGGTATTTCAAGAAAAATTTCTGAATCGAGAGTGGGAAAAGCAGTGAATGTTGATCCATATACCAATTTGCTTCCACCAGAATTTGGTGCTCAATTCACATAAATTGCCATTTAAACTCTGTTTGTAGCCAATCCTTTAAAATACATGTTTCAAGGAAATTTCTTTTACAGGAAGTGAAAAAAAAAGAAAGTGGACATTTTGAATGAACCTCCTGCATAATTTGATGCTGGATTTATATCAGCCATCATCTAAGTTTTTTCAATTGGCAGTTTTAAGAAATAGGTATTTCAAGAAAAATTTCTGAATCGAGAGTGGGAAAAGCAGTGAATGTTGATCCATATACCAATTTGCTGCCACCAGAATTTGGTGCTCAATTCACATAAATTGCCATTTAAACTCTGTTTGTAGCCAATCCTTTAAAATACATGTTTCAAGGAAATTTCTTTAACAGGAAGTGAAAAAAAAGAAAGTGGACATTTTGAATGAACCTCCTGCATAATTTGATGCTGGATTTATATCAGCCATCATCTAAGTTTTTTCAATTGGCAGTTTTAAGAAATAGGTATTTCAAGAAAAATTTCTGAATCGAGAGTGGGAAAAGCAGTGAATGTTGATCCATATACCAATTTGCTTCCACCAGAATTTGGTGCTCAATTCACATAAATTGCCATTTAAACTCTGTTTGTAGCCAATCCTTTAAAATACATGTTTCAAGGAAATTTCTTTAACAGGAAGTGAAAAAAAAAGAGAGTGGACATTTTGAATGAACCTCCTGCATAATTTGATGCTGGATTTATATCAGCCATCATCTAAGTTTTTTCAATTGGCAGTTTTAAGAAATAGGTATTTCAAGAAAAATTTCTGAATCGAGAGTGGGAAAAGCAGTGAATGTTGATCCATATACCAATTTGCTGCCACCAGAATTTGGTGCTCAATTCACATAAATTGCCATTTAAACTCTGTTTGTAGCCAATCCTTTAAAATACATGTTTCAAGGAAATTTCTTTAACAGGAAGTGAAAAAAAAAGAAAGTGGACATTTTGAATGAACCTCCTGCATAATTTGATGCTAGATTTATATCAGCCATCATCTAAGTTTTTTCAATTGGCAGTTTTAAGAAATAGGTATTTCAAGAAAAATTTCTGAATCGAGAGTGGGAAAAGCAGTGAATGTTGATCCATATACCAATTTGCTTCCACCAGAATTTGGTGCTCAATTCACATAAATTGCCATTTAAACTCTGTTTGTAGCCAATCCTTTAAAATACATGTTTCAAGGAAATTTCTTTAACAGGAAGTGAAAAAAAAAGAAAGTGGACATTTTGAATGAACCTCCTGCATAATTTGATGCTGGATTTATATCAGCCATCATCTAAGTTTTTTCAATTGGCAGTTTTAAGAAATAGGTATTTCAAGAAAAATTTCTGAATCGAGAGTGGGAAAAGCAGTGAATGTTGATCCATATACCAATTTGCTTCCACCAGAATTTGGTGCTCAATTCACATAAATTGCCATTTAAACTCTGTTTGTAGCCAATCCTTTAAAATACATGTTTCAAGGAAATTTCTTTAACAGGAAGTGAAAAAAAAAGAAAGTGGACATTTTGAATGAACCTCCTGCATAATTTGATGCTGGATTTATATCAGCCATCATCTAAGTTTTTTCAATTGGCAGTTTTAAGAAATAGGTATTTCAAGAAAAATTTCTGAATCGAGAGTGGGAAAAGCAGTGAATGTTGATCCATATACCAATTTGCTGCCACCAGAATTTGGTGCTCAATTCATATAAATTGCCATTTAAACTCTGTTTGTAGCCAATCCTTTAAAATACATGTTTCAAGGAAATTTCTTTAACAGGAAGTGAAAAAAAAAGAAAGTGGACATTTTGAATGAACCTCCTGCATAATTTGATGCTGGATTTATATCAGCCATCATCTAAGTTTTTCTATTGGCAGTTTTAAGAAATAGATGTTTCAAGAAATTTTTTTGAGACTGAGAAAAGAACTGAACCTCACTGAGAAAAGAGGATGAGCACCTTTGAAGTTGTTTTATCGTGTATCGCTATTGGGGCATCGCAACCATCTACATAAGAAAATATAGGGTAAGCTTAATATTTCTCTAACAATTGGTTTGGTTTCTGACTTTTCTTGACACCCTGCAAATCCAAATCTGAGGTGTCTAACTAAACGAATCAATCATAAAGCAGATAAAGAATAGCCACCTACCTCTATCCAAAGCATAGAACTAACGCACAAGAGTGGAGTGCGCCAAAACGCAACAAAAATGTCCCACTAGGACGATATAAGTTCTAAAAAATCTGATGTGGGCAACACATGATTTTCCTTATATAATGTAATGAATTTACTACTTTTACAGTAAAATAAATAGGTTTTTCTTATAGTAGATACTAATATTCTTTCCAAGATATTGAATTTTCGACAATTAGTGGTCATTTTCATTGATTTAGCGTCATTTTTATCCATTTGGCAAGATTTTCGTTAATTTGGCAACATTTCAAAAAGTCGCCAAGTCGGCGACATTCCGCCAATTTCGTCGCCAAAATCTCGCCAAGCGTTATGGACGAAGAAATAAGTTATTCTTACAGCAGATAAATGATTATTGACGTTCAAATACAAAAGTATTACTCAAAGTATCGTTTTTCATGAATGGAACGAGCTAGATCCACGAGAATGATGTCACACAATTTATCGCATGATATTACATATGAAAAGTGAACATGTTTCTCTATAGGATTTTTTTTCTATTTTATATGATTTTTTGATAATTTTTTTGAAAAATGTGCAATATCTCGAGAATGGTTCATGTTAGCGTTCTAAAATTTATGTCAATCGTTTTTTAATGAAAAATTACATAAGAAATGTCTATTTGCGTAACTTTAGTAGTGGTTTTGTTTTTTTGACAATTTTTCAAAATTTCATTCGAAAATTTTGGGGGGTTCTGAACATTCGATTGCGTACAAAAACAATAGGCTTCCAGTGTTTACGGATTGTGACTTTTGTACCAAATGTGGTTCGAATCGGTTCATTCGTGCGTCTGTTATCGTCTCCACAGACCCACTGACACACACACATACTTTCACACACACACACACACACACAGAGACATCACTTCAAAAATGTTTGATTCGTGATTAGGGATGCTTGAAACGTGCTCTCCCGTCGAAAACTCGAATTCGAGTTTTCGACCCCGTCCCAATACTTTCCTTATACATTATGTATATAAGGAAAGTAAAAAATTAAATGAGTCCCAACAAGACCAAAACAAGTAAAAACGCATGCAGGAGTTTCAAAGTCTAAGAACTGAGCAAAAATGTAATATAAAAAAGTATACTATCTTTTTTCATGCCTATAAATACTCGAAGGACGGTACACTAGTACAGACAAATGTAACAGAACTAGGGGATGAAATTAACTTTTGCGACATATACATTATTTAAAAAATCTGATGTGGGCAACACATGACTTTCCTTATAGAATGCAATGTATTTACTATTTTAACAGTAAAACCAATAGGTTATACTTATAGTAGCTATATTTTTTCCAAGATATTGAATTTTCGTCAATTAATCGTCATTTACATTGATTTAGCCTCATTTTTTTCTATTTGGCGAGATTTTTGTTAATTTAGCAACATTTAAAACAGTCAACAAGTTGGTGACATTCCACCAAATTTATCGCCAAAATCTTGTCAAGCGTTATGGATGGAGAAATAAGTTATTCTTACAGCAGATAAATGACTATTGGCGTTCAAAAAACAAAAGTATTACTCAAAGTATCTTTTTTCATGAATGGAATGAGCCAGATCCACGAGAATAATGTCACCAAATTTATCGCATGATATTACATATAAAAAGTGAACATGTTTCTCAATAGGTAATACTTTTTTTTTATTTTACATGATGTTTTGATAATTATTTTGAAAAATGTGCAATATCTCCAGAACGATTCATGCTAACTTTCTAAAATTTATTTCAATCGTTTTCTAATGAAAAATTGCATAAGAAATGTCTATTTGCGTAACTTTATAAAGATTTAGATTTTTTAATGATTTTTTCAAAATTTTCACTCGAAAATTTAAGTGGGTTCTGAACATTTGATTGTATAAAAACAATAGGCTTCCAGTATTCACGAATTGTGATTTTTGTACCAAATTTCTTTCGAATCGGTCCATTCATTCGTCAGTTATCGTCTCCACAGTTTCACTGACACACACACACACACACACACACACACACACACACGCACACACACATACTTTCACACACACACACACACGCACACACACAAATATCACTTCAAAAATGTTTGATTCGTGATCATGGATGCTTGAAACGTGCTCTCCCGTCGAAAACTCGAATTCGAATTTTCGACCCCGTCACAATACTTTCCTTATACATTATGTATATAAGGAAAGTAAAAAGCTAAGAAAATAAAGGTTTTAATAAAGAGCTTTTAAGGTTTGAATATATTTTTTTTTTATTTTTCATCAGTGCTATTATTTCTAAGAATTTTTACTATTTATAAAAGCATCAGGTAATTAAATTTAACAAACAAAAATTATTCCAATCTGTGTGAATAATATTATTTTTGTAAGAATGCTTAATTTCCAACTTGTAAATAATTTAATTTAAATTTTCGAATTGTTTATACCAGGAACAAATGTGCAGTCCCGTAATTGCTAATCCATCTTCTTGAACAATTATGACACGGACCATAATTTGGCTGTGGTTAAGTTATATAGTAATCGCTATTTCATTCAGTGAGAACTAGTGTGATTAAAATATTCTGATGTAATCTTATTTACAACTCACTGTTCAGTGTATTCCACAACAATCAAATCCTAATTTATTCCGTCTTTCGATTTCCTCGTATTCCCCGATAATTAAGCGCCCGATTCTAATTTGCTAATGAGAACCGTCTTTGCACTGTTCGTTTTTGTTTATTTTCAATCCATCAAACTGATTAATTCGACTTTGATCTGTCACGAAGAAAACGTTAATTGTAGGAAATAATTTCTCCTATTTCACATGACTAATATTTCTCCAACTTGTTTTAGAAACAAAACTGCCTTAGGAGAAATAAATCAATCAAATGCATATCTGAGTTAACAAACATAAATTGCAAAAGCAAAAAAATATGAATAAAGTAGATGATAATATATGGTCATGTTTACAACATAGCTATGGTAGAAAAGTAGGTTTAAATAGATTGAAGAGGAGGAGGAAGATGCAGTGAGATAAAGGAATTAAGCCATACTGCTAAATTCCATAACTGTATAGCAACCTTTAATTCTAAATAGATGGATAGTAAATATGTATTTAATTTAGAAAATAACTGACTTGTTCACCTTTATTTATAAAAACAATTATTTATAGATCAAAGTAAATCGGTCGATAAGACAACCTTTCGGTCAATAATTAAATATTTCAAAATAATATACAATTTTAATTATTGTTTTTCTCCCCATTCATTATAAGAAATGTTTCGATTTGGAAAATCAATTTTTTTTGTCACCTTAGTAATGGGAAATATGTGCTATAACAGTGCTTTTTACGATGAAATTAGCAAAGAATGTAAATGCGTAAATTAATATATCATAAATTTTAATGAATATAATATGCACACATAATGTGTAAACACATATTATTATAAAATGCAAATGATATAATATTCAAATACAATATTCAACTATATATTATTATAAAATCCAAATGTTAAAATATCCGAATACATTATTTTAAAACTCATATTGCTATAAAATGTTATTCACATTCCATTTTAGTTGATTAGATCACAGCTTTGTTCTTAGACATGTCCTCATTTCTGCCATCAACAAACTAAAATGTTCCTCCAGATTCCTTTAATATAAAGGAAAAATCCATGTTTCCTGCTGGAAACGCAATTCTTATTGAACTAAGAATCTTTTAACAAGATATAATGTAGAGTCGCAAATACAAAACAAACGTCGTCCCTATCATGGAAATTTCCCGAATGGTGCAAGGTCCAGCTGTGGCCAAACGTCCCGACACTAGTTTATAATTCTCTAGTTCTTTCTCCGCGCTCTAATCTACTTCTCACTCTCTCAGTTCCACACAAGCTGACTTTAAATACCAAGTAGTGTGAAGAATCCTGAATATGCATATCCTCATGGCTATTTGGAATCTACTTTAAACTGTAGGCCTCAGTCAAAATATTCCTTGTGTATATAAAAAGAACATAGACCGGCAAAGTTACCGAATACCATTTTCTTCATACTATAAGGCAGACGGGATTATATTTTGAAAATGTAGTGGATCTTATCCATATTCCATCCAAAAGTAGTTGGTTTGTAACGTAAGAGAGATATTTGTTCCCGTTTTTTCAACGTCTTCTATTCAATTTGGGGATTTTTTTTTATAAAATAGAGTATTTTTTTATAACTGGTATACAATACAATTTTTAAAATATTCAATTATTTTATTCAATGAACTGTATTACATTAGGGTATTGATTTAGTAGTTTATTTAGATAAATAATGTTTGGATAAAAATATCGAGCTTTGATATACCGTGGTGATATACTCTGATATCGTGCTCTGATAAGTTATATTTTCTTACATATTTTACAAATACTCTAAAATTATGAACAAGGAGTTTAACTGTCGGGATATAACTATTGTCGCAATCCCCGAATAAAGGATAATAGTAAACTTTAGTTGTTTTCTTTTGTCTTCCTTATATTATTGTGAAATGTTCCGTATCGTTTTGAAAATACTACATATTGTTTAGCTCAAGCAAATTGTCTAAAAATGATGTGATTAGGTCCAATGTATTTTGATATAACTGTTCACGTATTAATTAATCTCTATGTTGATTTTTTTTTGCCATGAAGCTAGTGACAGAGAAATGCTCTAAATAATGCGTCAACGGTTGCGGGTTTATTAGTTTGCAGCTTGAATATGAAATACATGAGATTTTGTAATATGGTGATTTTCCTCAGATATTTTTAAAATCTAACTCAACTTCGCGTTATTTTATTTTATTTAATGATACAGCGCGAAGATAAATTTAATTTGCATGTTAAAAGTTATGGTCTTGGAAGGAGCAACGCTGCAGTTTAAATTTTGAAACGCTTTAAGTACCACTTTTATTTATAGAAAATTAATTTTATAGTCATTTCAAAGCTAATTGTGATGACAAATATCACGGTACATTTGAAAAAAATTGTGAGAAAAATACGAAGCGAAGGTACATTTAATTTACACGTTAAAGATTGTGTCTTGGAAGGAACGACGGTGGTATCGCGGGGTAATTTAAATCTTGAAACTTTTTAAATACCCCTTTTATTTAAAGAAAGCAATTTTATAATAATTACAAAGCTATTTGCGATGTAAAATGTAAGATCAAATCTATTCCACTCAAATGATGTCATGGTTTCAAATATTGGCACAAATCGGAGGTTAAAGCAATTCCTGCTAGGGATTCCTCGAACTAGAACACACTGCGACGATGTAAAATGCTGTGATACATTTGAAAGAAATTGTAAGAATAGCCTTTATAAAAATGGATGTGAAACATTGCTGCAGGTTATTATTATTCCTGCTTTACAAATCAATTATTTTTACCTCTTTTGGCAAGAAATCTACCTATCCCATTTATCTTATGATTACGGTAAGAACAACTATTTTCTTCACTCTGGCATATGACCTATGAATCATCCGTCTCCATCAGCTCGTGATGTCCAATTCATTTCCAGTTCAACTTCATAGCACTTTTACTGAAAAAATTGAACTTTTTCATGTTAGAAATCTGCAATTATCTCAACCAGGGTGTAAACAAGAACTACTGGTTATGCAATGGATACAATTTACACACAAATTGGAAATTTTGGAGTATGGGCACAACTGTAGGCGAGAGGTCAAATTTGTATACATCTTGAAAAATAAAAGCTGATATATGTACTGATGTTTTATTGATCGATTGTGAAAGTTTTTGTTTTAGATAAGTGTGTATATTTTACTTAGTTTCTATAATTTCTTCAAAGATTCAATATGACACAAGTTATCGATGTTTTATTGATCGATTGTTAAAGTGTTTGTTTTAGATAACTCTGTATATTTTACTTAGTGTTTATAATTTCTTCAATGATTCAATATGACACAAGTTATTGATGTTTTATTGATCGGTTGTTAAAATTTTTGTTTTAGATAAGTGTGTATATTTTACTTAGTTTCTATAATTTCTTCAAATATTCAATATGACACTAGTTATCGATGTTTTATTGATCGATTATTAAAGTGTTTGTTTCTGATAGCTGTGTATATTTTACTTAGTGTTTATAATTTCTTCAATGATTCAATATCACACAAGTTATTGATGTTTTATTGATCGATTGTGAAAGTTTTTGTTTTAGATAAGTGTGTATATTTTACTTAGTTTCTATAATTTCTTCAAAGATTCAATATGACACAAGTTATCGATGTTTTATTGATCGATTGTTAAAGTGTTTGTTTTAGATAACTGTGTATATTTTACTTAGTGTTTATAATTTCTTCAATGATTCAATACGACACAAGTTATTGATGTTTCATTGATCGACCACACTTATCTAAAACAAAAATATAAGTTTTTGTTTTAGATAAGTGTGTATATTTTACTTAGTTTCTATAATTTCTTCAATGATTCAATATGACACTGTTAAATTCCATCCCTTTTAAAAAGGATCATTTTAGAAACTGCATGTTTTCAGAAATATTAAAAGTTGTTGAGTAATAGACTTCATTTCATCATAATAATCAAAAGCAGGGGTTTATGAAGAAGCATTCATATGGTGGAAAATGGTGTATACCCATTACTTTTGACACAACTGTTAAACTATTTTATTATCTTTTACATACTTATTTCACACAGTCATACGAATTTTCTGATAAACAGGAATTATTCACTCCAGAACCGGAAATGGAAATTTTCAGTGAACTCTCTAACACCGTCTGAAATTCGAGGCTTAATTTATATTAGTCATCATATCTAAGCTTTATCTATAACTAATTCTGAGAAATAGATATTTTATAATTTTTTTTTATCCAGAAGTGAAAAAACTCCGGACGTGCAAATCTGTAGAGATAATTCCGACCTCCTCAATTCCGAATTCAATGCTAAATTCATATCAGTCGAATATTGAGACACAGATGTTTCTGGCAAAGAATATTTGACCCGAAGTGGAAATCCTGAGAAAACAGCCTTTAGAATTTAATACTAAATCAATAATCAGTCATCATCTGAGCCAGCTATCTGCAGCTTTTTAAAACACGAGAGTACTTACTGACTTCAAAATTTGGGGGCGAGCGTTCGATAAAGAATTTATTACATATATATACGTATATGTATTCATATACATACTAAAATATGAATACATATATACATACATGCTTATATGCATACATATAATTTAGATGTTTTAAATTTACTATTTACTAACGTAAATGTCACTATTGACTAATATCAAATTAAATACGTAATATAAACTTAACTTACTAGAATCAAATTTTGGAATTCTGCTCATAGTGAGGCAAACAGCATCATTGGATCGGCTCTTTTATTATTGGTATGTTGCCTTGGCATTCCACTTTCCTGTTGGCCCCCCAAAAATATAAATATACAATCATCCCAAAACGTGGAGCTTCAATACTCACATGACACTGCATTATTCTGGGTTAAATTTATATATTTATTTACAACATAACTTCAACTATTTGCAATATTATATTTAAAGTACTGCTCGAGATAAATACTCTTAATCTATTCTAATCGTGCACATAGACATCAACATTTTCAAAAGGTTTTTTCTTTAGTTGGTCCAGAGGAAAGAACTGGGGGAAGTGAGACTATAATAATACAGAGAGATGTAACAGAAAAAATGCTTATGAGACTTACGCCCTTGCGTCTAAGTATTGATCCGTTCATAGACAACGAATATCTGTCATTTTTCTCACCTGGATTAAACCACATATTTTTAAGTTCACGTCACACAAACATGATTCTGCAGGCGAAGAAGATTTGTATACAAGAAAGATCAATCATGCATAAAGCATTGATTATGAAACATTTTCCAACTTCACTGCAATTTTATTTAAACATCTTTAAAATGATATACATTCCATTATACATTCCATTATATACACTCTACCATTATATACATATGATATATATACATTATACCATTATATACATATGATATACATTCCATTAAAATGATATATATACATTATACCATTATATACATATGATATACATTCCATTAAAATGATATATATAATATTTTTAAAATTATCACTATACTACATTCATTTATTATATTTGAAAATTTAAAACTTCATCGAAAAAAAATGAACATTCAAATGACGGCATTGAAATATAATTTGCCTATTTTAAGCATAGCTAAATTGCGGTACATTCCTCGGTAATATTTTTTAAATTATCATAATAATACAATAATTTATATTATATTTGAAAGCTTCATCGAAAGCAAATGAAATTTATTCAAACGACGTCATCGAAATATAACAAGCCTGGCTCTCTCTATAAAAGCAGCATTTCATTCATAAACTTTTTCTATTCATTTCATTCATCACAATACTATACTAATTCATTTTATTTAAAATCTTAAGACCATGGAAGTACAAGTAATTAAACTCTATACTTAAAACCTCACCGAAAAAATCGTCTTTCTCTGTGTAAAATCAAGGAATGCTTCATTCATACCAGCTGTATTGCAGACTCCATGAGCTAAATAATTTTGCGTTAAAGAAATGCAGCAATTCTTATACAACTCAGTCTACATCTTTTGGTGTTTACATTCTCCATAAGCGAAAATTAGGCTTCGTTGTAGAAATAATCAGCGTTTGATGATCATTTAAACTCAATATGTTGTAATTGCGTTGTTTCAGTATGTACATGCAAATAATTTAAGCAAAAATAAAGCGGTTTTAGGACGGATACAACACTCAATATTGATTAAAAATATCTTTAAAAATCACGATTTTGACACAAGATGTATGCCGTATTTTATTTTGAAGTGAATCACATGATCGCTTCATATAAGAGACATAATTATTATTTTAATTTTTATTTAAAAAACTACTGAAGATATTTTGCTGAATTTTTTTATATATAATTTATGGGATAATTTGAATATTTCCTAAAACATTCGAAGCAATTTGTTAAATATTAATTCCGCTTAAAATTGTTTGAAAAATTAGGTCCCTTAGGGTTCAATGTATTTCATTTCTTCACCTCGGGTTCAATCCAAAACTAATTGGGTGATATTATTCACTTAAACTCCCATAGGTCCCACGGACCGTCTAAATAACATACTAAAATTTCATTTTGATAAAGTCATTTTTACGGCAGTTATCACGCTAACGCACAGACAGACAGAATGAACAGAGTCATAAAAACATTTCAACTTTGTTGTAAAGTGTTAAAATCGTTCTGGCTCTTTTTGGGAGTAAGCTCCACCGCTGGTCCCTCTTTGCTGATTGAATTAAAATTCTGAACATTAGTCGTTACGTGGTTAGGTGCAGGAAGCGCGGGAATCTTTCCGAACAAGAGACACCTTTATCAATCGTCAGCTAACTCAACAGTAAGGCAGAAAGAAACTCAAAAATGTTTTATATCAGAAAACATGTATTTCGTGGTATACCGCTTGCAAAAAAATCAAAGCACTCAACAGAAAGTATCATATGCAGTTGATTAGTTCTTTTATAGTGAAGAGAAAGATTGATATTAAATTAAAAAGTTCGATAAACTTTTTTTATAAGGATAGCATTTCTGGAGCTCGTACTGATAATTTTACGGTTTATAAAGACAGTAAATTTTAATGCATTAAAAATTAAAACATCAAAATTTTATTAATTCTTGTTTTCAGTAACGGCGTGAGTCATTTTACTGCATCTAAAGCACTATATTTCGGCAGGGTGCGGATCTCTGATTAAAGTTATATATATCAGATTTCGAGAAATAAATGTTTTATGAAAATGTAAGTTTTTGAATCAAAAGTAACATAGATAGAAACGGAAGCAAAAATTATTAGTGAGTCTCTTTACGAACTCCAGAATTAAATGCTGAACATATATATATTATCTAAGCAGTATCCATAATCAATCCTGATAAATGGATGGAATAGGAAAATAAACCGAAAGTAAAATTCATATAAATCATTTTTTTTCTTTTAGAATTTGAAGGTGAGTCCATATCCGTTATGATATAAGCCGTATCTATAGCTAATCTTGAAAAATAGATGTGTCAAGAAAAATGAAAATGTTTGAATCGCATATGGAACATGAACTGGAAGTGTAAATACTTCTTAAACACCACTATCTCTACCAGAATTTGAAGATGAAACCTCATCAGACATCTTCTAAATTCTGTCTATAGCATATCCCAAGAAAATTGTTTCAAACAGAAAATTTTACCACCATCAATCGGATTAAAAACCAATCTCCAGGGGCTATAATACTTATTGACCGACTTTTATTGACAAGATATTAGAGTATAAATTTATCAAGCCTTAGTAAGTTTCTAGTCTACAATTGCATAAAGTTGCTAATAAAGTTTTACCTTTATTCCATTTCGACCAATAATGTTACCAATATTTCGTTTTGATTTAATTTCACGCCTGTATAAAACTGATTAATAAAATCAAATATCTCCCTCTTATGGTTTTATACTGCCAAATGATAAATGTGTAAAGGGAAGAGACTGAGAAATTCAAGTGACGTAATGGGTTCAATGTAATAAAACACGTGTGTTTGGAACAAAGGTCCACAGACTTTGGAAAGTTAAAGTATATATATATGTTAGATAAATATATAACTTTCATGGTACAAACATTCATGTGCAAATGCGATACTAGGTAATGTAATTCAGATGTCACTTGATGGAAGGGCAAGAGAAGCTGTAACTCGAAAAACCTAACCTTCTAACAGCTTACAAAATAAAAGTATAAATCAGCAAATCTTTAAGCAAATGGGAAAGAGTACAAATTTCGAATCATCATACACACACACACACACACACACATATATATATATATATATATATATATATATATATATATATACATATATATATACTCTACATAAATATATATATATATACAATATAAATTCCCAAAAAGGACAAGTAGCAATGTACTCGTTCAGATTCTAGATGTGTGACAGAAGTACCGGCCGGGGGGAGTTGCGACCCCCAGCACTCCGGTTAAAGCTTTTTCCGCCATGGCAAACGCTCCCGGTAACCGATACTCCCTACACGATTTCCTTCATGACCCTTTATACTTCCGTAAAAATTACACACATTTACAATTTCAATAACATGTAAAAAGCTAAAAGTTTACTTTTCCACGCTAAAACTATCCATGAATCATGTTGTAAAAACATATCAAATAATTTAAAATACAAAATATTCAAGACTATTAAAATCCCAGTCTGAGAGGATCAAAACTAATGTTTGAAATACAATCAGAGTGTCTGTATTTTTAAATATGGACTCAAGACCTATTGGCTACTCCATCGTCATATATATACTAATGTTTGAAATCATTTAACTCATGGTCAATTATTACTGTAAAAACTATATATTCAAGACTATTGAAATCCATGTTATTATTATGAAAATCCTTTTCTGGATACCAAAACCTATTGGCTTCTTTATCACCATAAAAATCCTAATGTTTGAATTTACTTCACTTGTGATAGTTTAATGCTCAAAAATCGATATATTCAAGTCCAAAGACATTCCAGACAGAGAGTTATTTTTAAATATTGGATACAAGACATTTAAACAATATAATAACCTTATAAATATATAGACACATAAATACGCCATAGTCCAAACTCTACGCAATACACCTTCCCGTGGAACAACACATAACTTGTTGACTTTATACCACTTTCACATATTACTAAAGTAAATATTTAAAAGTTCGTCCGATATTTCAGAAAAACCTTTATAATCACGAACTTGCAATCTGGATAACGCCTATAATGTATCCACACAAAATAGCCCCAGCCATGTTTAACTTTAATAGAAACACCACGCAATGAGGATGAAAGTCTGGATTTTTTAGATCTCACTATAATGAAGCCTGCCACTATACAAAGTTATCGTATTTACGATAAACGTAACACTTTTAATTTTGATATCAAATATTTGACGTCATGGACAACTAGTCTACACCGTAACATATTCAGAAATCTGATAGTAAATCAACTGAAACGTCACAAGTTGTTGAATTTTACTGCCAACGATAGATACAAGTGTGATTGCCGTTTCCTGGGGGAGGCTATCAAGGAGGGTTATCCTCACGCTTTTCTGATAAGATTGGTTTCCAATTATAATGGTTTAACTGTAGCCGTAACCAGGAAGAGATATTTTGGAATGATAACAACAAAAGACTTTTCGGATATCGCCTAATGGCGGGAATTGAAATACGCAGAGGGTGACGTGTTTTTTAATGCGAAATTGAGGATCATAAATCAGATAGCTCAATATGGCTATACACCGGTATTTTATAGTTGGGGCTATAATGTGTGGAAATATTATAGGCGTTATCCAGATTGCAAGTTCGTGATTATAAAGGTTTTTCTGAAATATCGGACGAACTTTTAAATATTTACTTTAGTAATATGTGAAAGTGGTATAAAGTCAACAAGTTATGGGTTGTTCCACGGGAAGGTGTATTGCGTAGAGTTTGGACTATGGCGTATTTATGTGTCTATATATTTATAAGGTTATTATATTGTTTAAATGTCTTGTATCCAATATTTAAAAATAACTCTCTGTCTGGAATGTCTTTGGACTTGAATATGTCGATTTTTGAGCATTAAACTATCACAAGTGAATTAAATTCAAACATTAGGATTTTTATGGTGATAAAGAAGCCAATAGGTTTTGGTATCCAGAAAAGGATTTTCATAATAATAACATGGATTTCAATAGTCTTGAATATATAGTTTTTACAGTAATAATTGACCATGAGTTAAATGATTTCAAACATTAGTATATATATGGCGATGGAGTAGCCAATAGGTCTTGAGTCCATATTTAAAAATACAGACACTCTGATTGTATTTCAAACATTAGTTTTGATCCTCTCAGACTGGGATTTTAATAGTCTTGAATATTTTGTATTTTAAATTATTTGATATGTTTTTACAACATGATTCATGGATAGTTTTAGCGTGCAAAAGTAAACGTTTAGCTTTTTACATGTTATTGAAATTGTAAATGTGTGTAATTTTTACGGAAGTATAAAGGGTCATGAAGGAAATCGTGTAGGGAGTATCGGTTACCGGGAGCGTTTGCCATGGCGGAAAAAGCTTTAACCGGAGTGCTGGGGGTCGCAACTCCCCCCGGCCGGTACTTCTGTCACACATCTAGAATCTGAACGAGTACATTGCTACTTGTCCTTTTTGGGAATTTATATAGGAATACACATGTAAATATTGCAGCATAGCGCTTTACAAGTTGTATTATAAATTATTTTTTGCATTTAGCTTTTTAATCTTTTCACTCAAATTGAAAATAAATTTTTCAAGTTTTATAATGTATATAAAATATATATACAGGGTGTCCCAAAAACACTGACCTCGGCTTTCATTCCATAAATATTTATCTGTTTGTACTTTAAATGTTTTTAACGAAATTTATTTGAATTTAGCTTGATAAAGTCACCTTTTGTAGCTGGCTAATGATAAACTGCTTTTATAAAATATTACGTATGACAGAATTATTTATTTAACATTATTGAAGGTCCTGATATTTTATGATTATTCAAAATTTAACTAAAATAATTAGGATTCTTTAGAACGTTTGATTACGCTTAAAACCAATAGAATTTTAGTATTTACTGTTTGTAATAATAGCTCTAAATTATACGTTTAAATCTGTCTATTCGTATCTGAGGTATTGTTTCCAGACTAATGGGCATACATACATACACATACACACGCACACACGCGCATACACACGCGCATACATGCATGCACACATGCATACATACGTACATATATACAACATACATACACACAAACATCATCCTTAAAAATTAATTTCATGCTCAAGAATGTCCGAAACGTGCGTTTCCGTCGAAAACTCGAATCCTAAATTTCGTCTTCGGCAGAATATTTTCTCTATATACATACTATGTATGTAAGAAAATTATTTAGACTATTTTAGAGAAATGAATTTGACAACAGTTATTTTTTTAAACAGGAGCTTCTGGTTCTCTTATCTCTGAAAAATTTCTATAAGAAAAACTATAACTTTTTTTGCAATTGACTACTGTTAATTGTGTATTCTTTGCTGCAAAATAAAGTAAAAAAGTAGTATAGAAACCTTGCTTAAAGCATAGTTTATAATATGTAATTTTTGCTGATATTATCCCACTTAAATAGAGTGGTTCCTACATATGTTACCTCTCTTATCTTAAGCAGAAAAAGTCTATTGTTCCTTCAAGAACAGTTGGTATCTTTACATTCTTACTTTATTTTATTTTTTACCGAATATTTTTAATCACAGTTATACAACTTAAATTGGCACTCTATCTTTCAATTTAACCCTAGAAATCCATAAAAATAAATCTATATTTTTCCGCATATTTAAGTGGCTGTAAGGGTTACTTCGTGATAATTAAGGTCAAAAGACAAGTAAGTTTAAATCTTGTTTGTCGTCCTCCTAACCCAGCAGACACCCATATCAAATTTAGAAAATCATGAGTCAGGTTCTCAAAAGCACCGATTGTAATTGGATAGTTGTTACCTAGGCAAAAACTTTTACGACATGACCACTTTTCTTGTGCTCATTAAACATTCTAAGAAAACGGCGTAAATTAATGTAAGGAGAAGTTAGTTTTGTTTAAAATTTCTCAGGAACTCCTTTGTTGTCATGATGTTGCTTGAGGAATTTCTTGATGTCTCCTTGATCTTAATAACTTTCTACGAAGTGTAATACCGCAATGCAAAATTATGAATTCTATGATAAGAGAAAATTGTTGTAGTCTTTTTGCCATATGTATATGCAAAATGCATAAGCAAAGGCCATATGCATTTGCACAAAATTACACAAAAATAAAGAACATTTTAAAATTACATTTGTTCATAATATTTCACTAATATGTCTGGAAAGGTTATAGCATCAATGAACATTAAATATATTGATTTATAATGCACTAAAATCAGATTATAGTGCATTTTATATTTCTATCTGGTTGAATACTTTATTTTCTATATTTTATTAATTCTAATTTCATTCATACGAGTAAGGGACATCACTTCCAGAATTTTATTTTATCTTTTGTTAGATTTTTTTCTGACTATAAATAGTTTAATGAATTCAGAGATTATATTTGAAATTTGTGAACATTTTCATAAACATGAATTAGAATTGAAAAATGCTAATGCGAAATATATATTATATATTCTATATATTGTTAAATATATATTGCTTAACTTGACAAAATTTTAATCCGTGTAAGATATTTTTCATGTCCTTTTTTCCCAACATATTGTCTCTTTTGGAACAATCATTATTCTGTAAAAGAAATCAACTCTAATGCAGCGTACTTCAAGTTGCATGAAGTAATCATTGCAAAACCTTATAATCTTTGCTTACCAGGCTGCATTCAACAATCATCGAAATCATCTTGACATCCGATTACTTAAATTGCCTTTTAAATTCAGGTCTTATAATAGACTCACAATGACAAACGCATATTAATGACCAACTTCCGTTTTGCATACCTGTAAATTTGAATCTCATATTTTCTATTAAGAAAGTTTTCAAAATTGTAATAAATCGTCATACATGCAAACACTATGAAGTTATAGACAACAATTAAAATCACCCTGTATGAACAAGATCTAGCACCACCGACCTAATTTCCAAAGTCCTACTGTGTGGATCAAAGGAATCACAACAGCATCTCTTTTCCCCGACCGTCCAAACAGTTACCTTACACCTTTCTGGTAGGTCGGACGGTCTGGGATTCAACAACAGCATCTCTTTAAATCAGTGATTCCCAATATTTTGGGGTGCATGGTATCCTTATTAATATGTTTTTACTCTCGTAGGACTTCTTTGAGTTTCATCAAACAGTCAATAGTTATAGACAACAATTAAAATCACCCTGTATGAACAAGATCTAGCACCATCGACCTAATTTCCAAAGTCCTACTGGGTGGATGAAAGGAATCATAGCAGCATCTCTTTAAATCAGTGATTCCCAATATTTTGGGTGCATGGTATCCTTTTTGATATGTTTTTACTCTCGTAGGACTTCTTTGAGTTTCATCAAACTGTCAATAGTTATAGACAACAATGAAAATCACCCTGTATGAACAAGATCTAGCACCATCGACCTAATTTCCAAAGTCCTACTGGGTGGATCAACGGAATCAGAACAGCATCTCTTTAAATCAGTGATTCCCAATATTTTGGGTGCATGGTATCCTTTTTAATATGTTTTTACTCTCGTAGGACTTCTTTGAGTTTCATCAAACAGTCAATAGTTATATACAATAATTAAAATCACCCTGTATGAACAAGATCTAGCACCATCGACCTAATTTCCAAAGTCCTACTGGGTGGATCAAAGGAATCACAACAGCATCTCTTTAAGTCAGTAATTCCCAATATTTTGTGTGCATGGTATCCTTATTAATATGTTTTTACTCTCGTAGGACTTCTTTGAGTTTCATCAAACAGTCAATAGTTATAGACAACAATTAAAATCACCCTGTATGAACAAGATCGAGCACCATCGACCTAATTTCCAAAGTCCTACTGGGTGGATCAAAGGAATCACAACAGCATCTCTTTAAATCAGTGATTCCCAATATTTT
The DNA here is from genome assembly GCA_951213105.1 of Amaurobius ferox. NCBI lineage: Eukaryota > Metazoa > Arthropoda > Arachnida > Araneae > Amaurobiidae > Amaurobius > Amaurobius ferox. The sequence continues at coordinate 90,156,905 of OX578138.1, read as the reverse complement.
GGGGTGCATGGCATCCTTATTAATATGTTTTTACTCTCGTAGGACTTCTTTGAGTTTCATCAAACAGTCAATAGTTATAGACAACAATTAAAATCACTTTGGCTGAGCAAGACCTAATATCTTCAAGATAGTTTTCAATGTCCTGTTGAATGGATCAAAGGGAGTGGATCAAATCACTGATTCCCGATAGTTTTCGGTTCACTTCATCCCTATGAATATGATTCTACACTAGTAGTGTCCATTTGAATTTTCATAAGTGTTTCATTTATTTTTAGTTAACTTTTATTTACCATTTAAAAGTGAGAATACTAGATTAGCAAAAAATGTGTTAAAAATGCTTGTGTAACAAACAGGAAACTTACCAATACTATTGAAAAATATGAACTAAAATAATATATGTCTTTCCTATATAAGATTATAATATGTTTATGCAATGCAATATCTTTATATAGTAATGCAATAGTTTTTACACTGTATTTAAATATTAATCTACATTAAATACAAAATTTGTAGTTAATATTTTTATATGAATAATATAGTTATCATTAGAAAACAGATTAATTTAAAGTATCCAATTAGTTTCAGATTTTGTCCATGAGACTGATGTTTAGCCTAATGGTTAACATTGCAACTGGCATTCCGTCCTGAAAAATCAACAGTATTTTTCTGGCTTCAGATTTTATTCTAGCTATCGATGAGAATGCTTGCTCATACCAATAAAGTTGAAAAGGTTGAAATGGGTATGTTACTGTTCTCTACTTTAGTATAATCCCCCGCTAGTCCAAACCAGAACACAGAAATTGGCGTCTCACTCTTGTACCAAATTGAACTTTTAGCATGGAATCCATGTAAGGATCAATAAATGCATCTCTGTCTCAGCAGTGAAATCTAGCTCTTCAGCACTGTCTGAAAATTTACATGGATACACAATCCAGTCAAAATTTTTAGTGAAAAGTGAAGGAAAGTCACCATCAAATATACATCTTACATTGTTGACATGTGGTTAAGCAGAAGATCTTCTATCTTTTCCAAGCCAAAGAACCATGGACAATTAACAAACCATGGACAGAAGGAAAGTTTGACATATTTCCTGTTTGGAGTTCTGACTTCCAGTAAACTAGTTTCTTCTTGAAGCAGTTGATTTTATTAATTAAAATGTATCTTGTAGCCCTTGCATTAAATTATTTAAATCATTGAGATTCATGAAAATATCTGCCAGAAACGCAAGTTTCAATCTCCAAGTGTAATTTTATTTTATCTTGAAACGCTTTAAATTTTCTTTCAACTTCTATTGAGAACTTAGAGATATCCAACCATTACGCGCAATAGTAATAACATATTATCTGCTCTCACTATTTATAGATTTGTCCAAGAAACCTACATTTGAAATGTAGTGCCATTACTCTTATCTTTTTGACAACCTTCTTTAAAACCCCATAGAGACAGTTCTTCGCAACAAGTTTTATAACTGAAGAATATTTGTGCAATATATCATGAATGTACTTTCCTGTAAAGGTGTGGTAGTAATATCTCTATACTTCCCCTTCATTAATGGTGCACCATCCGTACAAAAGCATACAAAATACCCTGATCAGGCGTGGTAGTTTCCAGCTGTTTTCAAAAGGAAAAAAATACTACTCAATGATATCATTTTCAATAAATCATACAACCAGACCAAGAAATTTAGTTTTACAAGCGGTGCTAACATTTTCATCTACTTGAGTGAATATTTGCAATTAGTTTTAATATTTGCTATTGCTAACTTGTTCGTATTATTTAAACATTTTCTTTTGACTACGTTGTCCGATAAGGAATGTTCTGAAACCTAATCTCTCTCTTCTTTATTAAGTATTGTTGCAACTAGAATATTGTACGCCGGTCTGATTATTTTCTGTTAAATGATATCCAATTTCATTTCAGCTTTTTTATCAGTTTGATAATTTTGAACACCAGCTATAACTTAATTGTCCCAATTTTAACCACCATTTTGTATGCTAGGCACCATAGATTGTTAGGCAAAATAAAACTTAATGAAAACACGTGCTGTTTAATTTTTAGTATGCTAGTTTTCCTGCCTTTGAGAGATTGAAATACTAATTTAAAACAATAGGTTCACAGTGTCAAGCTTCTGATCATGATAATATGCCAATGTTTACAAACTTTACATGGAACTCGTTATTTTCCGGTATTTAAATTTTCTTAATAGACATTAATCGACCTGTATAGGAAAAACTTTCGAAAATCAGTCAAACGAACTTTGCTGAGATCGAATTAGTAACCTACCTGACAGCAATTCGATGTCCCATTGTGACCACAAGAGACAAAACTGGCACACTCGACATGTAGCTTGCAACTGGTGGTTCGTACACACCAAAATTTCAATCTATACTTTTTAAAATGCAGGAATGCCTCGAATGGAATATTACGTATACAGACTCATTACACAGCGTAATTATGCGCACATTTATACGGATACATATATAGAGTAATTTCGTATTCAATTGCAAGGTGAAAAAGTGGCTCATTTATTGATATTTCGTTAGGAAATAAGTTTCCTACTGATTAATTATGGAAAGTAATGAAATACGAGCTTACATGTCACAGGAAATTACTTAGGGTTCGGATTGGGCATAAAAATATGACATATAAAAAGTAAAAATAGCAATAAAACTTAATGGAAATATCTGCTGAATCACAAAATAGATAATACTTTAATAACATCGCAATTAAATTTTTGATTTTTAAGGAACCAATGTATGTAAATATTGCTTAAAATTACGTTTTAACGTTAAATAACTACAATAAAACTAATTTGACTTACAAAATCTCGATTAATAGTTTCCCTTCTGAAGCTAAAGTTTCAAATTTTATGTCAGTAAGAGTTGTTGAAATTTCTACTACAGATAACACAAGCAAACGAACAGACATACAGACTTATTTTAATATTATAGTACAGATAAATGATATTGAAATAAGAACTCCCACACAGCCAAAGGGATTATTAAAAATATACATCCCTCAAAACGACGATATTAAAATAACTAAATTATTTTTTTAGAAATAATAAACTATGTCGATTCACTAACATTTTCCAAAAGTTGAGAAATTGGTCGTATTGTGTTAAATCTGTCGCCAAACATGACATACGTACACACAGACAGAGATATTGTTTTCTTTTTTTTAGATTTGATTTTTGTTTGTACATCCACGAGCTCCCGATTCACAGTTTTATGTGTCTCATGTGGCAGACAGTAGAAAAACAAATTTAGCCTTTACTAACATATATCCAACTAAAATTTAATGTGTTTTCGAATACTGCACCATACTGGGAGACAGGGCATAAAGTTCAATACAATCGCCAGAAAAACAGGCAGTGGCTTGATAACAGGAAAGTTGTATTCTGGTGACCTTTGCCTCAATGAAGAATGTCATAAATTCGTGGTAAAGACTTTCCCTGACCTTCTTTCTAGAATTCCTTTTGTTTCCAGGAAACAAGAATTATGAACACGTTTTAATTCACAATCCACTTCCGCAGAACCGCTATAGAAATTCATTAATCTATAGGCCAAATGGGTTTCTAGAAGATTATGTGTTCTTTTCCTTCTTGTACCGTGATTCATTGACAGTCGTTTCAACATCTGCTTATTGTGGAAAATGGGTGTGGGAGGTTCAGCTGTTTGTTCTAAAAAAAAAGGCGGATTTCCCCTTTCAACTGTTGTGTCAAAAGAGTTCAGAGGATACGGTTGTTACGGAAATCAGACGCAAGCCTTATCTAAAATATCCATTCCCGTTATCTAAATCGCCTGACTGCATAACCCCCTGAAAAGGGAGCGGCAGTTGAAAAAAAAAGTCACCAACTGAGAATGTGCAAGCTTTAGAGTTTTACTTGTTTGCCTTTTGTTATGCTATTTACAGATGACCCATTGCTACTTTTTCTTAAAACTATATAAAAAATCTGATGTGGGCAGCACATGACTTTCCCTGCAGACTTATATTCACGCTCTCTTTATTTCAATTAAATTTCATTCACTTTTAATTCAATATTCGTTCTTATTTGGTAACTGGAATTATTTTCAAAGGTGGAGTAGAGGAAATACGAAAAAAACTAAAATGTCTCTAGAACGGCTAGTCCTAGTGTAATGGGGTTGGTCTTATTCTTTTCATAGTTAAAAACTACGTATAGACACAAGCATTTAATGGATATATTTGAACATACGTAGTTTTTTAGTTTAGATTTTGACGATTTTTGCGGGCCATTTCGTGAAAACGGAAGGTTATTTTTTTCCGAATCGTACCAAAATCTAATAGCAGAGTAACCCACAAGCGACTTATCAACCGATTTTTGTGAAATTCGGTCCATTAGTTTTTCAGCTAGAGTGTATACAGACAATTTTTGCGGGCTGTTTCGCAAAAAAAAGCAAGGTCTTTTGTCCCGAATTGTACTCGAAACTAATCAGCACCACCAGAGTCGCCCACAAGTGACTTACCTACCAAATTTTATGAAATTAGGTCCATTAGTTTTTTAGTTAGAGTGGATACAAAATCTGTACAGACAGACAGACACACACACAGACACGCACACAGACGTCACGTTAAAATGGTTTTATCGTATTCTATAGGTATCAAAACGTATAGATCCGTCGAAAACTCGAGTTGCGATTTTCGGAATAATTCCAATACTTTCCCTATACATTACCATGTATTGCAGGGAAAGTAAAAACGTACTGTCATCAGGAATTTTTTGTTATAAGGCATCCTAAATAAATTTCGAACACTTTTTATAAAAACGTGTTTGTGTGTACATATTTTAGGTGTGGACAAAATATTCCAAGACCGCTTGTCTGTTACGTATAGATGCATTATGTGATAAACATAAACTGGATATATTCTTGTAATATGCACTTGTATATTTAGAACAGCAATTATCCCAAATGTCACATACTCGTTACATTAAACCAAATATTGAAACTTTCGAAGGCACTATTTTCGGGAGCAGTGGCAGTAGTATGCAGGAAATGGATAATTATGTCTACGCTATGTATGTCAGCTGTGTTATCTGCATTAACACAAGCCTACAAAATTCAACCAAACTGATGCGCTTAACTTATCTGGTTTGAACAGTATTGATATGAGATTAAATGATTGATCAATTTATGCACTTATTTCATTTCTGATATGCACGCAGGATAGATTTACAGTGTCGCTACTAAGGAATCGAGAAATGGTTATAGCCCATAAATACTGACTTCGACTAAAAATGACTACTTGTGACTTAAAGAACTTGAAGAAGGCTTGTTTGCTTTGTCTGAAAATCTGCAGACGTAAACATCACTGTGACATATACACATGATTAAACAATTGCAGTCGGTAGACGCGGTAAGTAGATGACACAGATCAAACCTCGGCTTATTGTAACTTAGAGGTTTCAGGTATTCCTATCAAATAACTATTTTTCTAAAAGCAAATTTTAAATAAAATTGTTCCCGAGTAAAGGTGAAATTCTTCAGGATGTCTAGGCACCGTGTTCATAAGGTATGGTATACAACCAGCTAACGAGCATTGAAAGAAGATGGATAGTGTGTCCAGGGCCGTTTTAAGCCCTTCGTAGGCCCTATGCACTTTTATTATTAGAGGCTCCTTCCTCAGTCCGAAATGTTTACTTGTTTTTAGGCTAATTATGTCGTTTTTTTAGGGAGGGGGGCACATTGATTTTTAACACTTTACAACAAAGTTGAAAAGTGTTTATGACTTTGTTCATTCTGTCTGTCTGTCTGTCTGTCCGTTAGCACGATAACTGCCGTAAAAATGACTTAATCAAAATGACATTTTAGTATGTTGTTCAGACGGTCTGTAGACCCTATGGGAATATAAATGAATAATATCACCCAATTAGTTTTGGATTGAACCCGGGTTGAAAAAATGAAATACATTGAGCCCTATGGGACCTAATTTTTCAAATATTTTTTAAGCGGATTTAAAATTCGCAAATTGCTTCGAAATTCTTAGGTAATATTCAAATTGTTCCATAAAATATATAAAAAAAAATTCAGCGAAATATATTCAGTAGTTTTTTAAATAAAAATTAAAATATTAATAACACCTCTTATATGAAAAGATCACGTGACCTTGATATGAAAGTATCACGTGATCCACTTCAAAATGATACATGGCATCCATCTTGTCTCAAAATCGTGATTTTTAAAGTTCTTTTTATTTCATATTGAGTGTTGTATCCGTCCTAAAACCACTTTATTTTTGCGTAAATTCTCTGCATCTACATACTAAAACAACGCAATTACAATATATATGAGTTTAAATGCTCATCCAAATTTGATTATTTCTGCAACGAAGCCTATTTTTCACTTATGTAAAATGTAAACAGCAAAATATGTAGGATGAGTTGTATAGGAATTGCTGTATTTTTTTAACGCAAAAGAATTTGGCTCATGGAGTCTGCATAGCTGATATGAAAGAAATATTCATTGACTTTACCGAGACAAGGACGATTTTTTGCGATGAAGTTTTAAGCATAGAGCTAAATTACATGGAGCTACACTCCATGGTCTCAATTTTTAAATAAAAGAAATTATTATAGTATTGTGATGAATAACATGAATGGGAAATTATTTATGAATGAAATGCTTCTTTTTTAAAGAGAGCCAGGCGTGTTATTTTTTCTATGACGTCATTTGAATGAATTTCAGTTGTTTTCGATGAAGTTTTTATATATAATAAATTATCGCGATATTATGATAATTCTAAAATTATTACCAAGTAATAAATCACATTTTAGAGATGTTTAAACCAGGCAATTTATATTCCAATGCCGTCATTTGAATGAAGTTCATTTTTTTCGATGAATGTTTAAGTTTTCAAATATAATAAATCAATGTAGTATTGTGATAAGTTTTAAAATATCACCGAGGAATGTATTGCATTTTAGACATGTTTAAATAAAATTGCATTGAAGCTGGAAAGTGTTTCATAATCATTGCTTTAAGCATGACTGATCTTTCTTGTTTTTATTTTTTTCTTAAAAGTTCAATTGCGAAACATTGGAAAATTGGAGTTTCGAGTTGAATGGGGAGGGACTGGTCCTTAAAAGAACCCTTACCTACGACCTTGCTTTCTGTAAATAGGAAATAAAATTTAACTTTTTAAATATTTTCATACGCAGTTGCGCACTTAATTTAATATCAATAAAACAGTTACAGCCTTTGAAATATGCATCAGTTGTCTACCTTATTCTAGCGTTTAACGCAGCAAAAGAATTCCTGAATCGAAAAAATTTAACACGTGGCACCCATAATCGTGAGAATTTTGCTCGCAGAAAGGGAATTTTTCATCTCTGAAGTTGAAAATTCCCTTTTCCGAATCTGGCAACACTGATAAGAACTACCTCTATTAGAGTTTATTAGCGTGTGTTACGTGTGTTTAAAACGGAGTGATTATAATAGTTTTAAGACGAGAAAAGAGGAGTATTTACAGATTTGGTTTTAAAAAGGTAAGTTACATCTTCAGTATTTTGATTGCTTAGATAATGATAATTATAATAATAATGCATGATAATGTAAATTCTTAATACTTGACCAATAACCATGCTGGAAAAAAGAAATTTCAATTATAATTCTAACGCCTATGGGACTATGTTAAGGTAATTTATATTATTTTTATATTATCATTTAGTATAATTTTTAAGTTCAAAAAATGTCTGATGGATATATAAAAAAAGCACGAATATGGTTCTCAGAGACGAAAGAAAAAATCTGATGTTGGCAGCACATGACTTTCCCTGCAGACTTTTATCCACGTTCTCTTTATTTTATTTAAATTTAATTCACTTTTAATTCAATTTTCTTTCTCATTCTGTAACTGAACTTATTTTCAAAGTTGGCGTAGAGAAAATACGAAATAAACTAAAATATCTCGAGAACGGCTGGTTCTAGTATAATGAAGTTGTTCTTATTCTTTTCTTCGTTAAAAATTACGTATAAAACAAGTATTTAATGGATATATTTGACCATACGTAGTTTTCAATATTAGAATTTTGCGGGCCATTTCGTAAAAGAAGGCAGGTTGTTCTTTTCCGAATCGTACCAAAATCCAAATCAGCTCCAGATCATTCTACAAGTAACTTATATACCAAATTTCATGAAATTTGGTCAATTAGTATTTTAGCTAGAGTAGAAACATGAAATTTTTACGGACCATTTCGCAAAAAAGGCGGGATTTGTTTTCACGAATCCTACCAAAAACTAATCAGCACCAGGGTCTTATCCAAGTGACTTACATACCAAATTTTATGAAATTCGGTCCGATAGTTTTTTAGTTAGAGTGGATACATACATTGCGCAGACACACAGACACACAGACAGACAGACACTTAGACACACACGCACAGACGTCACGCTAAAAATAGTTTTCCGTATTCTAGAGGTCTCGAAACGTGTAGTTTCGTCGAAAACTCGAGTTTTGATTTTCGGCATGATTCCAGTACTTTCCCTATACATTACCATGTATTGCAGGGAAAGTAAAAAGAAGGAAGAGAAAGAAGACAGGGGTATCAATGCTTAAATTTGTAGTATCAGCAACGAAAAAGGATAATGACAGTACCACGAATTTGTCCAAAGATTCCGAATCAGAAAGCATAAGAGACAATACACAACACGTGGTCATGTGTCATTAGAAGACACAAGCATCAAGACACCAAATGAAACAGCAGAAAAAGTGGTTCTGAAAATGAATTATAATTGCGATCCTGCCGAACGGGACATTACTCCAGATCTGATATATTACTTTGCAAAAAATATCCCTTCACAAGATGTTGAATCCGATTTCCTGTTAAAGAATAGAAAATACGGAAATAAGATCCGATGCAAGCGGAAAGAATATTTTATCAGAAGATTAACGAATTGGGAAATTGTCCAGAGAGACTGGCTAATATACTCTCCATAAACTGGCAAAACCTATTGTTATATCTGCAAGTTATTTAGAACATATGAAGTGGTTAATCAAATAGGATTTGATGACTGGAAAAATGCAAGTGCAAGGATAATAGACCATGAAAAATCAAAAGATCATCTTGGCGTTCTGTCATCTATATTACAATGCCAGAAGTCCAGTAGAATTGATGAAGAACTGCAAAAGGAAAAGGAAAAAAAAGTGTGGGCATACTGGGTTGAAGTTCTCAAAAGAATAGTTGCTGTAATAAAGTTTTTTGCTGAATGAGGTTTAGCTTTGCGTGAGGGACACTCAATTACACAACTGTGCCCACAATGGAAATTATCTTGTTTGCATGGATCATTTATCTGAATTTGATCCGTTTCAAAAGGAGCATATTCGAAGATATGAAAATCCAGGAAAGGCTATGTGTCAAATTTTTTTGATGTTACATGTGATGAATTCATTGATATATTGGTATCTCGAATAACAAGCCAGTTACTATCTGAAATCAAAGATGCTAAATAGTATGGACTCAGTATTGACTCAACTCGTGACATTAGCCGTATTGATCAGTTGACAATTCTAATTTGATATGTAAGAAAAGATGTAAATGTTGTTGAGCGATTTGTTACATTTATTCCAATCGAACAGCATGGAGGAAAATACTTATTTGATATTGTACGAAATTTCCTCGAACTTCAAGGTATTAATATTACAAACTGCAGATCGCAGACTTATGACAACGCTAAGTGGGATAAATTGTGGTGTATAAGTTAGATTTAAAGAAGGTAACAGCTTTGCCTAATGGGTTACATGTGCAGCCCACATCCTTAATTTGATTGGATCAACTGCAGCGGAGGGTTGTTTAGAAGCACTGATTTTTTTCGGAATTTTTTCCAAAAAATTATGTATTTTTTTCTGCATCACTGCAGAAATGGTCGAAACTGTCAGACAACATAAAAACTGTTATGCAAAAAATTTATCAGGTACCAGATGGTATGTGCGATACAATGTAGTCAACGCTCTGTTTATCAATTATTCTAAAATTCATCAAACATTGTTTGATGTAATTGAAAGTGAACACCAACCTCCAGCAGCTGTTCATGAGGCAAGATCCTTAATGAAAAAAAAATTGATAATTTTGAAATAGCGCTGATGCGCGTAATTTGGAAAGATTTACTACAAAATAATGATATTGTCAATAAAGCTCTACAGGAACCTGGCATCGAATTATGTACTGTTATTAAATTATATGGCTGTTAACACATTTTCGGATATTTCGAAATAAATTTGATCTATCTGAAACTATGGCAAGACAACTTACATCAGTGGATTAAAAAAAATGTGAGCAACATAAACGAAAAACTCGCTTTCCAGACGACTGTAGAATAAGACAGTTGCTTTCTAAACTCGAGGTTCTAAGATCGAGCCCCATCCAGGGCAGTGAAGAATAAATATCTTTTACATTTGGAAATAAAAAAAAAATACCGATAGGTGGCAGCACTTCAAAATCTTCACCACGGCCCAAAACTTTTGCCAGGGGGCGCTTCAACTACGTCAGCACTGGTAAGAAACATATCAGTACGCAAACTTGGATAATGCAGATCCAAGTTTAAGTCTGAGTGTCAGTGACAAATTTCGTATACATTCATTTTATCCTATAATCGATATACTTATAACTGAGATAACAAAACAACGCGAAGCGTATAAAATTCTGTGCGAAAGGTTTAATTTTCTTTTGGAAAGATCTATGACTACAGATGAACTCATTCATAAAAAGAACTAGAGAAACAATATCCACTAGATCTTGAAGATGGATTTATTGAAGAATCTTTACTATATTCAAGAATGTATACGAGGATCGAAAATCTTTAACATATATGATTCGTTCACAAATTGATGATAAGCTCGTGTATAATAACACGTTTTCCGAATGTGAACATACATTTCAGAATCCAACTCTCCATTTTTGAAACAAGTACGGAAGGAGAACGAAGTTTTTCAAAGCTAAAATTGATTAAGAATCATCTCCGATCAACAATGGGGCAGCAACGAATGTCGTCACTTTCTCTACTTTCAATAGAAAACGATGTTTTGTGATAATTGCTCTTCGTTGATATAACTTCCGAATTTGCACATAAAAAATGTCGCAAAGTAGCTTTTAAATTTTAAACTTAAAGTACATATTACGCACACACACTACTATATCTGTGATTATACAAATATCTAAATAAATATATTAAATTATAATTTGCAGCTTTTTTAATTTTTTTTTTCTTTTTATATTTCTTCAAGTTGTGGGCTCAGAAAGGTTCGTAGGCCCTAAAAAGTTCATCATCCCTAGGCACTGTGCCTAGTCGACCTAATGGATAAAGCGGACCTGAGTGTGTCTTTATGTAGATGATAGTTCTGTGCACTTAAAAGCACTTAACATATCGAAGTTATGTTACTGGAATGTTATAATCTGTAGCAATCTCCTACCAAGCTGTTCCAAGTAACGCTTTATTTTAGCACAATAAATGCACGTCCACTAACACGTGTACACGTCCACTAACGACAGACATCTCACGGAAATGTCCTCGAGGTACCAACAAGCTACCATGGAGTGTCAGACAGATCCCCAGTTTTATCCCGAATAAAAATACCGGGTACAGCATAGGACGTTATCTGCAAACTCTGACACAAATGCAGCAGGTAGCATAAAATATTTTTCACCAGGTTGGGAAAGCATAGCGATAACCCAAGAGTGCAGGGGAACGAAGGGATGAAAAGGATACTAGCATTTATATCCTAAATTACGTAAATCGTTGTTGTTGTTGTTGTTGCATATGACACCTGTTTCTGCAGAGCACGAATACAGGTCCAGTGACACCAGAAGGACAGAGAGAATAACACACAAGACAAGAATACAAAGTTTATTAATACATGCAAGCATCACTGACTAAGGTCTGAAGGGTGCAGCTTCTCATTTATCGAGGACCCAGAAGGCGGAAGACTGACTTCATCCTCAGGAAAACAACCATGCCTTACTTGGGATTCGAACCCAAGCCCACTAGACAGCAGCCGGTGACGCTATCCACTTCACCACCTGGACGGCACGTAAATCATTATATTATTTACCTATTGATCAATAGTTATGCATTGCCTTTATATCATTTTCTCTATCATAACTACCTGTGGAACCGTGGATAAATAATATAATGGTGTAATTAAGGAAATAAATGCAAGTTTCCCTTTTATTCCCTGTCTCCGCTATACGACATCTAAAAGATTCTTTGATGCAACGGATATGAAATATAACGATTACAAAGGGGATCCATTATGCACTATTATAGCCATGAAAGAAATATTGTGCACAATAAATGTTTTATTTTGCTCTGAAAATACTATCATGTTTTATTTAAACCCTAACTAGTCTTCATCATAATTTTCCAATAACCCCTTCTTGGTGTTGCGATTTCAATTTAAATGATGAAATGTGCATATGGTGGAGACAAATTGGGAGTTCTTTTATAATTTTAAAATGTTGAAGTTATATAGAGCTAAACAGAAATATTCATTATGAAAAATGAAAGGAAATGGTTTCACGAAAAAAAAATGCAAATACCTTTTCAGTAGAAAACTTATTTTTAGATGAATGAAAAATATTTTGCTGCATTAAAACCGTTTGCAAAAAAATTGCAAAAACCTCTTTTAAGGTATACCCTTTTACAATATGGCCTCGAAAATAATCAGAGGCATGCTATACTATTTTTTTCGCGCTAATGAAAATAGAAAAAATTGTAAATACCATCATTTTATGCCAGTGACACAAATGGAATGATTTCAACAGAAACGTGTGCTAAGAAGTTTTAATATTTTATGCTATTTTATTATAAATATCATGCATTTTAAAGCTGGAGTTTAAATTTATTCATGCTATATATTTTCAAATAATTCATAACTTTCATGACCTTAAAATTAACCACAATATTCTTTTCCTGGGTCATTTTCTATCCATTCAACTATCGTATTCATAGAAATAAATAAATTTCTGTCAACAGTACACCATTTAATAATTGTACTATTTTAAAGTTGTATTAATTTTTACAAGTTTCCAAGAAAAATAAATAAATTCATATCAACAGTACAAAATTTACTGATTGTGCAATTTTAAACATAAAATACGCAACTCATTTTATAAGGAAATAAAATTCAATTATTAAACAATTACTCAAAATATGTATAAAAATTATACATACTAGTTGACCGGCATACAAAAAAGTTAAAATTAAAGAATGTCAACTAAAACGCATATTAACTGTTCTGAATTACCAAAGATGTTTGTTCAAATTGCTTCCAAATATACTTTTCACATCAAGTGACTCGCTGAATGCGGACGTTTTGATTGGATAAATTTGCACTAAAAGAACAGTCAATGGTAATAATATCTGTTAGTTACTTCTTACCGGCAAAATTGAGATTATTTGTAAGAATTTGATTGAAGCGATTCTTAATGTAGAATAAAACTTTAAGAGGGTATTTAAAATCATACTATCATTGCAACAGCTTCCATTGATAGATAAACTTCTTGTTTCTTAGTTGCCATTACTGAATGCCAATATTAATTTATCGAAAACTTGGCCTTGATATTTAAGCAGCTTAAAAGCATAGTTACAGACAGGTTCCGGTTCTTGCCAGTGAATATCTATCAATTAAGAATAATTTAATGAACTCGAATACCTTCAAAATATTTAAAAATACTGGTTATGTATTTAATTTTTATAGTTAAGTGATTATTTTTATTCCCTTGAACATAGATTGGAATTCCAAAAATTGTAATTTACCGATTTAATGCTTAAAGGTCATAAGAACTTGTATATGGCGAATTATTTACGGTAAAGGAAATCACTATCGACAAAATACGTTTAACCGAGACCAAAAAACACGTTATAGCAGATCATCAATTTTGCATAAAGCATAAACGGATTCCATCACAACATTGATTCACAAAAATACATTTATCAAATTCCAATAAAGTGTAGTATAAAATTGTCCTAAATCGTATAAACGTTTTACAACAATTGGACAAACCTGGAGCAATTAATTACACGTTCCACGTAGATAACTTTGAACTTTGACACACAAGATAAAACAAAGAGAATATACGGCCAGATAAAAAAATGGCAAGGTTTGGTCAGAAGTCAACACGATTGTTGGTAGCGTACATCCAGATCATCTTTGACCTACATCTAATTGAAACACCTCGAGAAAGACTTATTTTTTATCAATTGTTTGCGTAATTTCTAAACTGAGAATACCAAACCGACCCTGTCTTCCATGACAGACCACAGTGTCGTGGATAGTGCAAATGGATGAGATGTGGATGCAGGTAATCGCTGTGCCGTCTACTGAAGAAACGCTGCCTTGGAATTCACATTGTAGTTGCTGCTTTAAATTTTGTTAAGGAACGCATTTTCCGTGCCGAAGAAATATTTTGTGAAGTTGTGCTATTGATATTAATCATTTTATTTCAATATAGCAGTTCAAAGTCGCAGAATATAACTAAAAGCACGATATTAAATGTTCTAACCAATTGCGTAGGCAAAGGAAGTACTCTTAATAGACGGGTAAAACATATATTGGAAAACGAAATCGAATACTGCAACCCCATATTCAGATATATCCCCCTATCAACGAGATCGTAGCTACGCCTAGGATTCGAAAACCAGTTTGAAAGTTTTTTTTAAATGCCATGTGATAGAGAACATTACTTTAAATCAAATTTCCCTACAGAAAAGATAATTTGCAGAGCAATCACTGAGATAAGTCTGGGACAAATTAAAACACTTTTTTCCCATTTTTGCTTTATTACTTCATTGTTTCGCAAATCGCGTCCTGTGGCAAGCTAATAAGCTGATTACAATTATCTGTGTAGAGGATATAAAAATAAAAGGTTAGACAAAGCTATATGGATGTTACTTGAATGATTCACACCTAAAATAAGAAAATGATGGTAGACGAACTTTTAGTAGAAAACGCTTCAACTAAGATTTGCAAAACACTTTAAAAGTAGTCATATGAGCGGGATATTGCTTTATCTTTATCACTGATTTTATCATGGAAATGGTGAATAGGCCATAGCATCTTTACCAACCTAAATACCTAAAAATGTGGTTAATGGTATACTTGTAGAAGCCGAGCATCAATGTAATTCGTAAAAAAATACAAAACATTAAATCATTTAACGATAAATCTATCTGACACGTTTTCTACATCTAAAGTTAAAATTCTAATATGTGTAGTGTAACATTTGCTAAAAGAAACTCTATAATTCCAATGGTATGTAAAAGAGGATACTTTTATATTATAAAAGTCAAGGATGGATGTCATTTTGAAGTTACAATAGTTAAAAGTAATGAAATACGAAGCAAACATATATTGGAAATTATTTTAACTGTGATGCATTATTATATGAAAGTAGTTCAGAAAGAACCGTGTAGATATTGGATCCATGTAGAGTGCAATGAATTTTTTCTGAAATGTTAAAAGGAAAAATGTGATCCTGCATGTAAAAGAACATGTCGCATATTTAACAGAAAGCTACAGACGACCATCGACTTTCGCACATAATTGGTTCCTGAAAATGTGTGCGAATATTGAATGTTCGAAAGTAGAGGAATATAAAATAAGCCCATCAAAAATTGTATTTTAAAACATTTATTTATCAATAATAATAGTATTTATTTATAAATATACATAATTGAGTTAACGAGATGTGTTGAAGTGCTTTCAGGTGTTTTCTTTATAAACTTGTCAAGAGTTAGTTGAATACCACCCTTTTTTTCTTTTCTTGATAAAGAGTTCTATAACATGCTGTGTTTTTCTCAATCATCCTACGTACTTGAGATATACGTTCTCTATTGGAATCACATTCTTCCATGATAGTCAAAAATTTGTTAAGATACATGAAAGCTCCATTCATATTTTTAATTGTCAAAGTTTTGACGATTTTATCAGCTTCTTCTTCCTCACTTTCATTGCGTATTTCATTTAACTTTTGTTCCTCAATTAAGTATTCATTTAACAGAGGTACTGAGTGAGAATCAATCAAAACTCATTAACATCTTCGTTGTTGAAGTCCAAGTTTAGTTCATCCATTAGACTAACTATTTCATCTGTGATAGTTTCTGCAGTTTCTTCAGAATTTGTAAAATCACTCATCATTCGTGGGCATAATTGTTTCCAGGAACCTTTCATTGTTGACTCTTTTATTTCAGCCCACGAGTCTCCAAAATTGTTTATTGAGTTCATATATTACAGTTATTCCCAAAATCTCTTAATGTAGACCCACCTTCCCAGTCAGTTGCCTTGATGGCCTGATTCATTATTGTCCTCATATAATATCGTTTAAAAGTAGCTATCACTGAAGCTATCACTTGCTAAGGCAAGACTACACAACGATTCCGAGAAGTACTCTAGGCGGCAATGTGTGAGTGAGCGCGAGCTATCGCGCTCTGTGGGAGTGGCTTCATGGGGGCGAACGATTTTTGCATTATCGACAAAAAGCTTTAAAAAATTGAATTTTTAAAAAATATGCGAAATAGAGAATTGTGCGAAAGTCCAGGGCCGTCTGCATTAAAGTTCTGCGCCCCGTTATTAAAATCCCTTAAGTTCCGCTGAAACAATGGAGCAAAAATGTTATTTAACAAGAGCAGACAGATTCGCCTGCTCTTTTTAAACACACACACTTGCTACGGTCTCTGCACATACTTGCTACGGTCCCTGCACATACTTGCTACGGCTTCTCGGCAAAAATGAATTCTAGGCCCCCCTGTAAATATTTTATATTAAAATATATATGAAGTACATTGGGCAAGAAAGACTTTGCGAGCCTGCAGCATTTGCATATTTTACCAATCATCAACAAAAGCCCTTAGAGCAGATTTCCA
The DNA here is from genome assembly GCA_951213105.1 of Amaurobius ferox. Classification (NCBI taxonomy): domain Eukaryota; kingdom Metazoa; phylum Arthropoda; class Arachnida; order Araneae; family Amaurobiidae; genus Amaurobius; species Amaurobius ferox. The sequence continues at coordinate 90,140,031 of OX578138.1, read as the reverse complement.
CTGCATCTAAAAGCGTATTTTACTTAGAAATCAGCTGATACGTGTAAACGTATGGCGAATTGCATTAACTCATTTTATTGAATTTGTTTTACTTATTAAGAAAAAGTTCGAAAAGTCAGCTGTTTGCTTTTAGGAAAGACAATGGTGTTCGAACCAAGACAACACGTTACAAGACATTTTCTGATGCTACAAACACAAATATTTGCCTATACGAGATTTTCACGAGCTAAACGTGTCACCTGTGATAAAACGCATCATTCTGTGGCCATAAAATTCATAACCGAGTTTTACTTCCGAGCACCGTTGAAGAACAATTCACACTGTTTATTTTACTCTCGTTACAGAGCATAAAAAGAGCATTAGGGGGGACACAATAATTCAAGACAATCAAATAGAAGAGAAATGAGCAGTTATAGAAAAATTTTCTTGATAAATCCTTATGCAGCAATGAAACATTCTGTTTCCTACAGGACAGTTTGAATTCTGACTGAAACATTGCAGCTGGGTGCATATATTTACAGTGCAGTGAAGTATCATTTATAGTACCAAAATGTTGCTTTAAGTGACCTCATGTTCTCCCGACAGTAAGTTTACAAACTACTTGATACTTCCAGAGATGTATAAGTACTTAGGAAGTGCCACAAAAAAACTGTACTACTATATAAAAAAATCTGATGTGGGCAGCACATGACTTTTCCTTCAGACTTGTGTACACGTTCTCTTTATTTTAATTAAATTTAATTCACTTTTAATTCAATTTTCGATCTCATTTGGTAACTGGACTTATTTTCAAAGGTGGCGTAGAGAAAAAAACGAAAAAACTAAAATATCTCGAGAGCGGCTAGTCCTAGTGTAATGGGGTTGGTCTTATTATTTTCTTCGCTAAAAATTACGTATAAAACCGTATAAAACAAGCATTTAATGGATATAGTTGAGCATACGTAGTTTTTTAATTTAGATTTTGGCGAATTTTGAGGGTCATTTTGCAAAAAAGGCAGGTTGTTCTTTTCCGAATCATATCAAAATCTAATCAGCACCAGAGTATCCTACAAGTAACTTATCTACCAAATTTTGTGAAATTCGGTAAATTAGTACTTTAGCTAGAGTGGATACATGGAATTTTTACGGACTATTCCGCAAAAAGAGGCGGGTTCTGTTTTTACGAATCCTACCAAAAACTAATCAGCACCAGGGTCTCACCCAAGTGACTTACCTACCAAATTTTATGAAATTCGGTCCATTAGTTTTTCAGGTAGAGTGGATACATACATTGCACAAACACACAGACAGACACACACATATACGTTACATTAAAAATAGTTTTTTCGTATTCTAGAGGTCTCAAGCGTGTAGATCCATCGAAAACGCAAGTTGCGATTTTCGGCATGATTCCAATACTTCTTTTCCTATACATTACCATGTATTGCAGGGAAAGTAAGCTGATAATCGGAGTAAGTGTGATATTCGGAGTTACAATCTTAGTTTAAGGTACAATCAATGAATATAACTCTTGCTGAGAACACGTGAATGTGTTGTACATCATTTTTTTTCTTGAGTGCTCTTGCTCCATGTAAAAAATTGTATAACAAACGCATGATATCCAGGTCTACAATTTTTTTCAAAATTGCTAACCCCTATAGAATCGTTAGGATCGGTGTTGAAAATGCCTTATATTATTGCCTTCATAGACGTGGTAAAATGTTCATCCACCTTTACTCGAAGTCTGAACACTAAAAACACTCTGAACACACTGAAAAATTATGACATTTTCAATGGTTATTAAGCATGATAAAAACAATAAAAAAACCATGTACGATTAATTTATTTTTAGGGAGTAAATATACTTATAGATCACCCCAAAAGACAGTTGCGAAGTGGCATCTCCAGAATGTGGAAAAAAGGTTTAGAGAGTTACCTTTTTAAATTTTTAAGATTATCTATGGGTCGTCAAGTGGAAAAGTTGGAACAAAACATATATACATGGGATCCCCTGAAAAATGTGTTGAGGTCGGTAATGAAAAAGATTGAGCACCACTTGTTAACAACTTAATTACATAAGTTGTATTCCCATCTAAATACTAACAAGCACCTCGGAGGACAAGTTTAAGACTTCAGCTTTTCTTGTGCCTTGCTAAATTGAAGCTGAATGTTTTACCATCGCTATTGATCACAGCCAGTTCTTAGACGATAAAGATATGATTAGAAACCTCCTTTTGCGATATGGTTTTTTGGACTTGGTCTAGATGGTTCTATGACCAAGAGGATTATTAACAATAACAACAGCGAAATAAGTTGTGAGCTTCGGGATGTAAATCCATATCTTTTCTTTAACAATATGTTGCACTAATGGTCAAAGACGTTTCAAAACCACTGGTATAAATATTTCAAATAATTAGCAGATTCGTTAATTCTGTTAGCCCCTGCTAGACAGGGCACATCAAAGGTCGAAAAGGTGTAGGGAATACAAGCAACTCGTTGAAAGGATATGTCGTCAAATTTAATCAGGAAAGAAAAGTAGTTTCTCTTTATATGCCTTTGTAATTGTGAATGCATATAAACATGAGCATTGTCATATCATAATACAGTGATCTCATAGAAACGTCTGTACTTCTCGAGTATGGTCCAGTATCTGGACATAGCTGCTTTATTTCCATTTAATATTTCCTTCACATACTATGTTAATAGTACTGAACATATCAACATATATATTTATTATAACATATCCATCTGCTGGTGTAATTATCCTGCGTTTTATCGAACCGGTAGATGAGCTGCACATCACTCTTTAAGAGACTATTCATATCACTCTTTCAGAGAGATTTATGTTTTGACATTTGGTTTACCTCTTATCTTTAGTTAACCCAATTTAGTAATTACCTAGGTCTCTCAATAAATAGTGATGTATGAGATAATGATTTAAATGCAGCGTAACACTATGTGTTCAGCCCTAGGTGAATAATATGATACTTTAAATTAAGAAATAATTCCTTTCATGCCATCTCCACCACAACACGATTTGAACAAATCCACATATCGAAATTTCATAACTTTAAGCAGATTGATTTGACAAGAACGGAACAACTGATTACTCATAATTGATAAAAAAAAATGATTATTCCTTAGTAAACTAGTTATTCAATATGGTCAAAAAGTGTTTCCAATAGATAACAATATACCATATTAGGCTGGCAAGTAATAATACGCCACTAATCTTAAAAAGCACTTCTTCAGTATGGGGCCATTTTCCAAGGCACAAAGAAAAAAAAATCTACATACGTTTATTTTAAGTTATATTTCGCAATCATTTAAATAAATACTTGTGAGCAGCTTTCCATTCTTTTTTTTTAAAGTTTCAATTTTAGGTAAATAGTAATATGACTTTCAATATACTTGCAGGAAACATCACAAAATCCACCCCTATGTCCAATATTTGTCTAGTAATATAGCGAAGTTTTAGTTTGCTTTTCTGATAAGTGGGCTTACCGACGGTGGATGGACGACGAAAAAATTTTACTTTACTTTCAGAAAAATAATCAGGACAGTTTCTACTTTCTTATGATTTTGGTAAATAAATAAATGGTTTGAAAAGCAACTATAGTTAATTATTTACATGACTGGAATGATGCAGCTGGAAGAATTAATTGGCGCAATAAAGATACTTGGGTTCAATTTATGATTGTGATCGATTGTTATTTTTGTGTAAAAATTGCTTATATTTAATATGGTAAAATTAGCACTGAGCTGAAACATAGCACACTGGTAGTCAGAAGGTGTTTGAGATGTCATCCTGGATGTGCTTCAACGGAAGAGAATGTTGTTGTTGTTGTTGTTGAGACCCAGACCGTCCGACGTACCAGAAAGGTGTAAGGTAACTGTTTGGACGGCCGGGAAGTGCCACCCAATTTAGACCGGAACCCAGTGGGGGAGCATCCACAGGGATCGTACCCTCCTTCCCCTACCACCAACCTCTCGGAAGGACTTACGGACCCACATGTTTAACGTTATCGTACTCCGCGTGAAAACGGCGGCAGTTTTGGCAGCGGCTGGAATCGAACTGGAATCCAGCGCGCTAACCAATGGGCTATCGCGCCCAAGGAAGAGAATGTGAGATAATTCAAGATAATCTCTATCCAATATTGTGGAACTGGTGCAATAGTTGAGTGCAATCCAAGACGTTTGGGTTGAATTCGGTTACTAACCATTGTTGATTTGAGGTGACATTAACTCTAATATTTTCAAGTATTACAAAAAATACATAGGCCTCAAAAATAGCATTTGAAAATTAAAATATATGCAGAATTGAAGTATTCTGCAATTTAATAATGAAGTAGGTAAATGAATGTTTAAAAGCATCTTTTGACAGTTTTAATTTTTAATAGATGATGAGATTTTTTTTTATTTACCATAGACTATACACTTATTTTTTAAATATTATAGTCCTTGGACTAAGATAATAAGCATGAACTTAAAGACGTATAGTAGATTTTATCAATATATATATATATATATATATATATATATATATATATATATATATATATATATATATATATATATATATATATATATATATATAAAGAGAGAGACAGATTTTTGCGGGCCATTTAGCCAAAAATAAAATAACGGTTCATTTTTCCGAGTATGAACCAAATTTTAATAAATTAATATATTTAACTATACTAATGTGTGTACCAAATTACAGTATTCTAGGATATAGGAAAGCATGTAAAATATCAGTCATGATAAGCTAAATTAATCTTTTAGAAATCAATTGTAGAGAGTTAAACTTATGATTTCAGGCTAAAAAAACATCTACACCAGAGACAGGAAACGAAATTGAACTTCTGGAGTGCGTTCAAATATGCTACCAGGTAAATCATACCACCTATGTGGGAATTCTTTAACGTCACCTTATTCACGTGAAATCTAGATATTGACATTTTCTGTATCACTCTCAATGTGCATACGAATGAAGTCATTTTTCTGATGAATTCTACATATGTTGAATTATTGTCATGTAACTTATGTACCACGAAAGCCATTTAAAAACTTTCCCAAAATGTAAGTGAACTTTCAAAATTTAAGTTTTGAACAGCTTTAATTTTAATTTTTTTAAATTTCTTAGAATAATAAATAATTCACCGGTGAGGGAATCGTAAAAATATGTAGTAATTAGCTTTGTGGCAACTGCAAAGAAAATCCAGACAAGCAAACCAGACTTATCGTTCTGTATTATTTTTTATAAGCAGTTAAAAGTGTTTTGCCTTTGATAACTAACAAAATTCATTCATTTAAGAAATTTCAATGCTATCAATCATGCAGCCCTGATTATAATTGGGAGATCCTCAAAGTAATGGAACTACAGCGTTCTCCTGCAGTGAATGCCACTGCTGGTCAAAAATGGCGTCCCCAACTCTCTCCAGTTCTGATATCCATGGGATGCTTCGTCAGACACCTGCAGTCTTGGGCATCACAGAGAACAACAAAAAATTATAAAATATTTATTTTATAGCATTCGAGGCAAGTGTCGTAACTCATCTTCTATCCATCACATAGCTGATGAGAGGTCAGGGGTCAAGTCCTGCGACAAGGTTGTGTTCTGAATCTTCCGGACACACATTTGCACATCTGATCGCTTTATGATTAGCAGGTTTTCCAGTGGCAGCTTTTTTTATTTCTTTTGTTCTCTCCTAGCGGTTTGAGGAAAAATTTACGGTTCGGCCTCTTTGACCCTTTTGTGAAGAACGTGAAGACGCAAGGCAGTCCTTACTAGTATAAAAAGAGTGAACATCGGCCAGAAATCATTCGTACCTCCTGGCTTCTCTCCCGGTAAGTCATCCTCCACTATTCGAGATAATTATGGTAAAAATGCTTCATTAGAGTCCCGTTAATCCGGTTTTTCAAATCAGAATTTTTGATTTCTCTTCTTTCTGTGATTAAAATTTATATTAAACTAAAAGCTGGCGATAAATCCTCTTGACGATTAAGACAATTTGCAAATTACCCCACAAATATACTTTACTGCTTCGTGCAAAGCCAACTTTAACTGTGGTAGCTATAAATGCTATTGTACTGTTTTTCAGGAACTAGATGACTGCTATGACTGTACTTATTGTACTGTATGACTGTACTTATTGAACTGTATGTCGCTATGACTGTACTTATTTTAACTAAATAACTGTCATAACATCCGATTCGTTTTAAAATATCAATTGAGGATTTTATAGAATTGAAATATTCCAAAATGTCGGTATAATTTTGAATTAATTTTAATTTTATAAGTATAATGGTTTGATATGAAGCCATCTGTTTAATACAGCAATTTTTTACTGTTTGATTACTAATAACGTTTAATATATGTAGAATATTACATAAAGATGGCTCATACTTTTCCTTATTTTACCATGTGGTCAAGTTAGATTTGTGCAACAAATAGTTGTCGATATCACTGTTTGCACATTGAGTGTGTAACATTATTTTTGTCAGGTGAGTGACAAGATAATATACTCCCCCATTTTGCAATACAAGGTATTTCTTCGTGGATAAACTTATGCCATTTTATCGTTTTATACAAATACCATATCCAATGCAGCTCAACAGATGTAGGGAAAGTTTAAGGTGAATTGGATGATAAAAATTAAACGAACACTGCACTGTCCCTTAAAATTCTTTCGAAAATATCAATAAATCCCGATATTTATTTCTTTATAATAAGTGATTTCAGCTTCTCAGAATTATACTGCGGGATATGAAAATTAATATCCAATGTCAATAACATTAAGTACATTTTGCTATGAAAAATGTTTTTCTGAGTATTGACTGTAGTTAAATTTAAGATAAACTCAATTAATTTAAGTTTGTCAAAATGTATTCAATTCTGAGGACATACGGTTTAACTGCTTTGGCCAGACATAACTTTATTATTTAGTTTAACCATGATATTAACTCCCCAATGAAGCTGTTCGTCGACAATTTAAGAATTTCATAGTTTCAGACATGGTGAATTAACTTGTTGATCTTTGGTTACACCGTATTTAATCAGATTGTGTTTCTAATTTTAAAAAGTTGTATATAGGGATCATTTTGATGAAAAGAACTTGTAATCTTGTTCCATCAGCTCAATAGTTATAGCATTGGCGGGCCAGTTTTTAGGTCTACGATTTAATCACCGATTGTAACTCTTTATAATGCACCCGAAGAAATTAAAGCATTAGGTCGGAACAATGATAACGGGGATCTGAAAAAGACCCAGTTGTGAATTTTCAGTGGACCCCATGAAATATGAAGCCAATTTCAAGATCACGGCAACAAAGGATGCTAGACTGTATACGAAAATATATAGAGAGCGGGATAGTCGTTTAAATCAGTATCTTCACTCCAATCTGACTTCAGACAGTCGAGAATATAGGGCTCAGTTCGACGAGAAGGATTTGGTAACTTACTCCAGTAGTTCATCTGCTGCCAGCTCCAAGATCCGCAGTTTAAATATTTGCTGGATCAGTAAAACCTTTACAGCATAATTTGATGCAAGATGCAATATCAGACCTATTTTTAATTACATCTGTACTCGGTTGAAATCTTGTACCAACAAACGTACTGAGGACAGTTAACTTGTCTCATACGTGTTTTTCGTACTCATAGGTAAAAATTGCTTTAATTAAAACGACATTTATCATAACCTAATAAATAGGAGTTTTTTGTATTTAAAATTCCCTGATATTGGATCTTTTATTATCTATAAAAATAAATAATTAGTTGTATATAGATAATTATGAAAATTTTTGAATTTTATTTTACACTGAATCATTTAAATATTTCAACGAGTACCGTCCTCGAAAAAAAATATTTTGAATTCTTGTAGCACAGTATGCATATAAAAATGATGGTATATTCATCGCTGCCTAGTAATATATAATTGGCAGTAATATAAGGAAGCTTGAATTTGTATCAACCTGATGACTTGATCTATGTAACCAAATGTATGTTGATTTTTTCCACATTCAATTCACTTTCCGATTCTTCTAATAATATCGTTAATTTTTTATTGTATCCTTGAAATAAAAATACTAACTAATAGAGAATCCGTTATATAAAAAATTAAAATGTATTTTTCAAGTTATCTAAAATCAAATTTTATCCATATGTCCTTTTTAATAGGATATACAAAGAAGGCATAAACTTATCATGGTAAATTATAGGTGTATAAATGCATCTAAACGTATCATCAAAACAACAATACAAGATAAATTGTCGTTAACCAACTGGTCTTGGCAGGGGATGTGTGTTATGGCAAGTCATGTGTGTTATGGCAGGTGATATGTGTTATGGCAGGTGATGATAGTTTAATCTTATAGGGGTGACATTATTCGATGAAAGTAGTTGGATTAAAATAGTCCGAGTTGCGAGGCAAAACGTTGCACAGATAACTAGGGATAACTTTGCAAAATTGGACACGTAAGGATCTTTGCAAAATTGTACACTACATTCTCATAAGAATGTACTATCATCTTAGTTGCTCCATGGATAAAGTGTCGACTGACCAATTGAAAATCCATTGTTCAAATCTCGACCTCTTAGATCTCAATGGTAATGTTCATTACATTTATTTAAATTTGCTGGCCGTATTTGCAATATTGAAATACTTACAGACGTTGGTGTTCCGAGTGAAAACACTTATATTGAAAACACATTATAAATAATCATTTATTGATACTGTTTAAGTCAAATTGGGTATTATAGTGGCGTACAAAAGAAAACTGTATCCCTTGCGATGCAGATTGTTTATCCAATGCAATTGCAGTAGCAATGTGTCCTTGTTTAGGACGTGGTATCTTAACTTGAGCTAACGTATATGCAGAAAAATTCCCTCTATGCCAGACGATTCCAAGACCTTTTTATTGGCGACATACATTATCAAATTTTATAAACGTACTTCAAAATTCCATTTTCTAAGTTTGAAATTTCCTTTTTTTTTAATTTTAATTATTATGCTTCAAATAAATCACTTTAATACATAATCTGCTGCAAACCGCAACATTTGGTTAGTAAATTACGGCGTTATATATATGCATTGTAATCAATATCAAAATAAGAAATATATATATTATTTGTAATTTAAAAATACAAGTTGAAACTTCAAATATTACTTCAAATTCTATAATAATTGTTTTTTCAAATTGAACCATAACGCTAATGAATGTATTCACCTAATTTGACCTAACTATTTAAATATTATTTAATTACATCAATAGTATAGTTTAAACTGTTATTACCTTTATTGTATTACTAAAATTTTCCGGGAGTCTAAAGTATTATGAACATCGTAAATGTGAAAAAAATTATGTTCAGATTATGTTAATTACAAAACAGTTTTTGTTTTCTACACATCGTATTTACACATAAAATTCCATTTCATGCATAAAATTTCATAGCGATTCGTGATTTCGCTTTTGAAACATTGTGTCATCATCTCAGAGACGTGAGCACATACATAGATGAACATTTTTCTGAAAGTGTTCCAAATGTGTTCAGCTGGTAAATCTTTCTCTTTGTTAAAAACCTTGAATTTGACATTTTTCGGGACACAGCGTATGTCTTTCCGAAGACCTTCGTGTATGAGAACTAAATATTACTTACTTTTCTAAGTAGCTCATACTGTTACTATTTGTACTTGAACGGTTTTGATACTAACTGTTAAACAATCTATATAAATAAAATTGAAAATCTGTCTGTCTGCCTGTCTCCATGTGTGTGTGTTTGTTTCATCCTCAAGGAAGTATGGCTGTATCGAATTACAAGAAATTTTGTGGATAGCCGTGAAATAACTCGGCCTAAAAGTTTGTCAATGTTTTGAGTTTCTAGGAATAGGAGTTATGAAGATATTAATAAAAAAAACCTCAAGTAAACCTCCTATAGAGATAGCATTATGCAGAATATATTTTTCCGTCAATTTATTTAAAGAAAATTATATCATGTCGCCGAGCAACAAATTTAAATCCAATGTGCTTATGTGGCAGACGATTTTTATTAAATATTTCAATAGAATGTTTTGATAAAAAATGTAATTTTGAATACTATAAGAATTTGCACGTGATTGTGAATTTTAAGTTTCTTTATTGTGTATATTCCTTTCGAAGAACGGGCATACTGCTAGTACATGACAGTTTCAAATTTTGATATTTGCGTCTTATAGTTATGCAGTAAAGAAAAAGCATTTTCTCCTTATGAAAAGATTCGAAACGTCACGTTTTGCCGCCAACAATAAGATCGCTTCTAATAAACCGCAGGTATAAACATAATTTATATAAAATAAATTATTGACTTTGTTTTAAAGTCTGAAAAAGAAAAATGTTAGGTTCACTTGAAATACAATAGGAAAATAATTATGCTGTCAAATCATTGTATAGGACACCATTTGACAAGCCAAATATTGCTGGTTTGAATATGATTTGGAACAACATTTCTTTACTGCTTTCAAAAATAGTTTAATTTACTAAGTAATTAGTTATAGAAATTTTCAGTATTTAATCTGCAAATCTTGATTTATATTTACATAATTTCTCTTTTCTCCAAATGCTTAACCAACTAAATCTGAAAAACTCATTCTTCAAATTTGTAATGATTCTAAGAATTTGGTATTTGTTGCTTTATTAAATTGTTTCAACATCTATTTTGCAACTTCAAAATACCAATTTCTTACTTATGCTTACGATCAATGAATATTAAAAATATAGTTATTTGCATCAATTATGATGTTAATTTAGTAATTAATTATTATAAATTGCAGACATTTTTTCCCTTTAAATTCGACAAGCATAAGAAATGTTTTACATGTAAAAAGTTTTACGCATCCCATATGCATAGTATGATATATAAGAAAAATATTATAATACTATGCGGCTTTGATTTAAATTTTATTTGAATCATATGTGCTGCAAAAATTAAATAAGATAAGAAAAATAGTGCTAATTGTATTTATGTTGAGAACCCAATGATAAACAGTGTGATTTAAATATTCATTTATAAAAAATTAGAATTGGGGGAAAAACATTATATACTGTTTAAATAATTTCAACATATATATTTTGAGTTAAATCGAAACGAGAAATTTTATATTAATGAATTTATATTTCGATGATTTTCTCAAGTTATATTTTCTTTTTAACAGATTTAACATCCCTATATACAGTCAATATTCAACATGAAGCTTGTATTTTTATGTAAGTACATTTTACTTCGCATTATGTATTCTACAAAATATATTAATGTTCTTTGAAGTGACATATTTCATTGTAAATAACTATTTGTATCATATATTTAACATTAAAAGTAATCCAATGCAGTTTATACATTTTCAGGAATTTTTATCACTATCGTCATATATATGACTACTTTTATACCTTTTATATTGCAAACTGTGATGGGTGTATCTGTTGATTTTCAGGTTCTGCTCTCTTAGCTGTTGCCGTCGCTAGTCCTAATGTAAGTTTAATTTTAGATTTTTTTTTTATAATCCGGTATAATCAACATATGACTTTCTTGTCTAATATTACTGATTGAAATTCACTGATTGAAAATATCCTGCGAAATTTTACCTGAATCACTCAATTTGTGGGAGAAATCTTGCTCCCATATACAGATATAATTTTAAAAATCTGTTGATTCATGTTCGGAGATGCCCAAAATGCTGAAATATGTCTCCATTTGAAAGTTGCAATTCTCTCCTTATTATAGTTCATTTTAAAAGTGTATGTCCCTTGTAGGGAAAGTTAAAGTGTTCAGATACTTCCAAAAATACATATCAGGGTTCGAAACATAATTGTGTTGGTAACGACAGAACACATTCAACAAAAAAATTGTTTAAACTTGTTAAACCTGTGAAAAATAAAATTTATCTTACAAAAATTTCAATCCGATATCTTTCATAATAAAATACGATGTTTGCCTGTGTTTTTGTGTATCTATCTACGTCCTCTGTAGCCAAAATTCGAAGCGCTGGACAGTGATGAAATTTGTTACAGATGAACTTCACCGTACTCGTAATGTGCACATCGTCGAGATTTTTAAAAATTCGTTCGTTTAAAAGTAATTGAAATTTTAAGGTCGAAAATTCTATTTTTATTTCTATTTTGTTAAATTAAATATATTCTTCTTTGCCGCCGCAGTCGATAATTTGCGAGCAGACTGATTAATTCCCAGACATTTCGTTTGGATAGAAAGACAGCTGATAGCACACCGCGTGCAATGTATTTATTAGTTTTCTAACTGTATTAATTTAAAATATGTTGTCCTATTTTGTTAACTTCGTATGATATTACCATTATGAGTATATTTTCTAAAATTTGACTTAAATTGGGTAAAAATTCGCTGATATAATAATAAATTTTTTATTTAATTTATTTCTGTCGTTAGAATGACTTAAGTTAAAATCAGTCTATTTGAAAATTAAGTGGTGTTATCTGTATCTGTATTATTGAAGCGCTTGGCTTTAGTTTAGGACCCGGCCATCGCCAGATAATTCATTCTAGTTAAATATTTAATTAGCACCCTCTATATAATTAATTTTTATAGATTAAATGAGAATTGAGTAGCGGTGAAATAAATTTCTATATTGAATTTCGAGAAAAATATAAGGAATATAAATACAATTTATATATCACTAATATAATGAATGAATGCAAACTAATTTAATGAATAAATAAACTAATATAATGAATTACACTAATATAAGGAATGAATACGTTTAAAATTCTTTCATTTCGGGAAAAAAATTATTTCAGCTTAATCCTGTTCCTCAGATACTTAAGTTAAGTTTTAAAAATAATTGGTTTATATTCGTAGGTTGAATAATAAGATATGAATTAGAATTAAAATACAAAAAAGATTATAATAGATAAATCATATGAAATAGTTTTATATATCTACAGTTTGAATTGTCTTCTTTAAAAGTAAATCTAAAATTAAATTCAAAAAACACAACAGAGAGTATTATTTTTATTAAGATTTGCGTATATTCAATTCTTAGATTTTTAACAACTAATTAAACACACATTTAGATCTCTTTAATATTCATTTGATATTTAGACTATTTTGGTTCCAAGTCTTAATTGCATGGTATTTTTATATCATCATCTTTATACAGATTTATAAACATACATTTTTTATAGACTATTTCTAACCAAGTGTTTGAAAATGAAACAGTTTTTGAAAATTGTAGAATAAGGCATATGCCCTTTCTCAGGCCTATCTGGTTAAAAACTATGTATTCTTAATTTTATTCAACGTATTTCATTGTATTATTAATGTGTCGTTAAATAACAGTTTCTTCACAGATGTAGATTAATTTATCTTTGGCAATTACAGACAATGTTGTTAATATTGCTAATCTGAAGATATTAGTTTATGTAGATATTTAAAGTGCAAAACATAATTTCTTTCTGAAGTTCGAAATTGTAAATTAAGTGTTATAACTATTGTGTTGAGAATTCAGCTCAAATCATAGTTTGCCTTATAAAGAAATATATAAAGAATATTTAAATTGTTTTATGTGTCAATAATGTAGAACTTCCAATAAAATAATAAATGTTATTCGAAACATAGTATGATTAATTTAAAAATCCATTTACATAGCTTTTTAAAGAATTAACAAAATAATTTCAAAAATTAACATTTTACTTTTTATGGTTAAATTATAATTTTGTAGTTTCTGATATCAAATTCTTTGATTTAATTGTAGAAGTGAACTTAAAAATCAACTGCAAGACTACTATTACTGATACTATTATTGAAATACTACTTAACTGCAGAAATACTCTTTTGCTATTGATAATTAATGTATTTATGTATTGTAATGCATTGTATTTATTGTAATTAATGTATAAAACAACTATTTTCTCTGACTTTAGAGAGCAAAGAGAGAGGCCTATGATCTTCCTGACGGAGCAGACATCTTAGTTGGACCAATCAAAACCAGTTTTTCCTGCTTCAACGATGGATATTACGCTGATGTCGACAATAACTGCCAAATCTTCCACGTCTGCCACTCTGTTGTCAGGGAGGACGGATCTCAAGACCAACAGCAATGGTCTTTCTTGTGCGGCAACCAAACACTCTTTAACCAACTTACACTAACCTGCGCGGATCCTGAAGACGCTGTCCCATGTCCAGAAGCACCCAGCTTCTACAGCATCAATGACAGAATCAATGCAGGTGATCCCAAGCTTTATTTCTTGACAGACGACGACATTCAGCGAGCTCAGCCATTGCTCTACCGAAACCGTGGAGGCGACAGCAACGCTGTAGGCAGGCCATCTAATCAAAGAGGCTAATTGACAAAAGTTTCCAACTAGCAAAATTCATCCCCACCGGATCATGGATATGAACCTGGACATTTACTGACAGAGGAATTAAGATTCACATTTCGTGGCAATATTACTATGCTTCTTTTACGCATTTTCCTATTCTTGTCCGCTACTTTTTAACAATATATATATTCCAATATATTTCTTCACGCTTGCTGCTGATACTTTAGGGATATATTTATCATGTGGTTACGGTTTTAACATAATAGGGATTAAACATTTACGTTTTCATTCCTCTGGTTTTAGGTCTTTGCGCGCTTTTTTCTTTTGTCTTAATTTTCACCTATAACCACTGTTTCATAAACGCTGGCATTTTCAAATCCTGTATATTTGTTTGTCATAAAAAATATACATATCTACGTGGGTCCACAAGATAAATTGACTTTATCGTATGGACTCAAATAGTGTAGCTATATTTTAAGTTTAAATGAATCTCAGCAATTTCTCCTTCACAGCATTTTAGTGCCCCGAATATTGTTGTGTAGTACTTTTTTCACTTGGTGTAGCTCTGCATTAAGTTTGCATGATTCTTGGTAATTTGTTATCCACAACACTTTAATGTCACAAATATTGTTGCATCATATTTTCTCTTGCTCAGGTTATTGAATCATATACTTACTATTTTTGAGGTCATTTTGTCCTATTGCTGTAAATGTTGGGAGCTGGTGTGCTTGGCATCGTGTTGTTATTGTAGCAAGACAAGCCTACATACAGCACCTGTGATAAACCTAAACATTCTTGTCATTGCTTTCTATATATTATTTTTAATAAAATGTTGTTGCAATTTATATCTGAGAGATTATTTGTGCAGTTGTCTCCCAAAATGTGATACTTTTTTAAGTTATAATTTTAAAATACTGGTTATATAATCGAGGATTCGATAGGCGTATAAATTATGCATTTCAATATGCATTTCGATATGCACTTCAATATGAATTAAAATTGTAATTTATCAAATTGAAAAGATTTTTTGACCATTTTAAGTAAAATGAGGTTAAAATTTTCATCTCAAAATTTAGAAACTAAATAGAAATGAAAACTCAAAATACACATTGAGAGATTTTATATTATTTATTTTATACGCATTCTATTTTATTGTATGAAAATCTTTAGTCAGAAAGGATATTTAAGAACTTAAATAAAAAAAAATGAAGCAAATTGGAAGCTAAACTATTGATCAAAAACCACTCAAAGGACTACTGTATAATATAAAAACTTTGTGAATACATACTAATAATATTCGATATACAGACAGAATAATATACAGACTAATAATTTCGATAATATACAGGGTGTCCCAAAAACATTAACCTCGGCTTTCATTCCTTAAATATCGATCTTAAACATATACCTGTATAATAAATTACAAAGTTGATAAATAAAAAGGTACCGAATTTTATGAAATCGATTAAAATTTTCAAGGGTATTAAATTTAAAGACATACAAAATTTTAAATTTTATACGGCTCCCGTACAAAAACATTTCCAATGACCAAAATGTGCCCCATACAGTAATAAGGTGATGTACAAAATTTCAGCATTTTATTATAAAAAGTTCCAGAGATAGGAAAAGACAAAAGTGCTGACTTAAACCCCTTTTCGATACATCGACATGGGTTCTCAGAGGGGAAAAATCATGTCGGCATATCACGTTTCAGGGACCATACACAAATTACAAAAGAAAACAATGATTACCTAAATAAATAGTAATTTTGCTATTTATTGGTACGAAAGTATCTACAGTGTGTGGAAATAATAACTTTACACAAATAGTACAAAGCTTGTTCAAAATGTTTTCCATCCATGCCAAAGATCCATTAAAGATAAGAAGCAGATGTTATTTACCTATGATGCATTTCTGTGTTGCATCATTTGCACTCTTGCTGTAAACATTTACATTTTAATTTGTGATTAATTCCCATCAACTTTGTTTAAACATATCTCTGGGACTTTTTATGATAAAATGCTGAAATTTTGTACATCTCCTTATTTGTGTATGAGGCACATTTTACTCATTGGAAATGTTTTTGTACGGGACCGTATAAAGATTTAAATTTTGTATTCCTTCAAATTTGATCCACTGAACATTTTTATAGATTTTTTAAAATGCTGTACCTTTTTTTACGCAACTTTGTAATTTATTATATATGTCTAAGATCAATATTTAAAGAATAAAAGCCGAAGTCAATGTTTTTGGGACATCCTGTATATATAAGTCAAATATATATGGCTAATCAGATTAGAAGGCAGAAAGCTGACTTCTGCGTGTGAAACCGACTAAGCAGTGTACAGGGTGTTTAAAAAAAATGAGCATCTGAAGTGTTTTCGAACCATTGGCTGTAGGTACATAATTCCAATTGCAAAAATGCTTTAAATAAGGTAGAAAATTTTATGAAATAGCAATTTAAATTATGTACAATATTATTATAAGAAAATAAAAAATCTGATGTGGGCAGCATATGACTTACCCTCCAGACTTATATTCACGTTCTCTTTATATTAATTAAATTGAATTCACTTTTAATTCAATTTTCGTTCTCATTTGATAATTGGACTATTTTTTAGGTGGCGTAGAGAAAATACGAAGAAATTAAAATATCTCGAGAACGGCTAGTCCTAGTGCAACGGGGTTGTTCTTATTCTTTTCTTCGTTAAAAATTACGTATTAAACAAACATTTAATGGATATATTTGAAAATACGTACGTAGTTTTTTATCTTAGATTTTGACGATTTTTGCGGACCATTCTGCAAAAAATGTTATTTTTTCCGAATCGTACCAAAATCAAATCAGCACCAGGATGTCTCACAAGTGACTTATCAACCGAATTTTGTGAAATTCGGTCTATTAGTTTTTCAGCCAGAGTGGATTCAAGCTTTTGCTGGCCATTTCGCAAAAATAGGCGGGTTGTTTTATCATGAATCGTACCCAAAACTAATCAGCACTGGATTCGCCCGCAAAGTGACTAACGTACCAAATTTTATGAAATTCGGTCCATTAGTTTTTTAGTTAGAGTGAATACAAAATCTGCACAGACAGACAGACACACAAGCAGACGTCACGCTAAAAATAGTTTTTTCGTATTCTAGAGGTCTCGAAAAGTGTAGATCCGTCGAAAACTCGAGTTGCGATTTTCGGCATGATTCCAATACTTTCTCTATACATTACCATGTATTGCAGGGAAAGTAAACATGTGATGTGGGCAGCACAGGACTTTCCCTGCAGACTCAAATTCATATTTTCCTTATTTCTTTAATAATTCGTTAGATTGAGTTTTATTGCACCAAATAACACAGAATTTACATTTTTAATTCAATTTTTGTCCTTATTTGGTAATTTCCTGATTTGGTATTTTCCTGAAATCGGCGTAACAAAAATGCTAGAAATCTCAAATATCTTGAGAAAGGTTAGTCCTAGAGTATAATGGAGTGTCGAAAGCCCAAGTCGACCGACTTACCCGGAGACGTAGAGCAACTTAATAGACGGCCGGGAAAAGTTTTGAATAGCAGAGTCCGACCCCCACAGTCACACCGAGCTGACGAAGTATATCAGTTGTTTATTGAATCTAAAAAATTTACATAAGATACAGATGAATATTTATTATCGATGAATATATAGCTGTAGACAGAGTGCTGGAGTTCATCATAATGTAGGAACAATTGTATCAAAGATGTTTATAATAATAAGGATATAGGTTATATGTAAAGGC
This sequence comes from Amaurobius ferox, assembly GCA_951213105.1. NCBI lineage: Eukaryota > Metazoa > Arthropoda > Arachnida > Araneae > Amaurobiidae > Amaurobius > Amaurobius ferox. The sequence goes on along the minus strand of OX578138.1, from coordinate 90,121,964 downwards.
AGCACATTTTCAGTATTATATATATATTACAGAAGTTGTTCTGGAGAAAAATTAGTATAAAATTTTTGAAATAATATTATACTCTTCTTTACATATATATGGATTATGATGTTGTAGTTTTGATGAAAACTTTGTAAAGCCCTCATTTGTATAATGGACTGTGTTATATTATTTTCCTCGTCAAAAATTGCGTATAAAACAAAAATTCATTTGATATATTTGAGCATATATAGTCTTTTTTTTTTTTTTGATTTTGGCGATTTTTGCTGGCCATTATGTGAAAAAAGGCAGGTTGTTCTTCTCCGAATTGTACCAAAATCTAATCAGCACCAAAGTATCCCACAAGTAACTTATCTACTATTTTTTGTGAAATTAGGTCAATTAGTATTTTAGATAATGTGGGCCATTTCCTAAAAAAAGGCAGGTTGTTCTTTTCCGAATCGTACCAAAATCTAATCAGCACCAGGGTCGAACACAAGTGACTTATCTACCACATTTTATGAAATTTAGACGATTAGTTAAGTTAGAGTGGAAATTACGGCCATTTCGCAAAAAAAGGCAGGTTGTTCTTTTCTGAATCGTATAAAAAATTAATCAGTACCAGGGTGACCTACAAGTGACTCATGTACCAAATTTTGTAAAATTTTATCAATTAGTTTTTCAGTTACAGTGGATACAGGCAATTTTTGAGGGTTATTTCGCAAAAAAGGCGGGTTGGTTTATTTCGAATAGTACCGAAAACTAATCCGCACCAGGGTCACATACAAGTGACTTACCTACCAAATTTTATGAAATTCGGTCCATTAGTTTTTGAGTTAGAGTGGATGAATACATTGCACAGACAGACAGACACACACATAGACAGACACACACACACATACAGACGTCACGCTAAAAATAGTTTTTTCGTATTCTAGAGGTATCGAAAGTGTAGGTCCGTCGAAAACTCGAGTTGCGATTTTCGACATGATTCCAATACTTTCCCTATACATTACCATGCATTGCAGGGAAAGTAAAAATCTGATGTGGACAGCACACGACTTTACCTGCAGACTCAAATTCATATTTTATTTATTTCTTTAATAATTCATTAAATTGAGTTTAATTGCACCAAGTAACACTAAATTTGCATTTTTAATTCATTTTTTTTATTTGGTAATTAGACATTTTTCCGATAGAGGCGTAACAAAAATGCAAGTAATCTCAAATATCTAGAGAACGGTTAGTCCTAAAGTATAATGGAATGTGTTATATTCCTTCCCTAGTCAAAATTTGCGTATAAAACAAGAATTCAATTGATACATTTCAGCATACGTAGTCTTTATTATTTTTTTTTATTTTTGCGATTTTTTCGGGCTATTTCGTAAAAAAAGGCAGGTTGTTCTTTTCCGAATCATACCAAAATCTATTCAGCACCAGACTGTCCTACAAGTAACTTATCTACCAAATTTTGTGAAATTTGGTCGATTTGTATTTTAGCTAGGGTGGATACATGAAATATTTGAGGGCCATTTCGTAAATAAAGGCTGGTTGTTCTTTTTCGAATTGTACCAAAATCTAATCAGTAGAAAAGCATCCTACAAATAACTTATCTACCAAATTTTGTGAAATTTGGTCAATTAGTATTTTAGCTAGAGGATATATGAAATTTGTGAAGGCCATTTCGCAAAAAAAGGCGGGTTTTGTGTTTACGAATCCTATCAAAATCTAATCAGCACCAGGGTCTCACCCAAGTGACTTGCATACCACATTTTATGAAATTCGGTGCATTAGTTTTTGAATTATAGTGAATACATACATTGCACAGACAGACAGACACACAGACAGACAGACACGCAGGCACACAGGCACACAGACACACACACAGACGTCACGCTAAAAATAGTTTTTTCGTATTCTAGAGGTCTCGAAACGTATAGATCCGTCGAAAACTCGAGCTGCGATTTTCGGCATGATTCCAATACTTTCCCTATACATTAACATGTATTTATTTATTTATTTATTTATTTATTTACAAAGACTGCAAGCAACAGGACGTAGTCCCAGTTACAGCATGCAGGAGCAAAACTACATTCAAAATACCATGACATACATTAAAAAAGTTAAAATACATTAAAAAGTTAAAACATTAAAATTAAAAAAACACTTCACAAGAATACATGTAATAAAACACAAGATGTTCACAACAAATGCTCTTTAAAATCCTTCTCAGAAGAATAAAAAATATCAAGATAATCCGGGAAACCATTGTATAATTTAGAAAAGCAATTTATAGCACAATTATTGCCAATACTAATTGCAGGGAAAGTAAAAATCTGATGTGAGCAGCACATGACTTTCCCTGCAGACTTATTTATATCCATGTTCTCTTTATTTTAATTAAATTTAATTCACTTTTAATTCAATTGTCGGCCTCATTTGGTAACTGGAGTTATTTTCAAAGGTGGCGTAGAGGAAATACGAAAAAACTTAAATATCTCGAGAACTTCTGGTCTTAGTGTAATGGAGTTGGTCTCATTATTTTGTTCGTTAAAAATTACGTATAAAAAAGCATTTAATGGATATATTTGAGCATACGTAGTTTTTTTATTTTAGATTTTGGCAATTTTTGTGGGCCATTTTGCAAAAAAAGGCAGGTTATTTTTTTCTGAATAGCACTAAAATCTAATCAGGACCAAAGTGTCCCACAAGTGACTTATCTTCCGAATTTTGGTAAATTTGGTCCATTGGTTTTTTAGCTAGATTGGATACAAGCTTTTGTGGGCCATTTCGCGAAAAAATGCGGGTTCTTTTATCTTGAATCGTACCCAAAACTAATCAGCACTAGATTCGCCCACAAGTGACTTACCTACCGAATTTTATGAAATTCGGTCAATTAGTTTTCTAGTTAGAGTGGATACAAAATCTGCACAGAGAGACAGGCACACAGACAGACACACAGAGACGTCACGCTAAAAATAGTTTTTTCGTATTCTAGAGGTCTCAAAACGTGTAGATCCGTCGAAAACTCGAGTTGCGATTTTCGGCATGATTCCAATACTTTCCCTATACATTACCATGTATTGGAGGGAAAGTAAAAACCTGATGTGGACAGCACATGACTTTCTCTGCAGACTTATATCCACGTTCTCTTTATTTTAATTAAATTTAATTCACTTTTAATTCAATTTTCGTTCTCATTTGATAACTGGTCTTATTTTCAAAGATGGCGTAGAGAAAATACTAAAATATCTCGAGAACGACTAGGCCTAATGTAATGAGGTTGATCTTATTCTTTTCTTCGCTAAAAATTACGTATAAAAAAAGCATTTAATGGATATATTTGAGCATACGTAGTTTTTTTATTTTAGATTTTGGCGATTTTTGAGGGCCATTTTGGCAAAAAAAGGCAGGTTATTTTTTTTCGAATCGTACCAAAATCTAATCAGCACCAGGGTGTCCCATAAGTGATTTATCTACCGAATTTTGTGGAATTCGGTTCATTAGTTTTTCAGCTACAGTGGATACAAGCTTTTGCGGGCCATTTCGCAAAAAAAAAGGCGGGTTCTTTTATCCCGAATCGTATCCAAAATTAATCAGCTCCAGACTCGCCCACAAGTGACTTACCTGCCAAATTTTATGAAATTCGGTCCATTATTTTTTTAGTGAGAGTGGATACAAAATCTGCACAGACAGACACACAGACACACACACACAGACGTCACGCTAAAAATGGTTTTTTCGATTCTAGAGGCCTCGAAACGTGTAGATCCGTCGAAAACTCGAGCTGCGATTTTCGGTACGATTCCAATACTTTCCCTATACATTACCATGTATTGCAGGGAAAGTAAAATAACAGTTTATAGAGTCACAACTACGTTGTTTCACTTAAGCCTCCGTTGCATTTAAGCATCCAAGAAACTCTGCCACATAACTACAATTAAAATTAAGGCTTTTTTCAGTAATACCGAGCTGTGTAAGATTATTATGACTTACAGTGAATGCAAAACGAATTTCCAATCTACTTTAAACTAAGTAACATGCTGTTTTTCATAGATTATGTTAACTGAAACTTTTGACAGACCAGCAAACGTACAGTTATTAGGTCCTCATTTTATTCAAGATATAAAATCACATTTATATCACAAGTGCTATCTGTTGTCTGTTCTTAATAGTTTCAAAGTATGCGGAGCACAAACTTAGGGGAACTCACAATAATGTAAATAGCTAGTATCTTATATTTATCCGAAAATAAATTCTTTATTAGAACACAGCATGACAGCGACGAAATGTATTAACCGGTTTCTAAGGCGTTAAAGAGCATTCTTCATCGGGAGAACGGAACGTAGGTGAATTCAAAATTGCGGGGACTCCTATTATGTATCACTTTCATTAACAATTTATAAATAATTGACACAGAAAGACCATGGTATAAAAAAATTGTTATTGGACGATTCTTGCATATTTAAAATTTTAAAGATAATAAACATTCTAATAAGCAAACACACAATAAGAATCTTATTATATTATAAGAGCAATCTTTCATTACAAAAATAAATGAAATATTCGAACATTCTGTAAACCAAACATTTTATAGTGCACTAGAGAGCATTGCTCTTTAAGCTTCGTCAATCTCCGTAACTCGCTTTGTTCGGCTGGAGGCTCGCGTCCTACTCGCTGTGCTTTCAGGGGTACAACGATTTTTACTCTGGGAAAAAAAGATGGATGCCATATTTTAGTTTGAAGCGATTTAATTTGCCGTGATCTCTTCATATAATATTGGTGTAATTATTATTTTAATTTTTATTTAAAAAACTACTGAAGATATATTCTGAAAAAAATTTTGTGTATTTTATAGGATAATTTGAATATTTCCTAAATTTTTTGAAGTAATTTGTGAATTTTAACTTTGCTTAAAAAATGTTTGAAAAATTAGGTCCCATAGGGTATAATGTATTTCATTTCTTCAACCCGGGTTCAATTCTGAAGGTATTTTCAAAAACTGCAAATTTACAGAAAATGCTATGCAGCATATAAAAATATGTAAATACCATCTTCACAGCAGACAGACATCATACCTCGAAGCTTGATTTCAGAACATCCAGTGCTATGCCAAAGTGACATGAGATCAAACATGTGAATAGAAATTTATTTCTAAATCTCTAATGATTTTTATAACATTCTATTTTTAAGGACGTAACTTCAAAATCTTCAATGTTTTTTTAGTTAGCTGTATTACAACGTAAACTGACAGCATAAGCACACAGATTTTTCGAATATCACTGTATCTCCAATTTTAAGTGCAAGAAACCTGGATCAGAACATCCAAAGGGGCGTAGATAAAGCCTGTCAAATAGAACATGGCTAAACTAACATTTTAGCCTAATACAATAATAGTTCAATATAGTTTAGCCATTTTCAAAGTCAAATGGAAAATAGCTAAATTACAGAACCCGATATAGTAGCGCCCCTTAATATGACTCAAGGGAAGTAAAATGAGGACAAAATAGAAAATCAAGGAAATATGAACTTGAAAATCAAATGAAATGAAGAGAATAAGAAATGAATGTGAAATGAAGGGCATTACAAATAAAAATTTAGGTATGGTCATGCCATACCTCGGAAAAATATAGTGTCATTGAGAAATTATTTACTATATTATAGGGGTTTTTATTCATATGAAAGGTAACTAGTTATGAACCAACAATTAGTGAACGAAGATTTCTTGATGTCATGGTTTTGGACACAATTTTAATGTTATTTCTAGAGAAATTGAAAAATCGCGTTTAGTTTGACAAATATAAGATAGGTAAATATCTGAAACGTATGTATTGCGCGTATATATTTTCAACGTTCATAAAGCATGCAATATATCATAAACGTATTTATTACATGCGTTTACTTAACTTTATTTACTCAGAATTTTACTTTGCGATCTAGTTTATTATTAAGCGCAGTCAAGTTCAATTAATATATGTATTTTGTAATAAATACATAAACATATAAGTTCAAATACATTTTCTCACTCGATCAAATCAAATATTAAAAACTTCTAATAAAAATAATCTTTGTTTTCATATAAAATTGGCACATTGAAACTTCAGTTTTTCTTCTATATGAAACAATCATAAAACTCAATCATCAACTACGAAAACGTAGACAGGGCAATGCACTATTTGGGATTCGTGTCATCTCTTGAATACAAATGAGCCAAATGAAGATAACAAGCACCTCTTCGTGTGTATTCTTTTTATAGAACAACTTTTCCTACGCCTACAAATACAACTTTTGCCATCATTGCTCACCAAAGATGACTGTTTAAAGAGAGTAACATGTAATACGGATAAAAGTTATAAACCATGAAATCCCACACCATTGTCACTTTTGTCACTATACATGAGGTTTAAACATAAGCTTCTCTACGGAATAACATAAAATAACTTTTTTAAAGATATTATCAACCAGATGTACAAAAATATACCCCTGGCTAAAATAAAAATCTGTTGTGGGCGGCACATGACATTCCCTTGTATATATGCATTGACATTACACAAAGTAATACAAAATCCTGAATTCTACAGTATCCCCAGATTAAAAAATTTCTATTTCTAAAATATCCGGATAATAGTCCATAGTTAAGAGTTATTGCTTATTAAAAAGTTTTACCTATAGAATGTGAGCATTTTTATTAAACGATCCCTCAGAACTCGTAATTACATATTATAAGGAAACGCGACCAGACTAAGTCTATCAGGAGGAATTTTGCCTCAGACATGGTGATAAGCATTAGCATGCAATAGTTCTTATGCATTTTTAACACTTTACAACATAGTTGAAAAGTGTTTATGTCTTTGATAATTCTGTCTGTCTGTCCGTTCGCACTATAACTACCGTTAAAATGACTTTATCAAAATGCAATTTTAGTATGTTATTGAGACGGTTTGTGGGACATATGGGAATGTAAATGAATAATTCACAAAATTAGTTTTGGATTGAACCCTGTTTTAGAAAATGAAATACTATCCTCTGGGACTCAATTTTTAAAACATTTTTAGGCGAATTTAAAATTACCAAATTGCTTCGAAAGTTTTAGGAAATATTCAAATTATCCCATAAAAAATATGAAAAAAAATGTCAGCAAAATACATTCGGTAGTTTTTAAAATAGAAATTAAAATAATAATTACACCCATATGATATGAGGATATCACGTGACCCACTTCAAAACAAAATATGGCATCCATCTTTTATCCCAGAGTAAAAATCGTGATTTTTATTCTTTTAAATTTAGATTTGGTGTTGCGTCCGTATTAAAACCGCTTTTTTGAGTAATTTCTGTGCATATGTATTCTGCACCAACGCAATTACAGTATTTTTGAGTTTAAATGCTCATCAAGCTATCTACAAAGAAGCTACACAACGATTTCACGAAACTACACAACGATTATTTCTACAACGAAGCCTAATTTTAACGTATACAGAATGTAAACAAATCAAGCTCTAAGATGTGTTCAGAACTGCTGAATTCCTTTTAACCCAAAAATATTTAGCTCTAGAGTTTCGAATATAGGTGATATGAATGAAGTAATCATTGATATTACATACACAAGCAGACGATTTTATAGCATTGCCCTTTTCGATGAAATTTTATGCATGGTTTAGAAAGTACTTTTACCTCCATGGTTTTAAGTTTCCAAGAAAAATAAATTATTGCAGTACTGTGATAACTTATGCGAATGTAGACAAGTGAGTGTAAGATGAGTTGTATAATAATTGCAGAAATTTTTTTCACGCAAAATTATTTAACTCTGGAGTCTGGAATAAAAGTATATGAATAAAATATTCACTGCTTTTACATAGAGAGCCAAACGGTTTATATTTCTATGACGTCATTTGAATAAAGTTTATTTTTTTTCGATGAAGTTTTAAATTTTCATGTAAAATAAATTACTGTAGTTCTGTGATAATTAAAAAATATCTCCGCGGAATGTATCGCATTTTAGAGATGCGATACATTCAGGGGACTGCATTTCCGTTGGAAAGTGTCTCATAATCAATGCATTATGCATGGTTGATATTTATTGTTTCATTTTAATAGTGATTGGTTTTACGTGCACAACGGAGCACCGTGGAATTTGAATGTATGAGAAAATACAGTGAAGACGGACATTTCTGATATTTTATTTTTAGATTGCCCAAGACAATGAATACATATTTTCTGTCATATTTGTAAATACAGTGTTCATTATTATTTTACAATAATTATACTCCTTGGGGGTATATCATCAAGTACCGTTGGTGTGAAACACATAATCTCCTGACTGGATTCTATTGCAGCACTATTATTTATTACCTATCTTTATCAAAAAAAAATTTTTTTTTATCGAAGAATACGTGACATCGCAGGAGGCCCTTCTTAGGTGTATCTTCTCAGAAATTCTGGTGCAACATCTTCGAGGCCATTCTTAGTTCGTCGACATATCAGGTCCATTTGGGGGGGGGGAGTGACGTATATATACGTATATTGCAGGGGGTTTCGTGATGTCCTTGGACATGGTAGATCAGAATTCGAATGAAACTGTTTTATCAGGACTGATTCGAAATTAAACACAGCGGGAGTTGAAGGACGCTCTAGCGTCGATGGGGTCTTGCAGTGTATATCGGAACAGTGATTAAGGGCTGGGAAGAAAAATATTAGTGCTGCACGCATCCTTTGAAGATGATAATGGATTGTGAAGTATTTATCAACTTCAGATTGCATTTCTTGCGGTTTGTGTCGGTCAGGGACGGCAGAACGTTATTTATCACGCACCCCGAAAGTGTGGAATGTTTTAACGAAGTAATGTCCCTGGTTGGTTATCTGAGAGGTAATATTAAACTGCAATTACTGGAAGTATTAAGCTATATCAGTAATGACGATAGCAAGTGATTACTAATCATGCCCCGTATAATTATTTGCAATTTTTGACGTTGGTATAATCTCGAATTTCCAGATAATAAGGACTGGGATGCTATTTTGCTTTTACTTTCTGTATAAGTGTAGTTTATTTGTTATCTTTTATTCCTAACGCGTATTATATGGCAGTAGTTTTCAACTCTTTTTGCTTAATCTTAAGCAATTTCGGGTCTTAATTTCTTATTTAATTTTAATTTCGGGTCATGACCCGAAATTTCAAATCGCACATTTATCAAGTGACCTAAAAATATATTTTCAACATTAACGAGTTTCATTTCGTCAGTCCTGTAAATTTCATGGAGATCCATATTTGACTCACGATTAATGTGTTGGGAAGCAATGTTCTTAATCAGAGTTTCCCAACCTGGGGTACGTGAAAGGATCGTTGAGGGTACGTGGAATATTTACAGCAATAATGGTGGAAATCAAAAGTTAGTAATTATACTTTTTAATGAATTGCAAATTGAAAAGGGAGTACAATTGAAAGATATAGGTGGTTCAATCAGTTGGTATAATTAAAAGGCGAATTTTGGGGCACAATTTGTAGATATATACAATTATGAGTACTAATATATAATATAGATATACAAATGGCGACTTTTTAAAATGTTGCCAAAATGGCGAAAATGTCTCCAAACTGGTAAAAATGACACTAAATTAATGAAAATGACGACTAATTAATAAGAATTCATTATATTGTAAAAAACATAAGAATATACTATAAGAATAACCCATTTCTCCGTCCGTCCATCCGTACGTCCGTCCGTCCGTCAAGATAGGCGAAAATATTGGCAGGATGTGGTCAATTTAATGACGTTTTTAAATGCTGCCAAAGTGAGGAGAGTATTGCCAAATTGATAAAAATGTAACCAAATGGAAAAAAATGACGCCAAGTTGCTGTTAAGGATTTGCAAATTTTGGATTCCGTTGTATGACAGGCTACCTTCTAGTATATAATAAATGCTCTTCTCTCTGTTTATCTCTAACACTTGACGATACATTTCGTGAATAATCTAGTGGGGTACCGCCATCTTGGCTATATTTCGCCCCAGATTGATGAAAATATCCTCAAAGTTAATGAAAATGTTAATTAATTTTTAAAATAAAAAATTACTTATTAAAACAATGAAAACAATAAACAAACAATAAAAAATTACTTATTAAAGTTAATTAATTATTAAAAAATTTTGATACAAAGACTATATTGCTTGAAGAGGATGCTATAAATATAAATAATTTTTACTTTAGATTTGCGTGATATGTAAGTTAATTGGCATTTTGAAATATAATTACATGCTGGCATCCGTAAAAGTGCCAAATGTACAATTCAACATTAAAAACACTATACCGTGGATCTTTTCATCATTACTTTCCTTATATACATAATGTATAAGGAAAGTATTGTGACGGGGTCGAAAATTCGAATTCGAGTTTTCGACGGGAGAGCACGTTTCAAGCATTCCTGATCACGAATCAAACATTTTTTAAGTGAGTCTGTGTGTGTGCGTGTGTGTGAAAGTATGTGTGTGTGTGTGTGAAAGTATGTGTGTGTGTGTGTCAGTGAGTCTGTGGAGACGATAACTGACGAATGAATGCACTGATTCGAACGAAATTTGGTGCAAAAATCACAATCCATAAACCCTGGAAGCGTATTGTTTTTATACGCAATCGAATGTTCAGAACCCCCCTAAATTTTCGAATGCAATTTTGAAAAAATCGTCAAAAAATCAAAACCGCTAATAAAGTTACGCAAATAGACATTTCTTATGTAATGTTTCACTAGAAAACGATTGGCATAAATTCAGAAACATGTTCACTTTTCATATGTAATACCATGCGATAAATTTGGTGACATCATTCTCGTGGAACTAGCTCGTTCCATTCAGGAAAAAAGATACTTTGAGTAATACTTTTGTATTTGAACGCCAATAGTCATTTATCTGATGTAAGAATAACTTATTTCTCCGTCCATAACGCTTGGCGAGATTTTGGCAGCGAATTTGGCGGAATATCGCCAACTTGGCGACTTTTTAAAATTTTGCCAAATTAGCAAAAATCTCGCCAAATGGATAAAAATGACGCTAAATCAATGAAATTGACGACTAATTGAAGAAAATTCAATATCTTGGAAAGACTATAAGCATCTACTATAAGAATAACATATTTTTTAACTGTAAATGTAGTAAATTCATTGCATTATATAAGGAAAGTCATGTGTTGCCCACATCAGATTTTTTTTTCACTGAGAAAGAAGTAAATCCGTTGCATTATATAAGGAAAGTAATGTACTGCCCACATCAGATTTTTTTAATATTCGAGTCGGTTATGATGAAATTTTTTGAAGTATTATTGTATTAACACATTTTGTGAATGTATTAATCTTCTACAATCATGGTCTGTGAAACACTATACTAAAAATACACGTCGTAAGCTTCAAAACATCAGTATTTAACTAATAACACGTTGAAATGTATTGTTTAGTTTGTTTTCTCCAACCCATCGAGGCGTAAAATGGAGATTTTTACTAAAAAATATTGATGTATATTTGAACATTATAGGATAGTGTTTAAGTAAAGACACTTTGAAATGCACACTACTCTTTTAACAAATTGATGTTAAACTTTGAGGTCCCCACCATACATGCATTCGTATGATTCTCAAACAGTGGACAGAAGTTGGGCGATGTCTATGCATATATACGTATAACTACGCATATTGTTTATATATACAGGGTGATTACAGGGTGATTACAGTCGTTTACGACTACCAAGGACGTATTGGACGTTAAAGAGTGTTTAGTTTTGGTTTTGTGGAATTTGATTCTATAGCGACGTGATTGCTAGGATGGTAATGTGAGTGCAAGGTCAGTTTGTATTGTTATCTTTTTGATATTTTATGTTGTCTTTTGTGTTGATGCAGGTAACACTGTTTCTTGAAATTTCATTTATTGTGTATTGTATTTGGGTCTTTCAACTTTTGACTTTACATATTTCATATTGAATTTTAAATTTTGTGCACTTGGTTTTCGACAGTGTATCCGCTTCTTCGAGTGTTGTCATGACGTTAAGCTGGCTTAACCGGGAAGTGGGGGTCACAATCCCCCCCAGCAAATTTTTGATACATTGTCGTTCTTTCTTCTATTTATGTTATATATAAATGTACTTGGAAGGGCTGCATCGCGCCTTAGGGTATATATTATGTAGGCTGTTTGGGGAGACGTCGATAAGTTTGTATATTTGGATATATATATATATATATATATACTTAATACTATATCTACATAATAATATATATATCTACTTAAATATCGCTAATATACAATACGTGTGTGAAAACACAAACACATTTATTTCTTCACCTTGTAATAACAATTTACCAATTATATTTCAACTTAATATGCTGCAATATATATTTTGCTTATATTTTTCTTAGCTAATAAATAATCCTTAATTAGAGAATATTTTGCTGCAATTGCTATTTTAAATATTTTAATTATATAAATTTGTCAATGGATTTTTCAAAAATTCTCAGAATATTTTAAAGTAATTCTTGAAGTTTCGAATCTTTAATCTATCTTTTAATTAGTAGCATTTATTGTAAAGCCTTCAGAGATTGTGAAAGAACAAAACAACGGACTCAAATTAACCTTCAAATGACGCCATTTTGCAATTTCTAATTTCCTCACGTTGCTAACACAGACATCTGGATTGCCATCAGCTATTACTAAAAGATGACCCCCTTACAACCTGAACATAATTCACAGTTCTGGTAGTTGAGTCCACAAATCATCTAAGTGCCATCCCTCTTATTTAACCTTGGGAATATAACTTAGTTAAGATGCGCAAAGCACAAGGAATTAATTAATTGACGCAAGCCCACCTACCTCAACAAAGCTCTTCTTAAGGTAGTTATAATAAATGATGTATTAGCTTCGGTTATAAAGATATAGAGATATTGAAGGTCACGCTAAATATGAACAATATTGAAATTTATTGTTAATTACCTAAATCAGGCATTAATGATAATGTACGAAGGTATAAAATTACTTGATTAAGAGAGAAATGGCTGTTTTCTGTTAACAGGAAAACATGATTGCGAATATCTCCTACAGAATTAATCAACTGGATGGAATTAAAATTCAAATGTATTCAGCCTTAAATATATTTAACTTAGCTTATTATAAGTGGTAAATGATTGAACATACTATGTTAAATATATTTAACTTAGCACATTTAATAATTTTAATTGTTCTTCTAAAATAAATGAAAACTATAAGAAAACTTTGGCATTTATGTTACTAATTAATATAAGCGTAGTGGAAGAATGTATGCAGACAAGACACAAGAAAAAATTCTGTTTTTAATACGATGTTTAAGTTTAATGAATTCTAAAGAAATAATGACTTAAAGACATTTTACATTTAAAGTGAAAGATGGATTTCATTTTAACATAAGATCAAATAATGCAATTTAGATTGAAAATGAAATGTGAGTAATTTTTTTTAATCAAATGGCCAGGCACTTGACTTTCATCATTCGCCTAAACATTGGCCAGAAACGTGAACCATTTAGTTGTCCTGAGACGTTGTCCCAGGCGCACCAGAGGGGTCGGAACACATTGCGCCCAACAACACAACATCCATGCCTTACGTGGGACTGGAACCCACAACGCGGCGATCGATTGGAAACGCTCGTCTTGACCGTTCGACCACCGCGTCGGGCTGTTAAACACAGTTTGTAAAATATCATATTTAAGTTTATTCACCGTAAACTGGTGTTCTGTTGGTGTATAGTCAAATGTCCAAACAATGTGAAACATAAATAACACACTTTTTGAATTATAAGAATGCATTTGCAATTTTTAGTAAGTTAACTATATATTTTTATTGAAATTCACTTTTTGACAAACTACGGAATGTATTATTGTTGGAAGCAGGTATGGAAGTAATAAAATAACATAATATATGCGAAGTATGTTCTCGTATTTGCGTTATATGTTGAGGTTCTTTGTCACTATTTCTTATAATGTTTAGAAGACACAATGAATTTTTATCCCCAAATCAGCACCATAACAGAACTTTACACTATAACATATATATACCATATATATAATATGAAAGTAATTCGCAGTTATCTTCGTTTTCAATTTCAAGATTTTAAAGTTATGGAACGTGTTTTGTTAAACCGGAGAATATCTATTTGGAAATTATAAAAATAGATAGCCCTCCACAAAGAGTAATGACATGTTTCTTTATAGATGGTCCACAAAACCAAATATTTTCTGATATTACTAAACGTTAGAATAAATCAAAAGTTCTGCGATTTATCCAAAATATTGACTAATGTGTCTGTTATTTGAGTCTGGAGGAAAACTGCAAAATTTCTTGCAGAAACTATGTTTCAATTCTCTTCAAGAAATCAACTTTTGTTTCACAGTCTTGTTATTTTACCTGCAGATTTCTTGCAAACATATCTTGTTGGGTTAGAAACATAAATATTTCAAATTCAGTATCAAACCTACGGATATATACAATCAAAACTAGAACTGTTAACGACTGAAATGTATAATCACTCCAATAAGGCAGTTGATTATAGTTTTATTATTCAAAATAGCATGAAATTATGGCACATTGGAATACGGTTAAAAGCCATACAGATATTGTACAGATGTGGTAGGTTCTAATTCGCTCGACTCCCTAAGTTGTTTAAAACATTTTGGAATAGCACCTTTCCTTACTGCTATTAAAGATATCTACTACTCCGTGCTGTATAACGTTGAAAGTGTGCAATTTGTCCATGGATGGCAATGAAGGCGCAATAAAGGTGATATCCCAGATTTTTATCTTAGCTGTGTTCTGTGAATATTAACTTGACCATTTCAACTTCGAGTATTGGGTATTCGCTGCTGAAAAGCATTAAATATATCCACGAATTCTGATATCTTCAATGGGATATCGATTCTAGTTTAGAGAAATTCACAACGAGACGAATTCTGACAGCATGCACGGGAACCTTGTATTGTGATGTGCCCTGAACTCAATGATTTTCTATTTGACAGCAGTTGCGTTGTAAGGCAATTTGTTTAGAATTGTCTCCGTGGTCATATTAGAAGGAAGCAAAATTACTGCACACAGTCAATTTTCTTGCTACCTTTTCTGGTGTTGGCAATTATGTGCCAAAGAAACAGAGAGCTGGCCCATGGATGTTGTTATATGTAATGGGAACATGGTCATTCATATTAGTAATCGGTCAACATTCGTCAGTCAGCATTATGCAAAGCGTTACTTTCCATAGAATTATTTTAGGTACATATTTAACACGAAGGCTTCTGGAATACACCGTTTTCACGAAATTGCCAAAGATTTTCAAACTGGTTGTATTTTTTATTCATAACACCATGATAATTTCAGCACGCATCTGACACAATAACCTGTAGTTTAGTTAGACTTGATTAAATAGCATCAACATTTCTCGTTCAATTTCTTGTATAAGATCACTCCCACCAGCACATCAAACCTTGGTGATGTATCCATATAGGTATCTAATAAACCGATGCCAGCATATGTCCGATTACTTCTCATCACGTCTCGTCGATGTCATGGTTCACTGATTCCCATTCGAACGTTCTAATCTGAAGCGACAGAATGTTACATTGAGATGATTTGATAGAAGATGTATATTTATTTACTCAGGTATATGTTGCAAGAATTATGAAAAATGTAAGAGATTAACTTAGCTGTGGTTTTGAGTTGAATTCTGGTTGCACTTGTGCATATAAGAAAATATGAGGAGTAAGGTATAAATGAAGAAATAGAATTTATATAGTATATGGTTAACGTATTTTTATCTTTATGTACCCTCCATAATCCTCCTGTTGACCTAGAAAGCTGAATATGTGTATACGTATAGTATCCACCACTGGACAGAACATAATGAAGTCGAATTTCGATTCTTCCCTGGAGCAGGGTAAAAAAGCGAAAACGGTCACGGAAATTATTTTTAAATTCAATACGGCGACCTAGAAATATGAATCCTCGTATAGCATTAAATTTGTACAAACTGTAACCCATTAATTCTATTTTACTTTCTTTGCTGCAAAAAGTTATTGTTATCATATCGAAAACACTTCCCAGTCATATAAAACATTAAACATTTTCAAGGCAGTTGAATAAGTAAAATCATATTTTAACTGAAAATACGGTTAATGCATTTTAAAATATTTAAAAGTACATTGAGGATTTATGTTTATAGACACCGTAAGTTCCAATCCAACTATCTAAAAAAACTATATCGTCCAAAGTAGCTCAATAGGTAGATATTTTGAGAAATAACATCCACATCTGCTCTTGATTTTTAATGTCACATTTTAATTTTCTGCGCATTTTTATACAATAAAAAGTGTCCTAATTGCTTATCACGTATTGCACGAAAATTAACCATATTTTAATAATATTGCTTTTATTAGTTTTATGTTTGAACTTATTAGTTGCTTTTATTAGTCTTATAATTGAAGTTATTAGTTGCTTTAATAAGTATTATGTATGAATAAATTTATGTTTTATATGCATTCCATAGTTATGAAATTGGACTTGTTTTTAGGGACTATTTAAAACTTTAAATCACTCTCATGTTCGCTTGAACAAATGAAAGTGTGATGTAAGGCAATTATTCTAAAAAAATATTTTCGAAGAAATAAATTGTATAATACGTATCAAGATTATTTACAAAACCAAGTATAGCCTTCGATACATTACGTAGTCTTTCATGAAAATTCAACATTCATGTAGTGGGAGACCACACCTTATAATGTTATAATTATAAATGATGTGCATTCAACTGTGTCAAAAATAATTGTTCGATACGACGTTGTTTGCCAGACGTCAAACAGTAGTATCGCCAGTCTGACACCAAGTTGGGAATATGCATATTTGAATATAGCTGTACAAATGAGAACAAACTCTATAGCTGTAAACTTATAAATAAATGCTACAATTTTTCTTCAAAATTGTTATGAAACTTTCAGATATTGTATGGCAATAAAACAGATCACAAATAAATTACATAAAAAATTAATACATTCATCAGTTTTTAAATAGGAGGAAGATGAAACATATTTAAATAAGAAAGATCAATCATGCATAACGCATTGATTATGAAACACTTTACAACTGAAATGTAATTTCATTTCAACATCTCTAAAATGCAATACATTCAACACTGATATTGTTTAAATTATAAAAATACTACAATCATTTATTGTACTTGGAATCTTACAACTTCATCAACAAAAGCAATCTTAAAAATCGTGTGTTTCTGTATGTAAAATGAATGAATATTTCATTCATATGTCTTATTTTCCAGACTCCAGAGCTAAATAATTTTGCTCCGGAGTTCAATAAATAGGGAGAAATAAAGTTCCTGCTAAGCTAAACCTTTCAATTACCTACACAGTTATTTCTAAAATGTCTAACTATTTTCAATATAATCCATCAAAGAAGGTGAAAGGAAAAAATAACCAAAAATATTTTTAGATATGAATTTTAGATTATTTTTAAAAATATATATTGTGCGTAAAATCCTAATATTCAAATTATGTAACGCGCTAAAGCACACAAATTAATTTGACTTTCATTTATTTCATTTCATTTAATTCATGCATTTTTCTATATTATTTATTTTCAAATCTTTGTGGAGAAGCCATTTCTGAGTATTATAAAACCAATCCCCTCTCTTGTCAAAACTTCTCAATGTTTGAATTATTGCTTAACCGGAATATATTTACATGAGCAGCACAGCATGAGATCATGATTTTCATCAATGAATTTATTTTTTCTTATTAAATCTCTCGGATGTTCAGTAGAATTGAAAGCTTTATAATTCACTGTCAAATATGTCCTCGATTTTTAACGGATTACATCAACAGTCAATCTCATGAGCACGTCTCGTGCATTACCTACATTTGCTTTCTTTGGAACAAAATAAATGTAAGTCATACTTGATTTAAATGTACGTTTTCGCTATAAAATATAATCAAAGCAGTTTAATAGTCTGAAGCAAAATAATAAGTTTTCTGAAGATATTCAAAGTACACTGCTCATATCTGAAATCGCAACACCATGAAGAAATTGATGTATCCTTATGAAATTTACAGAATATAATTATAACATGGAGATGTGCAAATGATCAAAAAATCATACCAGGAAAATGAAAGCATGGAACTTTATTGACATTAGACCAATATGGAATATATCCAACGCAAGCGGCTATGCAGGATTGAATACGACGATTCATCCCGTCAATGAGATGGTCAATGGTGTGCTGAGGGATGGCATTCCACACAGCATGCAACTGGGTTTATAATTGAACATGGTTTGCTGGAATTGAATTTGCTGGAGATCTCTTAATCGACGGTCCATGATATCCCAGATATGCTCAATTGGCGACAAATCCGGAGAATATGCTGGCCAAGGCAGGATATCAGAACCTTGTAGTCTAGTCATAGTTACCCGTGCAGTACGTGGCCTGGCATGATCCTGCTGAAAAAACAATCGAGGCGTGGTTGACAGATATGCCTGTACCACAGGTCTCACGATGTCAGAGACGTATCGTTCTGCCGTTAAGGGTGGACCAAAGGTTTTCGTCCACCAAATGTTATACCACCCCAAACCATGGTACCATTTAGGGGACTGTGTGACGACTGATAGAAAAAGCTTCCTGGTGGTGTTGTTGGAAGCGCTGCCATACGCGAGTACGGCCATCTGGCATGTCACAACAGAATTATGATTCATCCGTGAGCAGAATGTTTCGCCATTCTGTCTAAAATTGCGTCTCATTTGACACCACTGAAGACGACTTTATCGGTGATGACTTTGAAACGGTAGTTGACGAAAAGGTCGTCTACCTCGAAGTCCTGCGTCATGCAAACGGTTTCGAATTGTTTGCGTCAAAACCACATTACCTGTAGTGTGGGATAAATGTCATTGTAACACGGTTACTGTGGTACACGGCTCCCGCGCAACGCTTCTCAGAAGCGTACGATCTTCACATGGTGTAGTACACCTGGAAGCTCCACAACTTGACCTTTGTGTCGTTTCGTTGTCTCTCACGAACCGTAACCCACACCTTTGAACTGTGCTCACATCACAACCGAATAGTTAATCGATCCTTCGAAGGCTTAATCCATCCTCACTTAAAACAGTGATTTGTTGCCGTTCCGTTGACAACAACTGAACGTATGCGGTACGTCGACATACTGTGATGATTTTTACAACCTGAAACCAATGACGTTACAATTTAGCTGTGATATCGCTCCTCCTTGATTTGACGCTTTTATGCTGTTCGGCAAGGTGTTAAGTCACTATGTGTAACGAAACTGTGATCATTTGCATATCTCGCTTTGCCGTTTCCATTGCCTGATTTATATAAAGCTACACCTACAACTTTATAGTGTTGCGATTGCAGTTGTGAACAGTGTACATTATATTTTTTTGCCTATGTCAATTGGCTGAGGTCCTTATTCAGGGCAACCGTTATCATATTACATTATTTTATTTTACGTATTTCAATTGACTGCCGCACTTATTCAGCTCAGCGTTGTAGAAAAAAATCCGAAAATGTGTAGTTCAGCGTATATTTAAAATTATTTAATATACAATATATACATTAAAAATATTATTGGCTCATGTGGATAGTATTAAAAATACTTCCCATTTGATTTTTCGTAATCTTATATTTTATTGAATGACATAAAATGTTACCCTGTTTTGAGAATAAATAAAAACTGTTTAAATGTCTGTTGCCGATTAAATATAGCAATGACTTGTCGGCCGTAATTAAATTAAAACGAAATGTTGGTATGAAATCGTAAAATTAGTGCCAATTTGAAATCCACTTCAACATTTTATTTCAATTTCAGTATTTTTCTTTGGTGACTTTAAACCTCAGAAATAGTGACTCAATCTGTGAACGTGTGTTCATCCCGCCACTCTCTATCATGTTCATTCTTACTCAGCTTCTTTTGCGTTGTATTCTTGTTCAACTTTTATTGAGTTGCATTCTTCAACACCTTTTATTAGTTTCATGTTTGTTCAACTGCTATCGAGTTTCTTGTTTGATCAACTTCAATGACTTTCATTCATGATCAACTTCTGTGAGTTTCATTCAATTTCTATTGAATTACATTGTTGGTCAAATTCCATTGAATTACATTATTGCTCAAATTCTATTGCTCTGCATTCATGCACAAATTCTATTGAGTTGCATTTTCGCTCAACTTCTACTGTGTTGCACTCTTTCTCAATTTCTATTGAGTTAGATTCTTGCTCAACTTCTATAGAGTTGCATTTAATGTCTATGAGTTACATTCTTGCTTAACTGCTATTGAGCTGCATTTTTAATCAAATTATATTGAGTTGTATTCTTGCCCACCTCCTATGTGTTGCGTTTTTGCTCAATTTTTATTAATTTGCATTCTTCCTCGACTTCTATGAGTTGCATTCTTCCTTAACTTCTATGAGTTGCATTCTTCCTCGACTTCTATGAGTTGCTTTCTTTCTCAAATTTCAGTTGAGTTGTATTCTTGCTTAACTTCTATTGAGTTGCACTTTTGCTCAACTTGTATCGAGATGCATTTTTTACTTAAATTATATTGAATTGCTTTCTTGCTGACCTTCTACAATGTTGAAAGCCCAGACCATTCGGCTGGCCCAAAGGCTTGCAGCAGGTAATTGAGTGGCCAGCACCTTCTACATTGCATTTTTGCTCGATTTCTATGAGTTGCTATCTTGACCGAATGATTCTTTGCTCAACTTCTATGGAGTTGCATTCGTTCTCAGATTCTATTCAGTTGCAATTTTCATCATTATGGTATAAAGCACACTTGAACAATGTAGACAATCAATATTTATGGCTGTCAAAGGCAGGGTCATAAAACAGTCATAAAAAATGAAACTGGAACTATTTTAATCAGTTCTATTTTAACAATGTATGGTGCTTAGCGTTGCAAATAGCGGTCTCAATCGAAAATGGATCTCGTTAGGCTGTGCTTTGTAGTCCAGATTCAACCTTTTTAAATCACTCGTGGGGTGATTCGGGAGAATTCTGAAAGACTTTATCCCATTACTATTTATCCATCCTGGGTGAGAAATCCAAAATCCAGTTCCATTGGGTTTGTCCCAATGGTCGATACTAGTATACGTACAAAAATTCAGCCTTCTAATCCTTCGAGGAAGTTGCTTGTTCGAAAAAAAATCCTCTAATCTCAGTCTCGGGAGAATGGAGGTCGAAATGTTGGCGACGGTAGATTTTGTCTAATGGGCGAATTATAAGTGCACATCGAATTAGCCTTCTACGTCATCGGACGTCACCAGACCTACGTCATCGCACGTCACCAGACCTATGTCACCGGAATTTATGAACAATCTAAAGACACTTTTCATATAAAATGATTTTCTGCGTCCCCAAGGAATTAAATCAGGCTGCTCAATTTTAAATCAGGTTGCATTAGGTTCTGTCAGCTGGTCGATGCTATAAGAATGCAAAGATTTAGCCTTCTAAATGACCAAGATGACTTCTTGAGGGTGTAAAATAATTTTTTGAAGAAGAAAAGTACAGTTTATCCGGCCCCCAGAGGGTAAATCGAAATGATTGATATTTTAAGTGCATAAAACTCCAGGTTAACGGAGTGCTCCTGTAAAGTCTGAAAAGGCAGAAGCATGTTAAACATTTTTTATATAGATGTATGTAAGGGAGAGTCAAATACACCATTTTTTACCAAATACATTTTCCTTTTTACGAAAATTAAATCTAAATAAAATCCCTTTTTTTAAAGGAAGATACCTAAACCAACTATTTTTTACATCATGTCCATTTTGTTTTTTAATTGAGATGGATTGCTAGGCATCGATTAAACTTACTTGGAGGCCAGAAGCACTTTAGCATCACGAGCATAGTTTTATTTCATGCTCATCACAGACACTTCTGCTTAAAACGAAGTTTGTAATGTTTTGAAAAGCGTTAAAATTATTCATCACCATCTGTCTTCGAATTTTTGAATTTTTTTAATCATGCATGAAAGAAATGAATGAATTGAAATTGCAGACAGATTATAATGTAAAAAAATAATTCTATATGTGGCTTAAGGTGCATGTAGAGTGTTTGTATCCGTATTGAAATCTTTTAGGAAACTATTAATTGGTTGTATCATAGAAGCAATACATACTTCAAATATGGACGCATTTAAATATTTGTGAGCAAGCACATGTTTGTGTTAAGAAAAAAAATTGGAAACACATTTTCAATCAACGTAAATATTGAAACCGGCAATGTTCGAATTGAAACCGGTCTGTCTTAACATACAAAGTTCAATTTTGTGATTGCTACATACCATTTAATTATTCAAATTATTCTGATAAGTTTATAGCCAAAAAATCTACTGATAAAAGGCATTCCGAAACTTCGAATTATGCTGGAAAGTAGTGCTCTCAAAACTAGATAAAAAAAGAGTTTTTTCGTTTTTATCAACTGAGAAATTTTCCTTCAGATATTTTGCATTTACTGAAAAATAAATAGGATTCAAATGCAGTGGTACTTCACCAGAACATAATGACATGATAGGAAATGCAAGTAAATACAGTTATTAACATTATAATAAGTAGAATGATGAGAAAACTCTAATAATTTTCATCGGTTCACTGCTTATTCTGTATGTTAACTCTAGATGTACTCGTGCATTTTTCTAGATTCCAGATGGAGAGCTTGCTATTTCATCCCAGTAGCTCAACGGTAGAGAGTCGGCTGGCCAGTTCAGAGATTCAGGATTCGATTCCCGGTTAGGGTATCAAGGTTTTTTACAATGGCGCCCGAACAAATCAACCCTGTAGGTTAGTGCAAAGATGTCGGAGATCTGAAAGTGACCCCAGTAGGAGTGGTACGGATTCAGATTGAGCGCCGATTTCAAGATTGAGAGGATAACGGCCACGCAGGATACTAAGCTGAGTAAAAGTAGCAGGAGGTGGTCATTCAAATTGCCAGTTGTCCGCCAATCTCACATTAGATGATGGAGAATGTAGAGACCACTGTGACGATAAGAGCTTGCTATTTCATCCCAGTAGCTCAACGGTAGAGCGTCGGCTGGCCAGTTCAGAGATTCAGGATTCGATTCCCGGTTAGGGTATCAAGGTTTTCTACAATGGCGCCCGAACAAATCAACCCTGTAGGTTAGTGCAAAGATGTCGGGGATCTGAAAGTGACCCCAGTAGGAGTGGTACGGATTCAGTGGTCTCTGGAAGATAGAGCGCCGATTTCAAGATTGAGAGGATAACGGCCACGCAGGATACTAAGCAGAGTAAAAGTAGCAGGAGGTGGTCATTCAAATTGTCAGTTGTCCACCAATCTCACATTAGATGATGGAGAATGTAGAGACCACTGTGACGATAAGAGCTTGCTATTTCATCCCAGTAGCTCAACGGTAGAGCGTCGGCTGGCCAGTTCTGAGATTCAGGATTCGATTCCCGGTTAGGGTATCAAGGTTTTCTACAATGGCGCCCGAACAAATCAACCCTGTAGGTTAGTGCAAAGATGTCGGGGTTCTGAAAGTGACCCCAGTAGGAGTGGTACGGATTCAGTGGTCTCTGGAAGATTGAGAGGATAACGGCCACGCAGGATACTAAGCTGAGTAAAAGTAGCAGGAGGTGGTCATTCAAATTGCCAGTTGTCCGCCAATCTCACATTAGATGATGGAGAATGTAGAGACCACTGTGACGATAAGAGCTTGCTATTTCATCCCAGTAGCTCAACGGTAGAGCGTCGGCTGGCCAGTTCTGAGATTCAGGATTCGATTCCCGGTTAGGGTATCAAGGTTTTCTACAATGGCGCCCGAACAAATCAACCCTGTAGGTTAGTGCAAAGATGTCGGGGATCTGAAAGTGACCCCAGTGAGAGTGGTACGGATTCAGTGGTCTCTGGAAGATAGAGCGCCGATTTCAAGATTGAGAGGATAACGGCCACGCAGGATACTAAGCAGAGTAAAAGTAGCAGGAGGTGGTCATTCAAATTGTCAGTTGTCCACCAATCTCACATTAGATGATGGAGAATGTAGAGACCACTGTGACGATAAGAGTTTGCAATTTCATCCCAGTAGCTCAACGGGAGAGCATTGGGTGACCAGTTCGGAGATCTAGTGTTCGATTTCCGGTCAGGTCAGCAGGGTTCTTTACCGGTACCTCAAATATTTTTCTTCAATCAATCACGTAGTATGGCATTATATTATCTTATCCAATAGTAAAAAAAAATTATTTCTGGTTTCTTAAAACGCTGTCTAACTAGTCCACATTCTTCAAAAAGGTTTTTCCTTCTCACAGTTCCTAAATTTCTTTTCCTCGCGCAAACCGACATGCCGGAACTTGCATAGCAACGATTGTCGTTCAACTTCATGACACAGGCTTTGTGAATAAAATTTATTTCACACATACCTTCTTTTTAGAGTACATTTTACACACATTTATAAAACACATTTGTTAATTTGAAAGATATTTTCCAATACATGCTTTTATTCACCTATGAGGTTTTTGACTGGAATGTATTAAACAAGAAAGTTCAATCATGTATAAAGCATTGATTATGAAACACTTGATTACATTCTGAAATGCAAATGATTGCCAACTGAAATGCAATTTTATTTAAACATCTCTAAAATGTCATACATTCATATAATTTGTATAAGTATTTTTCCATAGTAATTTGTTATATTTGAAAACGTAAAACTTCATCGAAAAAATGAACTTTAATCAAATGACGTTATTGAAATATAAATCGTCTGACTCCCTATGTAAAAGCTATGAATATTTCATTCATATCACTATCATTCCAGAATCGAGAGCTAACTAATTTTGCGTGAAAAGAATTCAGCAATTTTTGTACAACTCATCTTATAAACACATGTTTACATTTTTCATCCATTAAAATTAGGCTTCGTAGTAGAAATAATAAAAGCTTGATGATCATTTAAACTCAAAAATATTGTAATTGCGTTGGCACAAAATATCGATGCACAGAAAATACTTAAAAATAAAGCGGTCTTAGGACGGATGCAACACTAAATATAAATTTAAAAGAACATTAAAAATCACGATTTTTACACTGGGAAAAAAAGTTGGATGTTATATTTTAGTTTAAAGTGGGTCACGTGATCTTTATTATTTTAATTTTTATTTAAAAATAACGGAACATATTTTGCTGAATATTTTTATATACACTCATTGCCATAAAAATTTGCGCACAAGAAGTAATTATGGGATCGCAATGAAACTTGGCATGAAGGTACGTATCAGGCAGATATGCTTATGATTAGAAATACTGTGTGATTGCGCATTGCGTAATGCCACCAGAGGGCGTTGAACTTCGTTCCCCCTGGCCCAGACGAAAGGTACGCAGAGGCCTTTTTCCTGTACTTAATCTGTTGCAGAGGGACGCTTTTTCATCAAGGATGCCGTTTCGCCGCCATCGAAGACAATATGATCAGCTGTCAGAATTCGAGATGAGAAGAATCATCGGGATGATGGAAGCCGGGTTGTCAGCTCGGCCTGTAGCCGGCCACCTAGGTCGTTTTGGTTTTACTGTGAGGAGGTTTTGGGACCAGTGGGCGATAGAGAGGTCGCATACACGGGGACAGGCTCAGGACGCCCTCGGCAGACTAATAACTGGGAAGACCGAAACATCACCCGACACGCAATCACAGCGCGAACTGCATCACTGCCCGCCATCGGGACACTGGCAGCACCTTCACTACGGACCCCTGTGTCTGTCCATACCATCACGTGGCACCTAGCTGAAGGACATATGGTATCATGGCACCCATTACGTGTGCTTCCAATGACACCCACCCACCGTCGCCTCCGTTTGGAGTGGTGTCGTGCTGAGCAGGATTGGACCGCAACCGAATGGAACCAGGTCGTCCTTGCCGCCCAGGCGGTGAAGTGGATAGCGTCTCCGACTGCTGTCTAGTGGGCTTGGGTTCGAATCCCGAGTAAGGCATGGGCGTTTTCTTGAGGATGAGGGCGTTTTCTTGAAGTCAGTCTTCCGCCTTCTGGATCCTCGCTAAATGTGAAGCTGCACCCCCCCCCCCAGACCTTCGTCAGTGATGCTTGTTTGTGTTAATAAAAACTTTGTGATCTCGTCTTATGTCATTCTTTGTCCTTCTTCTGGCATCACTGGTCCTGTTTGTGGTTCGACCGAAACAGGAGGTTATGAGCAACAACAACAACAACAACAGGTCGTCCTTAGCGACGAATCGAGATTCAATTTGGACAGTGATGACAACCGTGTACGTGTGTGTAGACCGGTGGTGAGCGCATCAATCCTGCCTTCGCTTTTCAGCGGCACACTACTCCCACAGGTGGTGTGATGGTATGGGGTGCCATCGCATATGACACCCGGCCATCTCTAATATTGATCCACGTAACCATGACAGCCCAGCTGTACATTGGTGACATCCTTCAGCCACATGTGTTACCTCTCATGGTAGGGTTCCCAGGAGGCATTTTTTAAACAGGACAATGCTCGTCCACACACAGCAAGGATGTCACAGGAGTGCCACCGCCACATTACCACTCTTCCCTGGCCTGCCCGATCCCCAGATTTGTCATCGATCGAGCATGTCTGAGATCATTTGGGACGGCAAGTTGGACAGCTTACGAGTTTTGTCGAACTAGAGACGCGCTTACAACAATTGTGGAATGAGATGACGCAAAACACCATGCAGGTTCTGTATGCTTCAATGTCCGCCCTTATCGTATCGTGAATTCAAGCTAGAGGTAACCCTACAGGGTACTTTATTCATTTGTAGCTTTCCTGTAAAAATTGATCCTTTTGTTTTGGTTTTGTAATAACCTACTTATATCAACGTTGCACTTACATATGTAAAATTTTATTGGATTTTGACAGCTCTTTCTTGGTACGCAATTTTTTGTGGCAATGAGTGTATTTTATGGGATAATTTGAATATTTCCAAAAATTTTCGAAGCTATTTGTGAAAATTAACCTTCCACATTTGTAAATTTTAACATTCCCCATTCCTATCTTCCACACTGGGTTCCGGTCTGAATTAGGTGTCACTTTCCCGGCCATCCCAACAGTTATTTTACACCTGCGAGTTGCCGGCCGTCCAAATGGTTGCTCGAGTCCTTAGGATGAGTCGGACGGCCTGGGTCTTCAACACCTGCGAGTAGACCAGTTACTCAATTTGCTGCTCATACCTTAGGATGAATCGAGTAGCCTGGGTAGGTCCACACCTGCGGTTATGTTGTAAAGAACCTTGCTGCCCCAACCGGGAATCAAACCCTGTATCTCCGAACTAGCTGGTTGACGCTCTACCGTTGAGCTATTGGGACGGAACTGCAAGCTCTAATCGTCGATGTGGACTTTACAAGGTCAGGGAAGAAGAAGAATGTCATAAATCCGTTTAACTTAACAGAAATACATTTTAAATGATACTATAGTTAAATCTTGCTATGTTAAAACTGACAACTCTTTGACCTAGGAAATGTGCTTTTATTGGTATAACCTTGAGTGCACAGATCAAAACTAGAGAATGGTGAACGTAACTAACAGGGTCATAAAGAGCTCCCTAGTTCAACTAAATAAGAGATGGATAGGATGGCATCAGTCATGCATAGTAAATGGTTACAGCATCGTGACGGGCCAAAGGGATGTGACTTTAGGTTTTGTATATTTGATAGACATTTCAATCTGAAAAGAAGCTACTAAAGTTTAGAAAACCTTTAACACTATTCATCAAAATCCGTCTGTGATGCTTCCTATTCCCTACTATGCATAATGTCTGTACGTAAAATTAAACGCCTACTAATAGGCGTTAATTTTGAGTCAATTGTAGAGTAGCGAAGAGAAATCCATCATCATTAATTCAGCGTAATCTGAAGAAATCTGTTTAGTGATTATCTATATAGGAGGCGGATAACTAGAATGTAAAATATAATTGTAGGTCTGTTCAGATTTTAAGGTATAATTTTATATTTGTGATTATCACGTTACTTCAAGTGAAAATATATAAAATAATCGAATTCGGGATTGGCATGATAAATCATCGGTTGAAAATATGCCAAGTAAAATATCAATACTATAATCCTTTAACTTTGTCTGTATTTTCTGCTATGCTAATTCACACCACTCATACTGCCTCGGCCGTATTTGCTATGCTGACTAAACCTGCCAATGGAAAGCTTATAGTTATGTTTTTGATACCGACAAAATTAAAAAGGTGTTCATGATAATTAAACGCTCTTTTGAAGCATAAAATATACTTTAAGATGTCGAAGTGAAATGAAATTTAATACACAGGTAGGGCAAAACTCTACCGATGATTTATATTTTGCACAAAATTATGAAAATCTAAATTTAAGAGGGTGTCGATACCGATCAACATGTTGGAATTGTCTAATAAATGGAAAAATCCAGCTTTTATGAGCTAGGATTTTGAAGTTTAATACAAAGTTAGGTCATATGGCAATTTAGGTCACATGGTCACTTGCTGTTTTCAAATATTTATTATTTCAGGGGATGTCACGGGTAAAAGTATTCGAATTGTCGAATGAACGTAAAACTGCAAGTCTATTGATGTAGGGGAAATTTTGTTCAAGAGTAGATCATATGACAAAATCAGCATGGGAGATTACTGTTTTCGAATATTTATTATCTTAGGGCGGAACGGTGCATAGGCAAAAATGTTCGAGGTGCCTAATGATTATGATACTCCAAGTGTATTGAGATAAGGACTTGAACTCTAGTAGTAAATCATATCATGTGCAAAACCAAAAAGGATAATTTGTGGTTACAAATATTTATTATTTAGGGGAGTATATACTATATAAGTAAAAATGTTTGAATTGTCAAATCAACATAAAACTCTACGTTTATTGAGGTAGGGACTTAAAATATGGTGCAAATGTAAACCTTATAATAACAGCACCACGGATTATTTATATATTCAAATATTAATTGTTTTAGGGTGCGTTATAAGCAAATGAGATACGTTTAGGCATAAAATCAACACACACATATATTAAAATATTTCTAATGGCTACATTCCATTGAAACTTGATATACATATTTATTTTAATATGCGAGGTGTGATTGTTAAAGTAAAGCATATGATTTGATGTATCCCTACCAGACGTTATTTTGGTTCTGAAAGATAGGTATTGTTCACACTGTTCAACATAGATACTGGTAGTGTGTTTATAATCTGATATAAATTATAAACACACTAGCAGCTTGTCATTAACTATATGACGCCACAGGACGATATCCGCAAGGAAATCTCTGAAAAGCTGCAACCGCCACAGAAGCAACTGTTCCCAAATAAACTGTTTGCAGGAGTCTCAGGGAAACTGCTCTGTATACCAGGCATCTAACACTTTGTCTCTATCTCACCTATGCCCACGGATGTACGCTTTTACACGCGGAGTTGGAAACATCGAAACTAGACACTGAATCGTTTGGGTACCGATGAGTCTAGATTCAGATTGCAAACGGATTGTCGTCGCGCCATTATATGGAATGGACGGGGAACACATTAACTTGATGCACAGGGAGGGACCAATTGGTGGTATCTTGAGAGTCTTGGTATTGGTATGCGCAGATATAATACTAAACGGGAAGGAGGAGCTCCACATCTTCGGCAGAGGTTTCGTTAATGGTAAAAGTTACGAAGACGATATACTAGAACCCTATATTCAGTTTTTTGAGTTGCTATAGGTTCACAATTCATAACTCTAGCAACATCGCTCTTTCTCCCGGTCGATGACTTTCTTCAAAACAAAAATATCCAGCAAATGCAGTGGCTATCGAAGTCTCTGGATATGAATCTCATTGAGCATGCGGGGGAATGCACAAGGCAGACGAATTGCATTGCTTCAGTCTCCATCAAGGACTATTCCGAAACTTTAAACACCCCTACTGTAGGAGTGAAACATTTTGTCAACACGGCTCATAGAAAATTGCATAGAAAGCATTAAAAGTCGATGTGGGGCATTCGTGGTCGCAAGAGGTGACCACATCCCTTATTAATGCTCATGTATAAGCGTTGTTTCAATATTTTTTACGAACAAAAAAAATCACTTTTTGGCTTCTTTAATTTTTAAATATATAATTCCTGAATAAAATTACTTTTTTATTCTATATTTTTCTATTGTTGTACTTGTATTAAATTATTACATATGCATACTTATTGTTCCATTCCGAGTTTTTGTTAACAGGGCTCAAAGACACCTTCATGGAAATCATGCAAGGCTTGCGTGGTTGCAAGAGATGACCACACCTTTTATTAATGCTCATGTATAAGCGTTGTTTCAGTTTTTTTACGAAAAACAAATATTTCGTGTTGGCTTTTTTTCTTTTTAAATATACAATTCCTGAATAAAATTATTTTTTATTCTTGGCTTTTCTGTTGTTGCACGTGTCATAAATTATTACATACGCATACCTATCCTTCCATCATGGAAATCATCTTAGGTTTTCGTGGTTGTAAGAGATGACCACACCTCTTATTAAAGCTCACATAAGTTTCCCTCTTCAGTTCGAGTAAACAGGACTTAGCACCAATTGAAATCTACGTGCTTCCAAAAATGCTAAATTACAGCAGTGATACAAAACTTAGTAGTGAGTAACTACAGCGGTAGTAGAATAATCAATATTTCACCACTAATGTAGCATTTTCGCTATTGTTTTATTTTCTTCTAGTGTTAAGCACTT
The DNA here is from genome assembly GCA_951213105.1 of Amaurobius ferox. Classification (NCBI taxonomy): domain Eukaryota; kingdom Metazoa; phylum Arthropoda; class Arachnida; order Araneae; family Amaurobiidae; genus Amaurobius; species Amaurobius ferox. Next base: position 90,091,266 of record OX578138.1, on the reverse strand, counting down.
GGTTTATTTGTACAGAAAAAATGTAATTTTTAACGATCGTTTGTTTTATTTATTACATATAACGCTTACATGGCATTTGCTATTACTACATTATAGCACAAAATCACTTTCTGCACTCTCAATATAATATGCACTGAACTAACAGACTGAGTGAGAAGTTGATGAAGGGTAACAAAATTTTTGATAGCTTCTATAGTGGTTAGAATCCTTGTTTTGATGTCATTCGATCCGTCTGAGCTTCGATACTAAGGGAAAAATCTAAAATTTAAAAAATTCGAATAGGAGTGACGTTTCAAAGGAATTGTTAAAAACTTAAATAAATTTGAACTGGAATCTTTATTTTCGGTCATTTGATCCGTCGCAGGATTCAGGTGATTAAAAGAATCCAAAGCAAATTTTCAAAAAAATAGGTCACTTCTACTCGAACCAGAACCTCAGCTTTTTTCTCATTCGAAACACGTCAGCCTCTAGATCAACGAAAATAGAAAACAAATTAGAAAATTCGAATTAGGGGTGATATAAAAGGATTTTTAGAAACTTAAACCATATTGCTTCTCAAAGCAATAAATACTCAAATTAATATCGTTTTGCTGCCAACAATTAAAATCTTGTTATTAACAACTTTAACTCAGTGTGTAGGTGTCACAATTAGTGAATACTAGCCATTGAGAACTTGTGCCGTGTAAAAAGGCTAGTATTCCAATAAGGTTATTAGAAACCTCTTCAAAACTCTACTAGTAGCATCATTGAAATACAAAAACACCATGTAAGTTCACTATATAGATAATACATACCTGAAAATTCAACAACAAAATGAAAATGAATATATAATAGATATTTTACATAAAATCATTATCCTTTAGTATTTCATTAAATGACTATAATCAACTTGCAAATTATGAAAATAATTGAAAAATTTTATAGTCATCTGTTTCTTGGAACTTAAGTTGTTAAACTTTAATATCTATTACGATGCTTATGTACACATTAGGCAGCTGTCATAAACTATTTTTGTCCCCCTGAGGTTATTATAGATCGTAGAAAAATAAAAAATAAAATTTGTTTAGCATACTAAATTTTTAATTTTACGATTTAAAGTACAATTAGTTATCCCGAAAAAAAGTTTCACCGACTCTTCAAAAGCCTTTGCGCAAGCACACGCCCCTGGCAAACAATAAAGAAAAACCCTTTACAATCATTTGCCTACAGGGCAGGACTCATCAAACTGACTGGACTCACCCCTCATCCGACTATCACTTTTCTCAGCGAAAGTCGTAAAACTTCCGCTTTACGACTTCTGCAGTCACAACTTATGGCCTCAAATAAAACAAAGATTCTACACTTAAAGCCATTCCATTGGATTAGCGTGAAAGGTACCTGACCTTTCGCTGCGTAGTTTTGTTATGTTGGTTAACATGTCCAGCCGGGTTAGCCCACACCAAGATGGTAGAACGTTCATCCCTAAATAAGGAATGATTGTGTCCTGATGAATAATATGCATTAATAAGCGATTATGCGAAACCATGCAATATTATCGACTGTTAATAAGTTAAGCTGATAGAAGAGTTGAAGCAAAAAGAAGAGGAGATATCTTCCTGTTTTCGTTTTTCTAATGACTTGGTAGTGTGAATGTTCTCTTAGTAAACATACGGAAATAATTGAACATGCACCAGGTATGCTCGAATGATATTATGTCTGAAACATATCTTTAGAATAGTACATAGTTCTCAATTTTTATTAAGAAGAGTACCCCCTTGATTAAGGTTATTATATGGCAGTAGCTGTTCGCAGTGATGCAGACGGGAGGGGGTCATGAGCGCCAATTGAAAACAGGTCCTGGAGGCTTGACGGTCGGAGTAGCATAAGCACTTTATTACAAAAGGTCAATGATTTGTGAAAAAAAAGAGTGTTATAAAGGGATCGCATATGTGCTGAATAGGAGCTCTAAAATTATACCCAAGGTGCTGATTGCTCGTTCGTCTGTTTTAGGAGGATTCAGGTGTTCAAAATAAGGACATTTCAGATGTTCAGAATATGGGCAGATATACGTCAATAAGACAAAATGATTGCACAAGGAGGACCAGAGTGCGATATATATATCATCGCACTCTGGTTTGTCTGGTACACACACACACACACACATATACATATATATATATATATATATATATATATATATATATATATATATATATATATAAAGAGAGAGAGAGAGGTTAAAAAAAGATTGGCCAAACTTTGCTTGGTGGTAGTACACACAGAACCAAGTATTTTTCGTCATAGTTTACCTTCTCCGAAATTAAATGTAAAGGTGCTACAGTGCGCTTATTCGTCGGAAAGTGACTTTTTTCTGGATATGTCTCAAGAGTTTCGTCTATGACACTACCCTTGTACCTGAAGAGGAACTCGTCACAAGAGTTTCGGCATATGCTGCCGAAGTGCTTGGCATGCCTGGTCTGTTCGAAGGAGTTCGCCAAACCCTTCATCGCCGCTGTGAGACATGCATTCAGATTGCCAGATTGGTTAAAATAATCCTTTAACTACACCCGTAGATTAATTTTTATTTTGTGTTATAAATCATATATGGTGTACAGGTACTTAAGGCACTAACGCCCTTGTTCCCTGCATGAACACATATGGTGTAAATAAAGAATGGTGTATAAGATGAAAAGTAGCAAAACAAATAAATTTTTTGCACGTGGACCTTTCTGACTCTCACAATTTTTTTTTTTGCAAATGAATAAATTGAAAGAAATGAAAAGCATTTTCAAAATCATGTACGTTATCAAGGACCATACTTGGTTCGATGCTTATTCTACGTTTCTGTGTACATTACTGTAAATTGTGTTACTGAAGTAATGCACATAACTCGACGTAGAAAAAAGGAGAAATTTGATCAGATATAAATATAAAAATAATCAAATATACCAGCTCATGGCTGTGTATTTATGTGAATACAATGTGATGTATAAGATGACAAATAATAATAATATCAATAATAATAAACTAACATAAATTGAGTTAACCCATGTGCTTCTAGCGTTGTAAAGAAAGTGAAACTGACTAAGCTTTTTCCAACTCAAAACAGGTTACAGTTAATTTGATAGGCTATGAGTGCAACAGTTGGATGTGACACATATAGATGGTAAATTATATATATATATATATATATATATATTCGTGTGTGTGTGTGTGTGTATGTATATATATATATATATATATATATATACTAAATTATCTTGACATTTTGACACACTTAAATATATTAAATAATTAAATAATTATAGCGTCATAGATTCAATTTCCCTATGGTTACAACTATACAACACTCTTCCACTTGTTTCCGTGTTGAAAAAATGACATAAAATGACAGTACTTTTAAAATATATGTGTTCCTATTTAACGCCTGTCGTTTTCTACGAGAGAGATATAAAAACTCGAAGACTTCTTATTAACTGCTAGAAATTTTTATGCATAAATTACAAATTCGAATCTTAAGACTTGCCTTAAATCTGACATTCCTAAATTTTCCTACATTATACATTTGAAATTTTCCTATATCTTTGTTCAATAAATTATGTGAATAAAATTATAGTAAATACTGCTTAAGATACTCTTCGTAGACTCTATTTTTCAATTTGACAAATTGGAAATTTTATATAATCCCACATCTGGAAATAATGTTGCTGGCTTAAGAAATTAAATTGAAAGCATAGTAATAACGAGAATCATATTTGCATCTATGGTATATAGCAAATCTCGCTCTGTCACTTGTAATTTGAATCAGACGCCGCCCCGTCCGCTAAACGGCCGTACCGTGCTGATAACACCGGTTCTCGTTAGCTCACCGAAGTCAAGCAGTATCGGGCGCGGTTAGTACTTGGGTGGGTGACCACCTGGGAACACCGCGTGCTGTTGGCACATTTCGGGCGCGGTAGTTTGCGCGCTGGATTTGCACGCTGCCACAACTGCCGCCGTGTTCATGCGGAGTAAGATCACGTTAAACATGTGGGTCCGTAAGTCCTTCCGAGAGGTTGGTGGTAGAGGAAGGAGGGTACGATTCCTGTGGATGTCTCCCCCACTGGGTTCCGGTCTAAATTGGGTGGCACTTCCCGGCCGTCCAAACGGTTACCTTACACCTTTCTGGTAGGTCGGACGGTCTGGGTCTCAACAACAACATAAATAATCCCTTTGTGCATGATTGTGTTAAATTTTGTCCTATGTTGGCCTGTTAGAAAAGTATAAAATTTCAAATAAATTTTTCGCTCCAATTTGTTTCGAAGTTTTCGCTCGAATTTAAAGAAAATATATATCTTGTTCTGGATTTTGTGATAACAAAGCCGGATATAAAGTTTTATGAAAATCCATAACAACAACATAAATAACCCCCTTATGCATGATTGTGTTAAATTTTGTCCTATGTTGGCCTGTTAAAAAGTATAAAATTTCAAATAAATTTTTCGCTCCAATTTATTTCGAAGTTTTCGCTCGAATTTAAAAAATATATATATCTTGTTCTGGATTCTGTGATAACAAAGCCGGATATAAAGTTTTATGAAAATCCATAAATATTTGTGGCAGCTATCGGTCATACAAGAAATCGATCGCAGACATACATACAGACAAATAGATGGACATCACTCCAAAAATAACCAAAACGTGTTCAGTAGGTTATAAAGCATATAATATTATCAAAATGCTCCCGAATTCGATAAATTTTCGTGAAAACGATACTGTATACTATATTATGCAGGGTGTCCCAAAACGATTGAAACGCGCTTTAATTCTTCACCTGTTGGAGATAAGTGGGCAATGTAAATTGCAAAAATGTTGAAAGCAAGGTAGGGCATATTATAAAAATTAAGACCATGGAGCTACAAGTAAGTAAACTCAAAAAGTAAGTAAACGGCTACGTTAATGAAATAGTCCTCCCATTAATTTTCAAAACGTTACACTTTTTGAATTTTTGTACGACGTCCTTAGAGATAAATTTGGTCAATTAGAAAATTTGTATTTTTAATGCAACACGATCATTAAAAAACTCGCATATCTGTATTTTTAAAATCAACTGAATTATGATAAAGGCAAAAATCTGACTTATGTCACTTTCCCGTACCATATGAAAGACTGTTTCATCAGTGAAAATAGGGATCATAAGCACATTGACGATGGAAATTGTTTAGATCAAAAATACGTTAATATGTGTCAAAAATTTTTATCACAAATGCATCTATAACAAGAAAGATCAATCATGCTTAAAGCATTGATTTTGAAACACTTTCCAACTTCAATGCAATTTTATTTAAACATGTCTAAAATGCAATACATTCCTTGGTAATATTTTAAAACTTATCACAATACTACATTAATTTATTATATTTGACACCTTAAACCTTCATCGAAAAAAATTAACTTCATTCAAATGACGGCATTAAAGTATAAATTGTCTGGTTTAAACATCTCTAAAATGTGATACATTCCTCTCTAATAATTTTAGAATTATCATAATACTACGATAATTTATTATATTTGAAAACATCATCGAAAACAACTGAAATTCATTCAAATGACGTCATAAAAAAATAACACGCCTGGCTCTCTCTATAAAAGCAACATTTCATTCAGAAATAATTCCCCCATTCATGTCATTCATCACAATACTATAATAATTTATTTTATTTAAAAATTAAGACCATGGAGCTACAAGTAAGTAAACTCAAAGCGTAAAACTTCATCGAAAAATATCGTCCTTCTCTTTCTAAAATCAATGAATATTTCATTCATATCAGCTAAGCAGACTCCATGGACTAAATGATTTTGTGTTAAAGAATTACAGCGATTCTAATACAACTCATTCTACATATTTTGCTGTTTACATTTTACATAGGTGAAAAATAGGCTTAATAGTAGAAATAATGAAATTTGGAAGAGCATTTAAACTGAAATATATTGTCATTGCGTTGTTTCAGTATGTAGATGCACAGAATTTCGGCAAAAATAAAGTAGTTTTAGGACGGATACAACACTCAATATGAATTAAAAAGAACTTTAAAAATCACGATTTTGACACAAGATGGATGCCATATATCATTTTGAAGTGGGTCATGTGATCGTTTCATATCATGGACACGTGATCGCTTCATATAAGAGGTGTTATTATTATTTTAATTTTTATTTAAAAAACAACTGAATATATTTCGCTGAATTTTTTTTTATATATTTTATGGAACAATTTGAATACTGCCTAAAATTTTCGAAATAATCAATCCAATACTAATTGGGTGATATTATTCATTTATATTCCCATAGGTCCTATGGACCGTCTGAACAACATACTAAAATTTCATTTTGATTAAGTCATTTTTACGGCAGTTATCGTGCTAACGGACAGACAGACAGACAGAATGAACAAAGTCATAAACACTTCTCAACTTTGTTGTAAAGTGTTAATAAAACATTACATAGACAGATATCATAATAAAACAGTAGTACTCACTACTCGGTTGGGTATCCTATGTATTATGATACAGTTTTATCTTTTTTGTGATATGTCACAAATTTACATTTCTAATTTGATATGTGGTCGCCATTCACAATATTCAATTTTCATTTAAATATAACTCGCTCAGTTTTAAAGATGCAGATATGAGGTTTGTTTAATGATCTTGTTGTATTAAAAATTAAATTTTTCTGATTAATCAAATTTGTCTAAAGGGGTCATATAAAAATTTAAAAAGTGTAACTTTTTGAAAATAAATGGGGGGGGGGACTATTTCATTAACGTATTCTTATTTCCTAACTTACTTTCAACATTTTGCAATCTGCATTGCCCACTTATTTCCAACAGGTAAAGAATTAAAGCGCTTTTCAATCTTTTTGGGACACCCTGCATAGTATGATAAAATAAAATTTCGCAATATGAAGAAATTCTAGCCCCTCCATACATTGATTTCTTCACTGCAGATAAAAATAATGCAAAACATCACTGTAGAACATAACAATGGGTATCATATTCACATATTACAAATATCCCTTTTCAATCAAAACCTAAATGTGTCTTTCCTTAGGAGACAAATTCTACTGGTAGATGGAAAGGAACTTTATGTGAAGCCCACGATGTATTGGGGTTGGTCATCTTCTAGGTCATCTTCTAGGTCACCTTGAGAAAGTGAAATTGTCAAGGTTTTATTTTAAGAAGTCACTCACCGACCTTCCGTGCCTTGTTTTCTAAAAGACGAAAAACAGATAAATTTGTTGTTATTTTTTAGTACCGGGGCGAGTATATAAACCCGATAAGTCAGCATCAGATCTAAGAAACTCTTCGATTCTCATCAGGTAAGTAGAACCTTTTCTGTTGCCGAGTTAGCTTCTCCAGCAAGCTAGAAAGGCTTATTACTTTATTTTTGTATTTTCTGGATGTCAGTTTGTACATCATATTATGTGCAAGTTTGAATTTTAGGGGATTTGTTAGGTTAGAAATCAGTTGGAATGTATGTTTATACTGAGCTACATTCGCAAAATTTCCTAAGATCTGGCCTAAACTTCTGGGCATAGAGTTGGGTTAAAAATGTCATCTTCAGATTTCTTCATACATCCTTCTCTGAGATCGCTGAGAGAATTGGGGTCGCTAAAAGGGTGGAGAGCTGCAAATGGCAAAGATAAAACACTTCAAGTGGGGGGTTGTACCATATATTATTTGAAAAATATCAATGAGCAGAGTTAAAAAATATAACATTAATGGTGTTTTCATCACGTGGATTAGATATGCAATTCACTGAAATGAACGATTTGGAGTCAGTTAATTTTATATAGGTAATCTCGCTTTTGTAGATTTTAATCTTGTTGGATATCTGGGCAAAAACATGCAGTAGGGGTCGCAGCAATGAAACGAGAAGGGACATTATATTTGGTGTATGTCGCACATATAGCGTTTTATCGGTATTAACTTGTGTAATTTAAAAATATAACATTTTTGATATTTTCAACATAGTATATTGGAGGGCGATAAAAAGGATAGGATAAAAGAATTTTAAGCTATACATAAATTCTATATTGCTAAGTGATTTATTCGTTCAAAGCAAAAAGATCGATATGAATGCATAACCAAATGTCGATTTAAAATGTGAAAACTCAAGGAACTCATGATACTGCATAAGCAATGCTGTTAGTGAATGTATTGTTAAATGCAATTATAAAATATTCAACTCATGATAATGCATAAGCAATAGTGTCAGTGAATGGTGTCAGAAAATTTTGAAAATGTTAGTGAAACTATTAGAAATAATGTCATACATGTATAAATACAAAAATACGTATAACGTGTCTTTTTGCTTCACAGAATTTGTCATATTTATTTATTTTATTTTATGTGTCCAAAACAAAATTTTAAACCATTAAAGTCATTCATAGGTCACGATTTCTTTATAAATCAGCAGACGTTTGAATAACAATTTGAATTATCATATTAAATTTAGTTTAAAGTGTAGTACGGAATATAAGTAGTAAGAATGAAATATACATTGCTTTTACACAGGAAGCCATAGCCCGGCCGTCCAAATAGTTGCTCAAGTCCATTGGATGAGTCGGACGGTCTGGGTTTTCAACAGGAAGTCATGGCGGCCAACGGCCCTACCGTGCTGAAAACACCGGTTCTCGTTAGATCACCGATGTCAAGCAGCATCGGGCGCGGTTAGTACTTTGGTGGGTGACCACCTGGTCACACTGCGTGCTGTTGGCACATTTCGAGCGCGGTGGCCCGGTGGTTTGCGCGCTGGGTTTGCACGCTGCCTCAACTGCCGTCGTGTTCTTGCGGAGTACAATCACGTTAAACATGTAGATCCGTAAGTCCTTCCGAGAGGTTGGTGGTAGGGGAAGGAGGGTACGGTCCTTGTGGATGCCTCCCCCACTGGGTTCTGGTCTAAATTGGGTGGCACTTCCCGACTGTCCGAACGGTTATCTTACACCTTTCTGGTAGGTCGGACGGTCTGGGTCTCAACAACAGGAAGCCATACGATTTATATTTCAATTAATTCATTTGAACAAAGTTCATTTTTTTCGATGAAGTTTTCAAATATAATAAATTATTCTACTACTTTGATAATTTTAAAAATATCACCGCTGAATGTAGATGTTTTAGAGATGTTTAAATAAAGTTGCATATCTGTTGGAAATGTGTTCCCTAATCAATACCTTATGGATGATCAATTTTTCTTGTTTATTTTATAAAGCATTTTAAAGCATGAACTGTTTTGAAAATGTTTTAATTTTATGGTGCACTTTCTTTTTCTATTATGCACAGTTATTTTAGTATTCATGAAAAATTGACTTGGAATTAATGATAAATCTAAATATGTGGAGTATGGGTTCCAGTCGAACATACAGCAATATTACCTATTTTGTACATAGATAAAATTGAAAAATAATTTTACCAACAATATAAGAATCACGCTCCCATAGCAAGTATCAACACCCATGGACCACTTTTGATCTTATTATACACTCTTCAGTATGGAATGACTGATACGGGCAATGAAAGTAAGAAAACTTGTTGCCTTTTAATTTTTCTAGCCTCTGTGGAGACTTACAAAGCCAGTCTTACCACACACTGACATCGAATTTCATTAAGAACAAGTCTGCACGAGGTGCATATTCACACAATCCATTTAATGCGTTCCTGAAGCTAAGATTGCGCTCTCAGTGCATACAATAACACTGATTTATTGTAGGAAGGTTTGAATTTATTGTAAGCTCTTCAGCGTGGAATAACATACATCTGCAAAGGAAAGACAAAAATGTGCTATGTGCCACAATTTTGTGAGTTTCAATGATGTTCAAAAATAGATTATGGAGTCCGACTCAACAGTTAAATACTAATTTGTTAATGATGTGTCCCAACAGATAAAACATTAACTTGATTTCTATTTCATTCAATCTACCATATCTATATTCCCATTTTTACTTTATACATAATGTATAAGGAAAGTATTGTGCCGGGGTCGAAAATTCGAATTCAAATTTTCGACGGGAGAGCACGTTTTAAGCATCCCTGACCACGAATGAAACACTTTTGAGGTGATGTATGTGTGTGTGTGTCTGAAAGTGTGTGTGTATGTGTGTCAGTGAGTCATTGGAGACGATATCGTACGAACGAATAGAGCGATTCGAATGAAATTTGGTACAAAAATCACAATCCATGAATACTGGAAGCCTATTGTTTTTAAACGTAATCGAATGCTCAGAACCCCTCTGAATTGTCGAGTGAAATTTCGAAAAAATCATCAAAAAATCAAAACCTTTAATAAAGTTACGCCAATAGACATTTCTAATGTAATTTTTCCTTAGAAAACGATTGACATAAACTTTAGAACGCTAGCATGAACTGTTCTCGAGATATTGCACATTTTTAAATAAATTTATCAAAAAATCCCATAAATTAAAAAATATATATATTAACTGTTGAGAAACATGTTCATTTTTCATATGTAATATCATGCAATAGATTGGGTGACATCATTCTCGTGGATCTAGTTTGTTCCATTCATGAGAAAATATACTTTGAGTAATAATTTTGTATTTGAACGCCAATAGTTATTTACCTGCTATAAGAATAACTTATTTCTCTGTCCATAACGCTTGGCGAGATTTAGGCCCGAACTTGGCGGAATGTCGCCAACTTGGCGAGTTTCATAATTGTTGCCAAATTAACGAAAATCTCGCCAAATGGATAAAAGTGACACTAAATCAGTGAAAATGACGGCTATTTGACGAAAATTCAATTTCTTGGAAAGAATATAAATAGCTATTATAAGAAAAAGCAATTTTTTATTGTAAAAATAGTAAATTCATTGCGTTATATAAGGAAAGTCATGTGTTACCCACATCAGATTTTTACTTTCATTATATACATAATGTATAAGAAAAGTATTGTGACGGGGTCGAAAATTCGAATTCGAGTTTTCGACGGGAGAGCACGTTTCAAGCATCCCCGATCACGAATCAAACATTTTTGAAGTGATGGTTGTGTGTGTGTGTGTGTGTGTGTGTGTGTGTGTGTGTGTGAAAGTATGTGTGTGTGTGTGTGTGTGAAAGTATGTGTGTGTGTGTGTGTGTGTATGTGCGCGTGTGTGTGTGTGTGTGTGTCAGTGAGTCTGTGGAGACGATAACTGACGAACGAATGGACCGATTCGAACGAAATTTGGCACAAAAATCACAATCCGTAAACACTGGAAGTCTATTGTTTTTATATGCAATCGAATGGTCAGAACCCCCTTAAATTTTCGAGTACAATTTTGAAAAAATCGTCAAAAAATTAAAACCGCTAATAAAGCTACGCAAATAGACATGACTTATGTAATTTTTCATTACAAAACCATTGACATAAATTATAGAACGCTAACATAAACCGTTCTCGAGATATTCCACATTTTTCAAAGAAAATATCAAAACGCTCTATAAAATAAAAAAAATTCCTAGTGAGAAACATGTTCACTTTTCATATGTAATACCATGCGATAAATTGGGAGACATCATTCTCGTAGCTCTAGCTCGTTCCATTCATGAAAAAATATACTTTGAGTAATATTTTTGTATTTGAACGCGAATAGTCATTTATGTGCTGTAAGAATAACTTATTTCTCCATCCATAACGCTTGGCGAGATTTTGGCGACGAATTTGGCGGAATGTCGCCAACTTGGTGACATTTTTAATTGTTGCCAAATTAACAAAAATCTAGCCAAATTGATAAAAATGACGCTAAATCAATGAAAATGACGTCTAATTGAAGAAAATTCAATATCTTTGAAAGAATAGAAGTATCTACTATAAGAATAACATTTTTTTAACTGTAAAAGTAGTAAATTCATTGCATTATATAAGGAAAGTCATGTGCTGCCCACATCAGATTTTTTTTACTGTAAAATTAGTAAATTCATTTCATTATATAAGGAAAGTCATGTGTTGCCCACATCAGATTTTTTATATTTATATTTATTAACTTCGAATTACAAATAGCTTGACAAAATTGACTACAACATCATTTTCTTTCATACCCATACTGTTCTACGTACCTGAGGGTATAAGTTAACTGTTCAGATGATCGCATTAGTGCCACCCAATCGTGCTACCATAGGGCCAGTGCCACCGTCAGAACCCTATGGGGCCTGTAACCACATAAATATTACCATCTTTTTCTTCGAGCACACCCTCTCGAAGTGATTTTGGACCTACATATTTGCATTGAATCCATACTCTGCATAGACACGGCGATACCTTTGGGTAGAGCTGATCAAACCCGGATCTAACGTGCGCCATCTCAACGCCTTTACCACTTGGCTATCTCGGTTCGACTATAACATTAATAAACGTAAATACAAAACACAACACCATTGACAAAACAATATCTTTAAGATAGTTTTATATTTAAGAAATCATTCTGAAATTAATTCAAATGTATGTATTTAAAGTAAAATGAACATTACTCTCTACTGTGAGGATTGTAAAAACTGTAGTGACTTTGTAATCAACTGTTTTAACTTTACTAACAAAGTATTATTATCTGAAAAAGATGAACTAACGTTACTGATGAAGTACGTGCACTTTGAAATTATATACATGTTTAATATTTTATTTTATAGAAAAATATTGAAGAAGAAAAATAATTATGAAATTTCTGGCTATACTTTCAATATGTAAGTATTGAAAATAACACATTCACTTGTTTATTGTTCAATAAATTATTCCATGTAATAAACATTATCTTCAATTTTAGGTATCGGGTCTGCCTTTGCATGCACCCTGTGCAGAAAAGCATCTTGGGTATGTATAAAAATGAAGTTCACTACTATGTTAACGAATTGCATGCTATACATAAATTTAATACTATAATTTCAATTACAACCTTGCAAAGTAGTCTAATTTTCTTGAATGTTAACTAAACTGCATTTCTTGTTTCGTTTGTGTTTTATTCGATATCAACAATTCATTTAATGTGGTACCTATTGGGAAGACATTGTCACTGAATTAGATTTTGTTTCACAGCTTATAAAAATTCTAAGAATTTTCATTTTATTTCAATGATCACCAAATTTAGAAGACAAAGACAATCAATTACCAGAGTGGTTTTAGTGGGTCACAATCCCCATTGGATCTCTAGCGTCCTCCCATTGGCTAAACAATATTATTTATTTATTTATTTACAAATGCCAGACTGTTGATAGTTAAGGCATTAGCTTCCTTGCTACTCAATATATATCTCTAAACGATACAATCAAAACCATTGAGTACAGTACACGTGTCCAAATGTCCTCTATGTTCCAGATTTATTAAATATTAATAATTAAATTAATTTATCAATCCAATTCTAAAAAATCTGTTGTAGACATCACATTTCTTTCCTTATATAATGCAATTAATTTACTACTTTTACAATAAAAAAATAGATTATTCTTACAGTAGATATTTATATTATTTCCAAAATATTGAATTTTCGCCAATTAGTCGTCATTTTCATTGATTTAGCGTCATTTTTATCCATTTGGCAAGATTTTTGTTAATTTAGCAACATATAAAAAAGTCGCCAAGCTGGCGACATTTCACCAAATTCGTCGCCAAAATCTCGCCAAATGTTATGGACGGAGAAATAAGTCATTCTTACAGCATATAAATGACTATTGGCGCTCAAATATAAAAGTATAATTCAAAGTATAATTTCTCATTAATGGAACGGACGACAATGATGTCACCAAATTTATAGCATGATATTACATATGAAAAGTGAGCATGTTTCTCAACAGTAAATATATATATTTTTTAATTTATGGGATTTTTTGATAAATTTATTTGAAAAGTGTGGAATATCTCGAGAACGGTTCATGCTAGTGTTCTAAAGTTTATGTCAATCATTTTAAAGGAAAAATTTTATAAAAAATGTCTATTTGCGTAAATTTATTAAAAATTTTAATTTTTTGATGATTTTTTCCAAAATTTCACTCGAAAATTTAGGACGATTCTGAACATTCGATTGCGTTTAAAAACAATAGACTTCCATTATTCGCGGATTGTGATTTTTGTACCAAATTTCATTCGATTAGCTCCATTCGTTCGTGAGATATAGTCTCAACAAACTCACTGACACACACACACACAGACATCACCTTAAAAATGTTTGATTCGTAATCAGGGATGCTTGAAACGCGATCTCCCGTCGAAAACTTGAATTAGAATTTTCGACCCCGTCACGATTCTTTCCTTATACATTATGTATATGGTATAAGGAAAGTAATAAATGGATATTGAGGCAATCATGTTCAGTAAGAAGACAAAATAAAGCAACGGTTAAACCACGAAGAAAACTTGGAATTTAAGTCTATGATAAACAGTCGCAATTTTATCCCTTTTGCTTGGGTTAGGCTACAATTAAACAATATATTCTACTGTAGATGCCTTTCGATCAACTAAACCCTCTTCTTTGATTCCGTGGATACCTTCGACAGCAATTTCCCATCTGAAAATTACATAAACTGAGGTTTTGAATCAGATGAAGGAAAACTCCATTCAAAATGAAAATACGTATTTCTTGAAATTTAAATTGTTATTTATAACTTACAGTAAAATTGATATGAAATAATTTGGGATTGCTGATATAAGGAACAATTTTAAGACAAAACAACGTGTCTTTGAATTTCATGCACGATTTCATGCAGAGTTTGCAAACTTCATATTGAATCAAATGTATTCCATACAGTTATAAAATCGGTACATAGAAGAGTTTTCATGTAAATGGGCCAAACCAATTGTTAGGTTAAGACTAAAGCAGAACGATTTTCCAAAAGAAATAACACCTCTGATTTGCAAATGTGAAACTGTACTCCATGTAGAGGGAGTTCCGATAACAATTCCGAAAACCTACTTGTTTTCTCAATGAAGGTTGCTATTGCTTGTGAGAGTACAACTAACTAGTAATTCCTTGATAGTAGATTATGAAAATGTCGCCAATTTCTTATATCTGTTTCGATCCAGGAAGTTTAAGTCATTTGTGTAATTGATTTCTGCATTTTCATTGCCACAAAATTTTCCACAGTTTAGTGATTTAATACTTAATTTCCATCTTAAATATATTACATCTAATTATTTAATTTTTGCAGCAAGATAGACCTGAACGGTACACTCTTCCAGATGGCATTGAGTTACTGAACGGGCCTATAAAATCCACATTCACGTGCTTCGCCAACGGCTACTATGCGGACATAGACAACAACTGCAAGATCTTTCATGTATGTTCCTCGAAAACTAATGCTGATGGAAGCCATGAACAACATATGTACAGTTTCTTCTGCGGAAATCAAACGGTTAGTATTTTGCATATTCCTGCCAGTTTTGCCAGGCCGGGTTGGGTACCACTACGCTTTTTGACATATATATACAAGGTTGCACAGAAGTCCTAGTTCAGGTCAATAATTCAAGAACTATGGCAGCTAGCTATGTACCTCTTGTGCGGTTGTATAAGAAACTCCCTATGGCCCACCCATCGAGGAACTCTTTAGGACCACTCAATGAGACTAGTGAGGGACCCCATATCACCCACTTTTGGGAAATGGGAGTTAGGGGGCTCACCTTAGCACATTTTGCAGATAGGGGGAAAAAACTATCTATACTACCAAATATACCAGACGTAATATAAATTTGCTAGATGATTTGGAAAATGTACATGGATGATGTATTCTCTGCAAAAACCAATCAAATGAAAATATTCGATTATTTCCTTTGTTAATTATGAATAAAATTTTCTTGGTTCATGTTTAATGGTCCAAATTCGGTTTGCTATACATATAACGTTATTACACAATAAGTATTTTGGTTTCTGATTCTGTGCATTAATTAATTTTTTATTCTTGAATAAAAAATATAATTACAAATAAAGAATTTCATTTTCATCATTATACACATACATTTTTATATTAATAGAACTGCAGTAAAAATACACATGAAATATTTCCGAACTAACATTTAGATTCTTTTGATATATGCTCATCCGAGCAAACATTTCTGATCTGTAATATTAATTAAAATTTAACATAATATTATTAAAAATAATGTTACACCCATATTAAGTATCAGTGACATTAAATTTCGAACTTTGATACTTCGTCGGGGGATTGACAGGAGGTCCAACTGAGGCGACGACAGTGGCATTAAAAAATCTCGCAAACAAAGAACTGTATAATCAAACTTTTGCCAGATCAAATGTTTGACCCCCAGACTACTCGCCGTGTTCCTACTTTCCTCAAGAAACTTAAGGGGAGTCAACAGAAGCTAAGCGGTAATCAGAGTTTGAGGCTAACCAATGGGCATCTCAGTGGGCGTACCAATTAGAAGTGAGGGACAAAGTCGTGATATACTCGTATATATATACCGGGTGGTCAGAATTAAAACACCCCTACTCTGAGCTCTCTATACATCGAACTACTCAGTGTAAAGGCTCCAAAATTGTTGAACCTACTATTCAAGAAATAGGGAAAGGGATTACGCGAAAAAAAATTAGTTCCAGAAACACCGATAGGTGGCGATGTACAACACAAAATATATGCTGAAAAGACACAAAATAATCACAAAAAAACAAACACATGCGATATGGAATTTTTTCTTTTTTAATTTCTCTTGCTGATATGAAAAAAAAGAAGATATAAAAGTGAAGAAACTTAAACTGTCATTGTAACTGCAATTTCGCACTGTAAGTACAAAAATTTGCATAAACCCTTGGTTTGCAGCTACTATGTCCTGGGCATAAAAGGGGATAAAACTGGGAAATGTTCATTCTTATCAGGGATGGCTGTCACACTGCCAGAACGCGCTTTGCTTGTGAAGCTGTTTTATGAAAACAAAGGACATGCTGCAGCTGCACTTCGAGAGTTTCGTCGACTTACGAATTTGCGCAAAGGACCATTACTTCCACAAGCTCTCAGGAGAATGATCGCTCGATTCGAGAAAACTGGACATCTTGGAGTTCAGCCGGGTCGAGAACGCAAATCGACTCGTTCAGATGTCGTTGACGACGTTGCCACCGCTATTGTTGAACAATCAATGGATATACGCAGCATTCCCTGCATCGATAAGGTCCTTGTGATATAAATATTTGGTATGTTCGAATAAAATGTGTTATAAATGTGTATGTTGCGTCTTTTCAGAATATTTTCTGTTGTACAGCGCCACCTGTCGGTGTTTTTGGAACTAATTTTTTTTCACGTAGCCCCTTTCCCCATGTCTTGAATAGTATGTTCAACAAATTTGGAGCCTTTACACTGAGTAAGTAGTTCGATCTATAGAGAGCTCAGAGGGGTGTTTTAATTCTGACCACCATATATATACACACACACATATATATATATATATATATATATATATATATATATATATATATATGTGTGTGTGTGTGTGTGTGTGTGTGTGCGTGTGTGTGTGTGTGTGTGTGTATTTATATATACAAATTAATATATTTACTTTAGTTTCTAATTTAAAAATGAATATATTCTATAAATAATTTTCTTCTGATTCAATTTGCGTATTCAATATGTTTTTTAGGTCTTCAATCAGCAGACGTTCACGTGCACGTATCCCGAAAATGCTGTTCCTTGTAGTCAAGCCAAGGACTATTATTACCTCAACAACCACGTTGAATCCGGCGACCCGAAGATTCATTTTCTTCAAGACAGGGATATACAGCTATAACACCCCTTCTTGGAGTATTGGATTCAGTAACATCTAACGTCTAAATAGTCGAACCGGAGGTTTATGTCCCGGATAACAAGACCATAGTGATCAAAGACCCTCTCCCTTATGATTTTGGCTTCTGTAACTACAATGTTGAAGTAGTGGAACCGGACTTTCATGTCTCAAGTAACAAAAACATCGTTTCAAAATAGCAAAATACCATCCTCATTTTGGTATAGGGTTCTGTAATTGAATAGTTTATTTGTTAAGTGTTTGACAAAGAAAATAAATAAATTAAAAAAAATAAAAGAAAATTTATTTAAATCTATCTAAATCTATTTAAAATTTTTAATATTTAAATGTAAACAAAACATTTAAAATTTGAATACTTAAAAGAAAACAAATATGTACTTTTGAAATTTTAAATATTTTGGACTAAATATGCATATTTTGGGAATAGTTAACTAAAACTACCATCTGACTAAAATCTACAGAGTCAATCGCGTTGTTATCAACCTGCGTTTTTACGTTTCTATAATTTTACGTTTAAATGTTAGTGGCATTATATTCTTTATGTTTTTTTACATAATTGTGTTTATGCTTTTTTTATATGTTTGTAGGTGATTTTAGATTTTTCTGTTTCTGTTATTTTCTGTGTTGTTACATATTTTCCGTGGGGATATCTGTGTTTGTGCAATATTTTCGTGTCATGCCTGTAATTTTACACTCCAATGAGCCAAACTGTCTCTTACCAGCACTATACACTGTAATTAACATAATCTGTGAAAAAATAAAATGACTATTAATGATTGTGTTTAAAATATTATCTTTATTTATTGTATGAAATATATACTTAAAATATAACATAATATGCAAATTATAGAGCATATAGTTATGCGATAAAGTTATTCTGTAAAATCCATTTTCAGAATAATGCGAGGGTATGAATTCATGGATCCAGGGGTTATGGTTCTGGTTTTAGCAGCTGCGTGTTGCTAGAGTTAAATTTTGGGGAAATTGAAAGTCAACTACGTTATTGGGAGGAATTTGTCAGTTTCCACAGAAATTCACAAAGTTGTAACATACAGCATGTGGCATATTTGTGCATAACAAGTGACATATTTGTGCATATAGCATGTGACATACAGCAATTGTCATACGTGACATATTTGTTCTGCTATCATTTCGAAAGCAAAATTATCACGAAATATGTCCAATAATGCTATTATCTGTAAAGGGAATTTGTTTCAAATTGTTGGAAGTGAGTAAATAATTTATCAATTGGCATTTTATGTAAAATATTCAGAATTTATTTTTCATTAGAAACTTATTATATTTTTAAATTTTACAAATGTTATAACACGTAAGAAAGAAAGCTTTACTTAACATATACACCTACATTATGAAAGGTTTCTTTTACCTGAATTACCCGTGTACCGAATTTTAGGACCGTACAAAGCTTAGTATTCCCGCTACAACCCCCACAATCTCGCCAAATACAATGGCATGTTCATTTATTATGTAAGATTAACTAACTTTGAACTAACTCTTTGGTTGAAACTTTGCACTTTTATAGTATCGACAGAACATAACGGAGTCATATTTTAGACTTCTCTACAGGAGGTGGCCACAATGGGAGTTGTAAAGTTATTATAATTCCTCCAGAAGCCGCCAGATGACCTAAAACTTTACGAGCATCGACCACGAAACATCGACCACGAAAAGACCCTAAGTGTATTTTTTCTTTAGATGACTATTTCCGAAGCTATAAACATTGTTAAACAAAATTAGACCTAATAAATTAAAAATGTTGCAACTGTTTTAAAAGCGTTAGATTCCCAGTCTATAAAAGGCTTAAATACCAGTAATAAGTACTTTGACTATGGCATGTAGCAGAAAATATTATCTATAGCTTTTATTGAAACTCAAGCTCGCTTTTATTGAAACTCAAAATTATAGCTACTGCCTGTCAAGGTACTAAGAATACTACTAATTTGCCTTAAAAACTTATTTATTTTCATGAATCTTATTTAGATATTGCGGTATTGTGTGGTTCCAAGCTGGAGAATCATATACAAGAAGCCACATAATAAAGAAACTGAAAACAAGCGAAAAGTAACGGCATTAACATACGACTACAACATATATTCAGATTATCATATATTTTTCTCATTTTGAAAAATACAATTCGCGTTTTATATTTTATTTTTTTATGAAAAATTATAATTTGATCTGTTGATTTCAAATTTAACTGTTTCGATGTAGTTTAGAACAAATTCTCTGCATATTTGTTGTCCTAGAACAGTAATTATTATCAGAAACAAGTTATATTACATATCAATAATGACACACAAAAATGGAAGTATTATCTGTTTTTAATGGAAAAACTTGTTTTCAATGCACAAAACAGTTCCTGATCTCATTGACTACGTTACAGCATAGTAGCGCGAATCATAACTAAACTACACGGCTTCAAAGGGAAGCTCACAACACGAGTTATATATACTCAGCTCACAAGAAGTTCAGGATATAATAGATATTTCAAAAGGGGTAAAACACTTTGCAATAGTGGTGGCATAATACAATTGGCAAATATTATTTGCGGTACTGATATGTATGGGCATTTTGTTTTCTGAAGAAAAGGTGTCTTCTAATCTATTTTAAAAGCAGCGTTGAAACGTTGAAAAATATGTATAGCGAGCATATGAAAAACCGTTGTGCTTAGAGTTCTTTAAAATGTTAATTGTCTCGTAACAATCTTCACTTTTAATAAGTTTGAGTTTTTTACTAAATGATTATTGGTGTCGTTATTTAGCCTTAAATACTTTTCCAGTTGTTTATAAAATATCCTTAACTGCTTCAAATGTCTGCCAAAGTGATAAACCACTAATGCGCAAACTTAAAAAAAAAAATTAACATTTCAATTTATAAGAAAAAAATAATAAAAACTACGAAAAGCAAAAAAAAAAAATAATAATAATAATATACTTTGAGAATGCTTGCGATTCACAAAATATAATGTCACGGGCCACATTTAGCCCGCGAGTTACAGGTTGCCACGCTTGCTGTAAATAAATAAGAATCACCGTAACATAGCATCACCATTGCAGATCTTAACCACAATAATCTTACTTCAAGTACTGTACACCATTTCTTTTATATAAAACAGAAAATATATGAACCCTAAGGGGGCAAAATCCACTCTTAGAGGGAAAGAGACGTTACCTGTGAAACCCACAGCGTAGGGTCAATATGATGCTCAAGGTCACCTTGTGAAAGTGAAACCGTCAAGGTCTTGCGTCAAAGAAGTCACTCACCGACACTCCCCGCCCGATTGGTTGAACAAGAAAAACAGATACATTTGTTTTGTTTTTTTGGAGTACCTGGGCGAATATAAATGGTCGATACACGTAGGGTTCAGGGTCAGATCTGAGAATCCTCCGGATCGTCAACAGGTGAGTTGTACCTTTTGTATCGGTAACTACTGTTTGTAATTTGGATTTGTAGAAGTAAAAATTTTATACTGACTTTTACAAGAGAAATATATATATATATATATATATATATATATATATATATATATATTACAGTAAAACACATGGTTAAATTTTAATTTCAAAAATAAATTCACAATGTTGTATATTTTGAAAAATGCTTAATTATATTAATAGACGGAAATATGTATTTTAAAACAATGGATAAGGTGATATATTTCTAACTACGATTGTGTTTGGAATATTTTGATACATATGCCATTTAAAATAAGTTTGAAAGTTAAGCTTTAAGTAACAAAAAAACGTTATTTAAGAAATTAGATTCTGTATATATGAGATGGTATGAACAAAATGTGATCAACTGAAAATACCTAATGTAAACATAATTTGTTAAAGGGGTCCATGCAGTTGAAGTTCGAGTAAATCTTTATTGATAATGTAATATTACAAAATTATTATGATAATACAAAATAATTACAAAATTATTATGATAACATTATTATGATAATACTAAGTACTGTATTATCTTTAATATCAATTTTCTCAAAACAATATTTTCCACGTTGCTCACACAATTTCTATACATTGCATATATTGCATCATAAGCACAATAATTTGTTTTCTCAATGAAACTTTATACATGTATAAAATGGTCCAATATTTTGTGTTTTGCATCATAATAATTTTGATTATATATAATTTAATCTTTCCAGAATAGGCAAGTACACAATCATTTGTGTTTCAATCATGAGATTGTATATTTATTATTCCATAGTAGTCCATTTTATGCATATGACATGCTTTTGCTTGTAATAAAATTTTGGCAATATTATACTCAGCCATCAGAAAAAAATCGTGAACGAAATGGAAAGATATGTATACAAAATATTTAAAACAATATGCTATGACTTAATCTGAAAAGTGTTGCAACACTTTTTCATTCTGCTTAATAATGTAGATGCAAGTCGAAGTAATACTATAAAATATGAATGTATGAGAAAAATCGTCAAGATATATAAAACAGAACAGTCTGCAGCAAAAGGTAGAGACATTCTTGTAACAGAATAATGCTAGCGCAACAGATGATGATAAGTTTTACCAGTCTGAAAAAATAATAATTAAACGAATGTATAAAAGAGAGTGAAAAGAAGAACAGAAAATATTCCCCTAGAATCTACATAAATAAAATTGAAAATCTGTCTGTCTGTCTGTTTGTTTGTCTTATCATCACGGAAAAACGGCTGAACCGAATTTGATGAAATTTTGTGGGAAGCCTTGAAATAGTCCCTCTTAAAATTTAGTTTATGTTTCGAGTTTCTAAGACCAGGGGTTCTCATGATATTAGTGAAAAACGAAACTTTTGTTTGTTTTATCAGTATCGGAAAATGGCTGAACGGAAATGTAATAAAATTTTATGGATATCCTTGAAATAACCTCTCTTAAAATTTGGTACCTATCTAAAACCAGTCGAGATATTAATGCAAAACGAAACTTTGCATAGAAATTCTACTCTCTAACCCGCTGGTTCCTCCAAACTAGAAAGGTTGGAAATCGTTGGTTTAAAACATGAAAGTGAATTAAAACTATATCTCTGAGTTTGGTGGGAGTTTTTTGCGCTAATCAGTCACTTTTTTAAAACATGAATTGTTCGAAAACATGAATGTTTGAAACATGAATTTAAGTGGAAAATATATCGCCATGGTTTATTTTCACAAGCTCTGAGTCAACAATGAAAAATATTAAGAAATCAAAATGGTTATTTAATTATCAGCAGTTTATGAGAAAGATTCTATCTTATATCATGTTGCTCATCAACGTAATTAAATTAAATGTGTTTGTTAATTTTAATCAATATTTTTTCGATTTGAATAATAAATAATGGATATAAAAATATATCTTATAAATGAAAGGTTTGATTTTTCTTTTGATTATATTAATTACGGATTGGGTACATCCCGTTCATTTATTTTGGCCAAGAGTTTTCAAACTTATATATTGTGTTTAGCCAATAAACGCATTTAGCCGATTGTTAAAACAGAATAAGAGTAGAACGAGTATATCTTCTAATATAATTTTATAATTTTCATTTAGTTTACCCAAACGGGATCGGGATGTTTTATTCTTCAGATCTGCAAATTCAGATTTACGAATTTGGCTGGATATCGTTAATTTGCTAATTTACTTAAACGTTTAGAAATTGGCGGAAATGTCTTCAAAATGACGCTAAATCAATGGAATTATTTTTGTTCCTTTAGAAAAGAGTACTGAAATGATTTTTCAGTAGCATTTGTCTGTCAGTCCAAACGTCCTACTTAGTAACACTTTTAGCGAATTTTTAAAATGTCAACATTTTTTTTTTAAATGTCACCAGTTTGTCCACCAATTGTTTTTAAACAAAGAATATCACGTTGCTTAACAACGGATTTAAATCCGATGTGTTTATATGGCATACGATTTTTATTAAATATTTCCCGATTTAAATAATAAGGATGTGTTTATAAAATAAATTTTGTCGACTGGATAATATCAATTATCATTTAATACTGGATAATATCAATTATCATTTTTGATTACTGGATAATATCATTTTTAACTGAATAATATCAATTACGATCTTTAAAATTAAATAATAAGTTTAAATATTATTATATACATTGACATATATTGGAATCAATTATGGCCTTCTGGTATAAAGATTGCAGGGATTATAATTATTTTCAGTTTAATATGTCATTTGTTTTATCTTGGCAAATATTTTTAAGACTCATATTGTAATACGCGTAATCTTCTACTAACACACATGCATATTTTCTATTCTGAGACAATATAAGTAGTACGGGTGTATATCTTCCTATATAATTTTAGCGCTTTCATTTTGGCATATATTGGAATCAATTACTGCCTTCAGATTTAAAGTTTACGGGTTTATTGATATTCTCAATTTATACATGTAATCTACTTATACAAGTTATATCTTCTAATATTCGCGTATATAAGTAGTGCGGGTTCAATACAATTTTAACATTCTTTTTTTTTACATATAATGATTCAATTTCACGTTTTTTGTAAATTTAATTACAAAAGGGGTCAGAATGTTTCATTCTTCAGATCTGCCCGTGATGATAATAATGCTTAATGAAAACAGATATTCTTAAAATTCTTTTTAGGAGCATTAAATTAAATATTCTAACAGAATATTTTGATTAACAATGTCATTTTGTATACTATAGGAATTTGCACATGATTCGCATTTTAAGTTTCTTTATATTATATACCCCGGTATGCCGTTAGTATTGAACTAAATTTCGAAATATACAATATTGCGAAACTTAGTTACAACTGAAATAATTAAAGGGAAATCAACAGAATTGAAAAATGAAATAGTTACTTCATGAGTAAATAAAATAATGAAAATACAAATAAAGTAAGCAAATTATTTCAGGAACTGAAAGAGTTATATCAACCACAAAAAGAACCACAAAAAGACCACAAAAAGAATAACTGCAAGTAAAAACTAATGAAAAAAATCAGTTACAAAATCAATTCGTTAACCGCTTCAAGAAAACAAACACATATGGCCTGTTAAATAATAAGGAAACAACCGGAAAGAATTAAAAAACTGCAACAGGGAAAAGAGTAAATCCTAATGAAATTTCCCACCTGTTTCTCCTTGTAGGTGCAGCTAGCACGTTGCGTAAAGTTAAATAAATATTTATGAAACATGTTTTAACTTATCAAGACATTCATTATTTTTATAATCTGAATACGAAATTGAAAATGTCTGAGAACATCCGAATTGACAACTCCAGATACTTTGTTTGTATTCTTTATATATAAATTTAAATTTATATTTACGATATAAACATTTATATAATTTATAGAAACGTCTA
The DNA here is from genome assembly GCA_951213105.1 of Amaurobius ferox. Lineage (NCBI taxonomy): Eukaryota > Metazoa > Arthropoda > Arachnida > Araneae > Amaurobiidae > Amaurobius > Amaurobius ferox. The sequence continues at coordinate 90,066,178 of OX578138.1, read as the reverse complement.
AATATTTGTATAAGTTATAAACGTAAAATACGTTGTTGTTTATCTATACTATTTATCGCACACTGTTCAGAAAGACCAATGACTTTAATAGATGACTTTAAATAGTTTTAACTTCTCATACTATGCAATATAGTACAGAAAAAGTCCCGTTTTCAAGAAAATTTTGAATTCAAGATTTTGATATCAATATATGTTTTAAGACCTTCTGAATGTGTTTTGATTATTTTTGCAGTGATATCCGTCTTCCTGTCTGTGGTCGATTTCTTGTGTACACAATAACGGCCAAAGATATTAATGGATTTTTACGAAACTTTATATTCTGATTTGTTATAAAAAAAATCCAGAACCACTTATAATGTTTTTAAATTCGAAAGAAAATTTCGAAATTTATTCGTAATTTTATATTTTTCAACATAGCAGCGTAGGACAACATTCGACATAATTGAACATAAAAGGATTTCTTTATGAGCCAATGATCACGAATCAATCATTTTTGTGAAAAATAGCCGCGATACAATTTTTCTGTGCGTCACGTCATTATCCCACCCTTGAGAGACAAGTTACCCTCCTCCGGGGGAGGGTAACTTGCATTGTTAAGTATGATATCAATAGAAAGATTTTTTAAGCACATTAAAGTGAAGAGTAACAGGCTATAATTGTAATCATATGGACCCATAATATCAATTTTCCAAAAATTTTCTTCTAAAATGTAAAAAAATTAAATTAATAAATAAACTACTAAACATCGATAACTTGTATCGTCAAGTATGGTATCAATAGAAAGATTTTTTAAGCCAATTAAAGTGAAGAGTAACATGCTATAATTGTATTCATATGGATCCATAATACCAATTTTTTAAATAAAAAATTAAATAAATAAATAAATTACTAAACATTGATAACTTGCATTGCCAAGTATGGTATCAATACAAAGATTTTTAAGCCCATTAAAGTGAAGAGTAACAGGCTATAATTGTAATCATATGGACCCATAATACCAATTTTTCAAAAATGTTCTTCTAAAATGTAAAAAAATTAAATAAATAAATAAACTACTAAACATCGATAACTTGCATTGTCAAGTATGGCATCAAAAGAAAGATTTTTTAAGCCCGTTAAAGTGAAGAGAAAACACGCTATAATTGTAATCATATGGACCCATAATACCAATTTTTTAAATAAAAAATTAAATAAATAAATAAACTACTAAACATCGATAACTTGCATTGTCAAGTATGGTATCAATAGAAAGATTTTTTAAGCCCAGTAAAGTGAAGAGTAACAAGCTATAATTGTATTCATATGGATCCATAATGCCAATTTTTCAAATAAAAAACTAAATAAATAAATTACTAAACATTGATAACTTGCATTGCCAAGTATGGTATCAATACAAAGATTTTTTAAGCCCATTAAAGTGAAGAGTAACAGGCTATAATTGTAATCATATGGACCCATAATACCAATTTTTCAAAAATGTTCTTCTAAAATGTAAAAAAATTAAATAAATAAATAAACTACTAAGCATCGGTAACTTGCATTGTCAAGTATGGTATCAATAGAAAGATTTTTTAAGCCCGTTAAAGTGAAGAGAAAACACGCTATAATTGTATTCATATGGATCCATAGTACCAGTTTTTCAAATAAAAAATTAAATAAATAAATAAATTACTAAACATCGATAACTTGCATTGCCAAGTATGGTATCAATACAAAGATTTTTTAAACCCATTAAAGTGAATTTTTTAAACCCATTAATCACACGCTACAATTGAAATCGTATGGACCCATAATACCAATTTTTCAAAAATGTTCTTCTAAAGTGTAAAAAAAAAATAAATAAATAAACCATTAAAATTTATTCTGGAATGAGAAAATCGTGTTGAGCCACATCCTAGTTATTTATTTATTTTTTTTGTGTAGTAATATCTCAATAGTACTGACGTTATAATGACCGGATCAATTTTAACAGTAAATAACGTTTACTCATTAGTGATTTTGTAAGTAATGTAAACATCCACATTTATTTCACGTGTAGAAATGTTAGTTTAAATGACGTCAATACATTGTAAAATTAACACAAAAACGTTAAAAAGGCGAAACATTGTGACAAAATATTTTAGAAAATAAATGTACTAAAATTTCACAATCAAATTTACAAAAGCCACATAGTGCGATCACAAATCAATTGTACCTTATATTTTCAATCAAGGGTATTATATTAATAATTCCCACAAAACGATCTAAATTAAATAGATATAAATTACATATTTAGAAATATTGATTTCTCGCAGTCTTGGCGACATTCCCAGGTCGTCAAGTTGGCAAAATTTCGCCAAATTTGTCAGTAGGTTTGCTAGACAGAAAGAGAATATAATAAATCATTTATCCAATTGAGCTAATAGTTCGAGTTCCGTCGTCACATGCTTAAATGCTCATACCAGTTTGCCACAATGGAATTTCGATATTAATCCACCCACAGAACGGTTGAAAACTTCATGTTCTACGGAATTAACTTTAATTCTTTAGAACTTGAAGTTTCTACAGAATTATAGATTCATGTTCTACAGAATCAACTATAATTTTTCAGAGTTTAAAGTTTCTAAAGAATTACAGCTTCATGTTCTACAGGATCAATTATAATGTTATACATCTTGAAAATGCTAAAGAATTATAGTTTCATGTTCTACATAATCAACTATAATTTAATTACAGGGAAATTACGTAACTACAATATTATAATGATAAAATATTTAATGTGTCCAAACACATGACTTTTAATACAAATTAACAAATTTTGATACTGAAGAAAAGAATGACACAAATTACAGCTCTCTATAAATCCAGGTCAGTTGCAAATTATTTATTTTTGCTGTGCCAATTAAAATTAAAAATCAAATTTTCTCACAAAAGTCGTTTTAAAGCGATATCTACATTCATACGGAAAAGTATTTTTTTTACTTTCCCTGCAATGCACGGTAATGTATAGGAAAAGTATTGGAATCATACCGAAAATCACACTTCGAGTTTTCGACAAATCTACACGTTTCGAGACTTCTAGAATGCGAAAAAACTATTTTAGCGTGACGTCTGTGTGTGTGTCTGTGTGCGTGTCTGTCCAATGTATGTACCCACTCTAACTAAAAAACGAATGGACCGAAATTCATAAAATTTGGTAGGTAAGTCACTAAGGTGAGACTTTGGTGCTGATCAGTTTTTGGTAGGATTCGTGAAAACAGAATCCGCCTTTTTTGCGAAATGGCCTGTAAAAATTTCATGTATCAACTGTAGCTAAACTACTAATTGATCAAATTTCACAAAATTTGGTAGACAAGTTACTTGTGAGATACTCTGCAGCTGATTATCTGCAGCTGATGGTCCGCAAAAGCTTGTATCCACTCTAACTAAAAAACTACTGAACCGAATTTCACAAAATTCAGTAGATAAGTCACTTGTAGGTTACTCTGGTGCTGATTAAATTTTAGTACGATTCCGAAAAAAATAACCTGCCTTTTTTTGTAAAATCGTCAAAATCTAAACTAAAGAACTAGGTATACTCAAATATATCCATTAAATGCTCTTTTAATACGTAATTTTTAACGACGAATAGAATAAAACCAACCCCATTACTCTAGGGCTAGCCGTTCTCGAGATATTTTAGTTTTTCGTACTTTCCCTACGCCACCTTTGAAAATAAGCCCGGTTACCGAATGAGAACGAAAATTGAATTAAAAGTGAAATAAATTTAATTAAAATAAAGAGAACGTTAATATAAGTCTGCAGGGAAAGTCATGTGCTGCCCACATCAGATTTTTTCTATTGTACATTCGAAACTTGTAATGTCTCGAGAACCGAGCTCATACTGTAAATGAGTAATCACTACGTAAAACACTGCATATTAAATGGCAAATTTTGTAGCATTTTTCAACGCAATCATTTATTTATAATTTTATTCTTAAAAGAAATTCTTCTCAAAATGAAAATAAGCTTTTTTTAAAAAATCAGTAGGTTTTGGCTTCTTCCGATGGAGCATTTAATTTGATTTGCTCAATTTTATTCAAAACAAACCTCTTCATGTTCTCACAGACATTGAAAGTTATTGAAAAAATGATATTATCGGTGATGCTCAAAACGTGCAAATTCATCAGATTTCAAGAGTAGGATTTATTAACCCAGCGTCATAATATTTTCCTGCATATAGAAGAAAGAATTAGCTTTGTTTCTTTCTGGGCTTTTTGACCGGGGGGGGGGGCGAATGAAATTTTAGGAATGGGGGAGTTCTCTATTCGTCCTTCTTAAATATATATAAATGCTGCGTCACTTAAATAGTAACTCGGTTGACATCAAATGTCTCCAGGAGGGCGAATATTCTTAATTCATTCTTAAAATTGATTCTTTAAATTTGGCAACTTTAACTTTTAGTTTGACAACATATCAATCAGATCAATTACTAATATCTCATACTATAGAATGTATAATATCAAGAAAATACTGTTTCCCTGGAAATTTTCTATTTCGATATTTTGATGCTAATATAGGTTTTAGGACCTTCTTAATTTTGACTATTTTAGAGCGATGTCTGTCGGTCTGTCTGTGGTAGATTACCTTTGTACACAATATCTGCCACAAATAGAGTAATAGATTTTCAAGAAAATTTATATACGGCTTTGTTATAAAACTTGAGCGGAAACTTCGATTTTTTATACTTTTTTAGCAGCTTAAAACAAAATTGATATAATTATGCATTAAAGGGGTTATATATGGCTCAATGACTACTAAACTTTACAGTGTTAATCTATATAGTGACAAACAGTCGTGATACAATTCTTGTGTTGCAGACTTCATTAGCCCCTCTCGGAGGGTCTGACAGGGACATTGCCAAGTTTGACATCAATCGAAAGGTTTTTTTCAAGCCCTTTAAAATGAAGGGCAACATGCAATCCTGATCATTTGGATCAAAAAAACAGATTTTTAAAGATCTATCTAGCACGTGATTGCGACTATACTGTGTGTTTATACGTAAATTCTAAATTTTAATTGAAAAATTAAAAAAAATCTGATGTGGGCAGGACATGACTTTCCCTGCAAACGCGGATTCATTCTTCCTATATTTCTTTAAGAACTCATTAAATTGAGTTTAATTGTACAAAATAACACATTTTTTTTACATTTGAACACACGTAGTCAGTCTTCTTTTTAGATATTGGCGATTTTTGCGGGCCATTTCGTAAAAAAGGGCAGGTTGTTCTTTTCCGAACCGTACCAAAATACCGGACAATCGGTATCGTACAACCGGACCGAATATCATTGAATCATTTAAAAATGCAATTTCTTTAAAGTCTTGCATTTAAAAGACTTTCTAAACAATTTTCTTTCTTTGTTATAGTTTGAAAAAAATAAAAAATTGCACATGAAATGGGCAATTATTTTACTATTTTTGTCATCACTTTATTTTTCAATTTTGAAAATACACTATTAAAAATTTCCGTGCAGCGTTGCAATAAGAAATGTGTTTGTATTGTCTACTAATTTTCATGTAATATTACGAAGCTAAGTTGAAAAATATGAGTTAAGTTTTCTAAAAAATCTGATGTGGACAGCACATCACTTTCCCTGCAAAATCAATTCTTTTTAATTTATTTATTTAATATTTCATTGAGTTTAATTCATAAAATAACATGCATAATTATTTAACATGACCATGAATTTGCACTTTTATTTCAATTATCGTTTTTATTTGGTAACTGCAAGTATTTTCAAAGGCGACGTAGTAAAAGTGCGAATATGCTAAACTATATCGAGAATGGCTAGCCCTAATCTAAAGGGGTTGGTCTTATGCTTTTCACTATCAAAAATTACGAATAAAACAAGCATTCAATTGATGCATTTGAGCAAACGTAGTCATTTATTTTAGATTTTGACGATTTTTGCGGGACATTACGTAAAAAGACAGGTTCCTCTTATCCGAAATATACCAAAATCTAATGAACACCAGGGCAACCTACAAGCAACTTATCTACCCAATTTTGCAAAATTTGTTCAATTAGTTCTTTATCTAGAGTGGATACGTTTGATATTTGCGGGCCATTTCGTAAACAATGGCAGGTTCTTTCATCTCGAATGTACCAAAATCTACTCAATATCAGGGTAATCCACACGAGACATATTTATAAAATTTTGTGAAATTCAGTCAATTAGTTTTTGAGTTACAGTAGATACATATATTGCACAAACAGATGCACACACAGACACGCACACACTCTCACACACACACATACAGACGTCACGGTAATAGTAGATTTTTCGTTTTCCAGCGGTCCCAAACCGTGTAGATCCGTCGAAAACTCGGGTTGCGATTTTCGACACGATTTAAATAATTTCCCTATACATTACCATGTATTGCAGGGAAAGTAGCAAGTGGTGTATAATGTTGCACAAAAGTTGGTAGGCAATACAGCTATCACTAGTAGCAAATTTAGTGCAAATTGCACGAAGAAATTTAACAGTGTATATGTTCGAAAATCGAAGAGTCTTCCCCAGTTTTTTTTTACTGAAATTCAATTGGATTCAATTGGAAAGCTTATATCTGTAAATATCCAGAAGCAATTTGTAACCCATGCCTCTTCTTTCTGTTCGCATATGCTATTTCAAGCAAACAACGTAAAATTTAGTTTTCATGAACCACTGTCATCTATGTCCATAGAAGAATCATTTCCGCACAGTGCCATATTTTGCCTAGTGTGTAATTATCTTTCATTTTATTTTCAATACATCTCGCAACCTTAACATAAATCAATAAAATATTTCCATCTACATCAAGCAAATACCGTAACAATAATAATTATGTTCAATATTCTATTATAGGGCGTGCTTAGAGACGAAAAGTAAAAGAATGAAGTTGCTGATTTTATTTTTAGTGTGTAAGTATTTTAATTTATCCCCTTATTTACTTGTTATTTACAAACTCATTCCATTTTTTTTCATTTTTTTCTTGATTTCAGGTATTGGTGCTGTCCTTGCCAAAGCGCCCCCGTCTTGGGTATGTTTAAAATACATTTTAAAATCTTTAAAATCGATGTGATTTCCTAGTAAGACATCTTTCTAGCAAATTGCATTGTTTCGTATCTTTAAGACAAAAATTATAATTCGATCTCAAGAAAGTTTAATGATTCTAACTAAAATATAAATCCCATTAAACGCGCCCCCATTGCAGATAACCCTCAAATATGGACCAATTTCGCGCTAATTTTGTGCAAGTCAACTTGAAATTGCCGATAACTGCAGTGGCATCAAAAAAGTTGCTGTGCACCTGGGTTTTGCAAACATCTACAAAGACTGACAAATCCAGTCCAACCGCGTGCAATCGGCACTAAATCTCTTCAAAAATCAGCTAATTCCACTTCCTACATAGTTTAAAGAATAATGTCTTAAAGAATATATATATATATATATATATATACCTGCGAATATATGTTATTTTACTCTATTTTTTCATTATAATGGTCATCTACTGTCTAACCGGTATGGACTAGGCCCAATAAATTGATGCAATAATATTTAACAGTTACCGAATCAACTAGTCCTGTTACAAATCACAGTAATTAATACAATGACCCATAAACTATCCTCGGATATCTCAGCTCGGTAATTACACAAGAAAATTATTTGTCCAGTTTTCAAAGCTATCTGTTGTAATTTAATACTTCCGTCCATAAAGATTTTTGTTTATTTATTTCTTTATTTACTTTCAGCAAGACAAGAAGTACCAGCGTTACACACTCCCAGAAGGTGCTGAGCTACTTGTAGGACCTGTAAGATCGACATTCACATGTTTTGCCAACGGCTACTACGCTGATACAGACAACAACTGTCAGATCTTCCACATCTGCTACTCTACAGACAATGCAGATGGAAGCCACGAGCAACATATGTACAGTTTCCTCTGCGGAAATCAAACGGTGAGTTTGAAATTTCCCTGACGATTTTGTATTTTCTTATAAAATATTAGCACCCTCCATTGAAGAGTGGTTGGCGAGCTATATATGGCTGACAGTTCTATATTAAGTTTGAAAATTGATCTAGTCTCCATTGAAGATTGGCTGACAAATTAACCACATTCCAATTTTTTACATAGCTTTCCAATAATATAGCATAATGGTCTAAAAGTACGTCTACTTCAAATGTTTCAACTAATTTCATTCTAGCTTAAACGGTACCTTAAATGCATACTAGTATATGGTGCTTCCTTTTATGGAAAGACATTGCCATAATGGAACTTCCGAGGGTTGTTTCTCGGAAGCCTAAGTATCGCCTTAAATCCAAATTATTATTAGAAACCTTTAATTTTCTTCCCACTTATATATTTTGTCCTATTTTTCGAGAAGATAGGTTTATCATAAAGTTCATTGTGAACGTTTACACCTGTATTTCTATTTGTATATCTATGTTTAAGCATTTTGTTTTAACTAAAGGAGCAATATTTAAAGATTTTTCGAGAATTTTGTAATCCGCTCAAGTCCAAGTATTTGGTGTATGTGACTGTTACTGAGGCTTCTGCTAGGAGCTATTTAGGGAGCGAAAAATTAAGTTAAATAATTGCAATTAGTAGCTAGTTCAATTGCCGCTGTAAGTAGCTAGTTTAATTACAACTGTAAATATATTACACTTTCGGGTAAGTCGGACGGTCTGGGTCGAGTGAGTGCAATTGTAAGTAGTTAGACCAATTGCGCATAACAGTACCTAGTTTAATTGTCCATAAAAGTAGCAAGTCAATTACTTTCATTTGCCCCTATAAGTAACTAGTTCAATTGAGCCTAACAGTATCTAATTTAATTACTTATATTTTATTTGATTTTTTTTCATTTTGAAACGTATAAAAATTTCTAGCTAGATACTGTTAATGGTATATGGATTATTGTTATGAACAATATCAGAAAAATTACAAAACTTAAAGAGTTTAATTATTAAAACGTAAAAATTTAATTTAAACATACATTTAAAACATTTTAAAAATTAACAAAACATTTTAAAACAAAAATATTCAAACTACTGCACATAAGACTGTTTTGAAATTTAATTAGTTTGAAACTAACTAAGACATATTAAAATTTATTTAATTCAAACTAAAAATAAAACAGAAAAGATAAAGAAAATGCTATTATGTTTAATCGATAATAAATGAAATAAGTTTGATCTCAAAGTGACATATTGTAAAATATCAGATAGAAAATACCATACATGGAATACGTATAGAATAGATTTATATAATAATCATGTAAAGTACAGAATAAATATGGATATAATAATGTAAAGTATAGATTAAAAATGAGAGGACTTGATTTTTTCTTACTTGATATATAATTTGTTTTAATTAAATCTCGAACAATGCCACTCGGACAAATTTTTGTCAACAAACCGTTTGTTCACATATTTTCGACAATAATATTGAAAAATGTGCTTGCAGATAAATACAGCGATTTTCCAAACAATTGTCAAATTAAAAAATATATTAAAATTCTGAATATTAAATTAGCCAACTAAAATGAAGCATCAATTTTCTAACTGGAGTAAACAAGATTGAAAATAAAAAATCAGATGTGGGCAGCACATGACTTTCCCTGCAGACTTATATTCACGTTCTATTTATTTAAATTAAATTTAATTCATTTTTAATTCAATTTTCGTTCTCATTTGAAAACTGGACTTATTTTCAAAAATGGTGTAGGAAAAATACGAAAAACTAAAATATCTCGAGAACGGCAAGTCCTAGTGTAATGGGGTTGGTCTTATTCTTTTCTTCGCTAAACATTACGTATTAAACAAGCATTTAATGGCTATATTTGAGCATACGTAGTTCTTAAGTTTAGATTTTGATGATTTTTGCGGGTCATTTTGCAAAAAAAGGCATGTTATTTTTTTTCGAATTATACCAAAATCTAATCAACACCAGGGTGGCTGGCCTATAAGCGACTTATCTACCAAATTTTATGAAATTCGGTCAATTAGTTTTTTAGTTAGAGTGGATGCAAAATCTGCACAGACAGACAGACACACAGACACACAGACACACACACAGACGTCACGCTAAAAATAATTTTTTCGTATTCTAGAGGTCTCGAAACGTGTAGATTCGTCGAAAACTCGAGATGCGATTTTCGACATGATTCCAATACTTTCCCTATACATTGCCATGTATTGCAGGGAAAGTAAAAATAATACTCGATATTATTATAGATTAAATTTCAAATATATGTAACTAAATGGATGTATAATGCATACAAATACTTTATAAATAATGTCTCTCACATCCATGTTAAAATATAGTAATAGTTATATTATTTTGAAGGCAAATTACGCATGAAACACTCTCAGATTCTTGAAAATAGTATTGGTATATGTTGCCATAATACTGGACAGCATCAGATTCTTGTAAATTTCCAAAAGATAATTGGATAGTTATGTGAGGCTATAATCTGGAACTGCATGGGCACTGGGATGTTTTTAAATATATAAAAGAGAATTGGACTATTATATGTTGCTATTAAGTGGGAATACATTAGCTTGATGTGAACACCTAGTAACAGAGTGATTGTCAAATTCCGTTACAAATATCAGCCATGTAATGACTTCATACTATTTAACTAACGCAGCATTTTCTGTTTTAAACAGTTTTTTTTTTTTCAATTATTTATAATATCAGTTTCATAATTATCGATAATTAAAGTTTAAATATTTTATGTAACTCAAGTTTGGGATCTTTTTGATGCATTTCAGGTTTTCAATCAGCTGACTTTCACGTGCACGTATCCCGAAGATGCTGTTCCTTGTAGCCACGCCCAGGACTTTTTTTACCTCAACAGCCATGTCGAAGCAGCCGACCCGGAGGTCCATTTCCTGGATGACCAGGATATAGAACGGGCCGCCCCTCTAGTGGCTGCAGAAGTCTACGGGAGAAGAATCGAAAAGCCTGTTCCTCAATACCAGCCTGGCCGAAGGAGATTCGATTTTGACAATAAATAAGAAGCCAGTAGTCGTTTTAACACAGGTATGGCGAATGGGATTTGACACTAGTTCCAAAATTGACAGCACAATATTGTTAAAATGATTTTTTGTACCAACTGCGTCCGTTTACATGTGTGTAAGTGCACCATGAACAAAATTTTAACATTTTCAATTTAATTGTTTTAATGCGAAATTTAGTACAATCCTTGTCTATATTTTATGCTTTAATACTTTATTCCGTATTTTAAATTTATTTTCACCCTGTTCTAAATTGACATAAGTTCCAGATTTTTTTTTTAACTAAATTTCCATTTATAAACTTTTAATAGCTTCTTAAATATATTTTAATATTGAGACAGTATTAATATTTGACACAATATTAAATGCCGCGTTTTTCTGTTAATGGACTTGGTGGTACAAATATCACTAAATGTGCCAAGTTTGGAACGTGTGTCAAACATTTGCCATGCTTGTCTTTCCATTTGTTCGCATCTTTGTGTGTTCTTTGTTATTTGTCTTACCCTTTCATTTTATGTCTGTCTTGTTATGGCTACGAGAAAAAAGACTTGCAGCGCCAGGATAGTCACAAACTATTTGTGACATTTATGTAGAACCAACTAACTGTATGACTGTAGAGCCAGCAAGTTCATATTGGTGCTAGGACTTTTAAGTCTAAAATATTAAGTGTTGTTTTGATTGCATTTTTGTAGTGTGTACTGTAAGTGCCAAGTATTTTATCTACTTTTTCATGATTGTTAAAAAATTAAACATATTGGCTGTATTCCTTAGTTTGATATTGTTAGGCATCTATACTATCAGTGATTTATGATGCAGTGGATTATAGACTGTTAGCAGTTCTAAAACAATAATATAATGTACTAAGAGCATAAATACAAACCAGAAATGTAAAAATTATGTTAAAATTATATATTTTATATGCATTTGATTTCCAACCAATACCCTATGATACAAAATGCAAGTCAGAAAGTAAGTTAAAGACTGTCACCAGGAGATTTACTAGGTTTTTTATTTAGATAAATACAACGATCATGGAAGTAAAAAGAAGGAGTTAAAAATCCATGTTGAGAAAACGGCAAAATCGTTTAAGACAGTAATTTATGTGGCTTTAACAATATTGCAAATATTGCAAATTTTGGTGGCGACAGCTGTTATGAAAACTTGGGCATTTTCACTAGTTATGTTTGGAAAGGTTAATATATATAATGGTTAACAAACATGTGGCATCAACAGTTGCTATTGTCTCATCAGTAATCATGTTATCAGTACCTGATTGTATCATGTCTTATCAGTAATCAGTTATCAGTAATCATGATTTCAATGACTTACGAAATTAAAAGCAATATTGGTTTTTACTCATATGGCTGTAATGTAACAGTATGGATCTTAAAATAAGATTTAAAGTTTCACAAAATAGTGAGAGAAGTTTATATGTTAAAAACACTTGTATTTTTAGATTCTTAAGTCTTCAGATATTTTCTTCAGATTATTTTTACTTATGCCGTTTGTTAATGCAAGTGGCATTGCTATTGATATTTCTGAGTTAACAGTCGGTTAAAAAAAAACAACGTTTATTGTTTCAATAGCTTTTACCGGTGAAAATGTAGCTAATATGTTTATGTCTTGTATGTTTCGTTTGTCCCATATTTTGCATTCAAGATGAAAAGAAAGAAACGCAATGTTCAAAATTTTCTATGTAATTATATGTATTTTTACTTTTTTATATTTTCGTTATTTTATTCTTTCACGCTTCTAGTGTGCCAAACTTTGTATTTTAACAGCACTGCACATAGTTATTCACAATTGTTTGTAAAATATAATAAAAAATAGTGTGTGCACAATGTGTTATTTATATTTATTATTACGCATTTCACTCGCGTTTCGCGCGTTCTAAATGGCTGGTGGTCATTATAAGAGACATCCAGCAAATAGATGTCAAATTGTATATGCATTTTAAAAACTGATGTGTACAGCACATGACCTCAAATTCCTTTTCGCTTTATTCTTTAATAATTCATTAAAGAGTTTAATTTCACAAAATAACAAGCTTCGTTACTTGAAATTGCACTGATTTTAATACAAATTTCGTTTTCATTTGAAAATGGATATTTTCAAATGCGGCAAAAATACAAAAACCAGTCCTAGAGTAATTGGTCTTTATCGTAAAAAATTTCATATAAAATAAACATTTAATTGATACATTTGAGCATATGTAGTCTTTAATTCTATATTTTGATGATTGTTGCTGGCCATTCGCGCTGAAAATGCAGGTTCTTTTTTCCCGAAGAGTGCCAAAATCTAATCAACATCAGGATATCCCATTTGTGACTTATCTAGCAAATTTTGTGAAATTCACTTAATTAGTTTTTTTAGCTAGAGTGAATACATATGATTTTTCCGGGCCATTCCACAAAGAAGTCAGGGTATGTTATACCAAATCGTACAAAAATTTTATCTGTATCAGGGTAACCCACAAGAGATTTACCTACCAAACTTTATGAACTTTGGTCAATTAGTTTTTGAGTTAGAGCGGATACATACATAGTACACACACACACAGACGGCAAGTTACAAATAAATGTTAGTGTTCTAGAAGTCCCAAAACGTGTTGATCCGTCGGGAACTCGATTTGCGATCTTCGACACGATTCCAATACGATTCCCTGGGAAAATGAAAAACTGATATGAGCAGCACATGACTTTCTTTACAAATTCAAATTCATTTACTTATTTTCTATTTCATGATGCATTAAACTCAGTTTAATTACAAAAATTAAACATGGATGCTTTTCTGATATTATATTCAGTTTACAGTTTTATTAAATGTTCATTTTATTTAGCAACTGAATGCACTTTAAGATCTTCAGCTCTTCAAAATTCTGAAAGCTAAAATATCCCGAGAACGGTTCATCCTAGAGCCATGGGGTTGTTCTCATTCACTGTCCTGTCAAAAATTATATAAAGAGCAAGTACTGAATTAATGTATTTCAGCAATTTTATTCATTTGTTTCACATTTTCCCGATATTTGCAGGTCATTTCGCAAGAAAAGGTTCGTTGTACTTTTCCCGAATCATTCTAAAATCTAATGAGGATCAGAATTACCCTCAAGGAACACAACTAATAAACTTTAAATAAATGTTAGTGTTCTAGAAGTCCCAAAACGTGTTGATCCGTCGGGAACTCGATTTGCGATCTTCGACACGATTCCAATACGATTCCCTGGGAAAATGAAAAACTGATATGAGCAGCACATGACTTTCTTTACAAATTCAAATTCATTTACTTATTTTCTATTTCATGATGCATTAAACTCAGTTTAATTACAAAAATTAAACATGGATGCTTTTCTGATATTATATTCAGTTTACAGTTTTATTAAATGTTCATTTTATTTAGCAACTGAATGCACTTTAAGATCTTCAGCTCTTCAAAATTCTGAAAGCTAAAATATCCCGAGAACGGTTCATTCTAGAGCCATGGGGTTGTTCTCATTCACTGTCCTGTCAAAAATTATATAAAGAGCAAGTACTGAATTAATGTATTTCAGCAATTTTATTCATTTGTTTCATATTTTCCCGATATTTGCAGGTCATTTCGCAAGAAAAGGTTCGTTGTACTTTTCCCGAATCATTCTAAAATCTAATGAGGATCAGAATTACCCTCAAGGAACACAACTAATAAACTTTAAGAAATTTCATTAATAAGATTTTTCAATACAGTGAAAAAGTATTCAGTTTCCCAATTTAAAAATAGTTTTCTCGAGAATGGTCTATCGTAAGCAATGTGGGCTGATCTTATTTTTTTTTCGGCGTTAAAAATACCTGTAAAAAATGCATTTAATTAATATATTTGTGGTATTTCATTTTACATCTTGATGACTTTTGCGGATCATTTCTTAAGAGAGGCATATTTTTTTTCTGCTAGAATGGATACACATATTTTTGAGAGCCGTATCGTAAAAGACAAACTGGTTCTTTTATCCCAAATCATACCAAAATCTAATCGGTGCCAGGTGAACCCACAAGTGACTCACGTATAAAATTTTATGAAATTTGGTCAAATAGTTTTTGAGTTAGTGTGGATATATAGATTGCTCAGACAAACAGACGCACATACAGACACACAGACAGACACACACACAGACACTCACACACACACACACAAACGTCACTCTAAAAATATATATCTTGTGTTCTAGAAGATGCGTAAAAATGCGTCGAAAACTCGAGTTACGAATTTCAACATGATTCCAATACTTTCCTTATACATTACCATGTATTGCAGGGAAAGTAAAATATAAAATATAAAGACTATCATTATCAGCAAATTTGAACCAAGTTCTTTTTTGTAGATTTACTGTAAATAACATGCCCAACGATATATTGCAGGGAAAGTAAAAACTCGATCCAGCATATCCTTTTTACATTTTGTTTATTTCTTTATGCTTAATTACGTTGTGTAGCAATTTACGTATTAAATTTAAGTACGATTTTTCTGCTCTGTTTCAACTAGTTGCGCCTACAATTCCGCGCAAAGATCTAGATCTATTTGCTAGAGTTCGAGAACCTACGCTCACTGAACGAAAAGTTTTTTTATATAAAATTTATTAATAAACTATTTCCCGTACAAACTAACGGTTCGCATAAAAATTTCATTTTATATTTTTAGTAGTCTCATATATACTATACAGGGTGTCCCAAAAGATTGAAGCGCGCTTTAATTCTTTACCTGT
Source organism: Amaurobius ferox (assembly GCA_951213105.1). Lineage (NCBI taxonomy): Eukaryota > Metazoa > Arthropoda > Arachnida > Araneae > Amaurobiidae > Amaurobius > Amaurobius ferox. Next base: position 90,050,427 of record OX578138.1, on the reverse strand, counting down.
TGGAGATAAGTAAGAAATGTGAATTGCAAAAATGTTGAAAGTAAGGTAGGAAATAAAACTAAGTTAATGAAATAGTTCTCCCATTAATTTTCAAATTGTTACACTTTTTAAAATTTTACACGATCCCCTTAAACAAATTTGGTCAATCAGAAAATTTTTACTTTTAATGCAACAAGATCATTAAAAAAATCCTCATATCTCTATCTTTAAAATTGAGTAAGTTATATTTAATTGAAAATTGAACATTGTGAATGGGGACCATATATCAAATTTATACCAAAATCTAATCGGTACCAGGAGAACCCACAAGTGACTCACGTATAAAATTTTATGAAATTTGGTCAAATAGATTTTGAGTTAGTGTGGATATATAGATTGCTCAGACAGAGACACACACACACACACAGACACACACACAGACACACACACACACACACACACACACACACACACACACACACAGACGTCACTCTAAAAATATATTTCTTGTGTTCTAGAAGATGCGTAAAGATGCGCCGAAAACTCGAGTTACGATTTTCAACATGACTCCAATACTTTCCTTATACATTACCATGTATTGCAGGGAAAGTAAAATGTAAAATATAAGGACTATCATTATCAGAAAATTTGAACCGAGTTCTTTTCTGTAGATTTACAGTAAATAACATACCCAACGATATATTGCAGGGACAGTAAAAACGCGATCCAGCATATCCTTTCCACATTTTGTTTATTTCTTTATGCTTAATTACGTTGTTTAGCAATTTACGTATTTAATTTAAGTACGATTTTTCTGCTCTTTTTTTCAACTTGTGCGCCTACAATTCCGCGCAAAGATCTAGATCTATTTATAAGAGTTCATGTACCTACGCTCACTGAACGAAAAGTTTTTTATATAACATGTATTAATAAACTATTTCCGGTACATACTAACGATTCGCATAAAAATTTCATTTTATATTTTTAGTAGTCTCATATATACTATACAGGGTGTCCCAAAAGATTGAAGCCCGCTTTAATTCTTTACCTGTTGGAGATAAGTAATAAATGTAAATTGCAAAAATGTTGAACGTAAGGTAGGATATAAAACTATGTTAATGAAATAGTTCTCCCATTAATTTTCAAAATGTTACATTTTTAAAATTTTTATACGATCCCCTTAGACAAATTTGGTCAATCAGAAAATGTTTACTTTTAATGCAACAAGATCATTAAAAAAATCCTCATATCTCTATCTTTAAACTTGAGTGAGTTATATTTAATTGAAAATTGAACATTGTGAATGGGGACCATATATCAAATTCATTCCAAAATCTAATCGGTACCAGGGGAACCCACAAGTGACTCACGTATAAAATTTTATGAAATTTGGCCAAATAGATTTTGAGTTAGTGTGGATACATAGATTGCTTAGACAGACAGACATACACACAGACACACACACAGACAGACACACACACAGACGTCACTCACAAAATATATTTCTTATGTTCTAGAAGATGCGCAAAGATGCGTCGAAAACACGAGTTACGATTTTCAGCATGACTCCAATACTTTCCTTATACATTACCATGCATTGCAAGGAAAGTAAAATATAAAATATAAGGACTATCATAATCAGAAAATTTGAACAGAGTTCTTTTCTGTAGATTTACAGTAAATAACATGCCCAACGCTATATTGCAAGGAAAGTAAAAATGCGATCCAGCATATCTTTTTAACATTTTGTTTATTTCTTGATGCTTAATTACGTTGTTTAGTAATTTACGTATTAAATTTAAGTACGATATTTCTGCTCTGCTTCTTTCAACTAGTTGCGCCTACAAGTCCGCGCAAAGATCTATTTGCCAGAGTTAAAGAACCTACGCTCACTGAACGAAAAGTTTTTTTTATACAACATTTATTAATAAATTATTTCCGGTACATACTAACGGTTCGCATAAAAATTTTATTTTATATTTTTAGTAGTCTCATATATACTATACAGGGTCTCTCAAAAGATTGAAGCGCGCTTTAATTCTTAACCTGTTGGAGATAAGTAAGAAATGTAAATTGCAAAAATGTTGAAAGTAAGGTAGAAAATAAAATTACGTTATTGAAATAGTTCTCCCATTAATTTTTGAAAATATTACACTTTTCAAATTTTTATTCGATCCCCTTGGACAAATTTGGTCAATCAGAAAATTTTTACTTTTAATCCAACAAGATCATTAAAAAATCCTCATATTTATATCTTTAAAATTGAGTGAGTTATATTTAATTGAAAATTGAACATTGTGAATGGGGACCATATATCAAATTCATTCCAAAATCTAATCGGTACCAGGGGAACCCACAAGTGACTCACGTATAAAATTTTATGAAATTTGGCCAAATAGATTTTGAGTTAGTGTGGATACATAGATTGCTTAGACAGACAGACATACACACAGACACACACACACACAGACACACACACACACACACACACACACACAGACGTCACTCACAAAATATATTTCTTATGTTCTAGAAGATGCGCAAAGATGCGTCGAAAACTCGAGTTACGATTTTCAGCATGACTCCAATACTTTCCTTATACATTACCATGCATTGCAAGGAAAGTAAAATATAAAATATAAGGACTATCATAATCAGAAAATTTGAACAGAGTTCTTTTCTGTAGATTTACAGTAAATAACATGCCCAACGCTATATTGCAAGGAAAGTAAAAATGCGATCCAGCATATCTTTTTAACATTTTGTTTATTTCTTGATGCTTAATTACGTTGTTTAGCAATTTACGTATTAAATTTAAGTACGATATTTCTGCTCTGCTTCTTTCAACTAGTTGCGCCTACAAGTCCGCGCAAAGATATAGATCTATTTGCCAGAGTTAAAGAACCTACGCTCACTGAACGAAAAGTTTTTTTTATACAACATTTATTAATAAATTATTTCCGGTACATACTAACGGTTCGCATAAAAATTTTATTTTATATTTTTAGTAGTCTCATATATACTATACAGGGTGTCTCAAAAGATTGAAGCGCGCTTTAATTCTTAACCTGTTGGAGATAAGTAAGAAATGTAAATTGCAAAAATGTTGAAAGTAAGGTAGAAAATAAAATTACGTTATTGAAATAGTTCTCCCATTAATTTTTGAAAATATTACACTTTTCAAATTTTTATACGATCCCCTTGGACAAATTTGGTCAATCAGAAAATATTTACTTTTAATCCAACAAGATCATTAAAAAATCCTCATATTTATATCTTTAAAATTGAGTGAGTTATATTTAATTGAAAATTGAACATTGTGAATGGGGACCATATATCAAATTAGAAATGTAAATTTGTGACATATCACAAAAAAGATAAAACTGGATGATATTACATATGATACCCAACCGCGTAGTGAGTACCGCTGTTTATATGATCTATGTCTGTGAAATGATTTATTTAGATGCATTTGTGATAAAAAATTTTGAAACATATTAACGTATTATAATAATTAACGTATTATAATAATAATTTCCATCGTCAATTTGTTTATGATCCCTATTTTCACTGATGAAACAGCCTTTCACATGGTACGGAAAAGTGGCATAAGTCAGATTTTTGCCTTTATCATAATTCAGTTAATTGTAAAGATACAGATATGCGGTTTTTTTAATGTCCTTGTTACATTAAAAATAAAAAAATTCTTATTGACCAAATTTGTCTCTAAGGGCGTCGTATAAAAATTTTAAAAGTGCAACTTTTAGAAAATTAATGAGAAGAGTATTTCATTCACGTAGTCTTATGTCCTACCTTACTTTCAACATTTTCCCAATTTACAATGCCCACCTATCTCCAACAAGTAAAGAATTAAAGATCGTTTCAATGTTCTTGGGACACCCTGTATATATAACTGTTATCTATTTAAAACACTGTCTCAATGTCTGATGTTAAAAAAATCTGATGTGAGACGCACATAACTTTTCCTACAGACTCTTTATTTCTTTAATAATTCATTAAATGGGGTTTAATTACGCAAAACAGCATGAATAAGTATTTAAAAGTACACTGTGTTTGCACTTTTAATTCGTTTCGTTTCCGTTTGGTAACTGGAGGTATTTTAAAAACCGGCGTAGCAAATACGTGAATAAACTGAAATGGCTAGCTATATAGTAATGGGGTTGGTGTTATTATTTGCATCGTCAAAATTTACGTATAAAACAAACATGTAATTGATACATTTGAGCACACCTAGTCTTTCATTTTAGATTTTGTCCATTTCGGAATAAAAGGCAGGTTATATTTTCCGAATCGTACCAAAATCTAATCAGCACCAGTATCACCTAGCTTTACACATAAACGGAGTGAAAAATATTTCTTTAGAAGGCTTCCCCGCTTCAAGGAATTCAGAATCTGCAAAACATTGCGTCCCATTAGCGATATGTCTATCAATTTGGTGATTTTTTTTTTCACTTTTGCGACATTTTTGGCAATTTGGCAATATTTAAAAATGTTGACAATTTAGCGATATCCAGTTAAATTCGGCGACGACTTTTTCGGCAAGCGTTACGGACGGAGAATATTCTTATAGTAACTACTTCTATTCTTTACAAGACATTACATTTTCATCAATTAGTCGTTATTTTAATTAATGAAACATCATTTTTTGCAACTAAGCGACATTTTCGTCAAATTCTCAACATTTAAAAAAACTCGACAAGCGACCCGATATTGCTTCAAGTTCTTTGCTAATATTTCGCCAAGCGTTACGGACAGAGTAATAGGTGAATCTTTCAGCAAATTTTTATATTATTTCCAAGATATAGAATTTTCATCAATTTGTCGTCATTACCATTGGTTTAGCATAATTTTTATTAATTTGGCGATAATGTGGCAATATTTAAAATGAGTCGCTAAGTTGATAATATTTCATCAAATAAGTAGCCAAAGTTTCGCCAAGCCTCACGGACGGAAAAATAGGTTATTCTTATAGTAGACTAACAGCATACCCGTTCTTCGCACGGAGTATAAAATATAAAGAAACTTGTAATTCGCTATCATGTGCAAATTCTGTTAAAATATTAAATTTATCGCTTCTAAAGACAAGTTTAAGAATAGCTGTTCTCACTATGCAAAATTGTCTTCACGGGCAGATTTGGAGAATAAAACATCCTGGCCCCTTTTGTAAGCAAATTTACAAAAAAAAAAGGAATTGAATCAATATATGCAACCCCGTACTACTTATATTGTTGCAGATTAGAAAATATGCCAGTGTGTTAGTATAATACAATATGAGTCTCAAAAAATATTTGCTAAAATAAAAGATATAACGTAATAAATTGAAATTATCAATAATCTTCGCACTCTTTATACCAGAAGGTCGTAATTGATTCCAATAGATCCCAATATATATCAAAAAATATGCCAATATACCTGTACTACTTATATTCTCGTAGATTAGAAGATATACCAGTGCATTTGTAGAAGATTACTCGTACAACGTACAATATATGAGTTTAAACAATTTTTGGCGGA